>CM051261.1:29344647-29774647 GCA_027921565.1 Artemia sinica | reverse complement strand
ATGAATACTCTAGCTAAATGTAGAAAAAAAAGATTTAACAATATTAGTTTTGCACAAACGATTATTTGTAGTGAAAAGATTGAATAAACATGACCCCGGAGCCCTTTATCCCATTTATCAGACCACTTTTCAAATAAATTTACCCCTTCCCCCCTTCATATTTCTAGCTGCCTGTTCTACCAGGAAGGTAATATATGTAGATTTTCAAATCATAAGAATCCAAATATTTCAAGGAATTTCCTATAACGTAACATAGCCGCACTGGCCCCCGCATAGCCGATAGGAATAATTAACACATTTAACCTCCAAACTAGAAGAAAATACATAAAACGCGCTTTGATTTTCCATGGTGTGCTGTTAACGTAAATTCATGCCATCTCCACATTTACAAGATAAAATTAAATCCAGCAATAATAATTAGCATATTTTTATTAATCTTAGTCGCCATCCCAGGCCACTGTTAGTAGATTAATTAAAAAAAAAATTTCCACAAAATAAGTTTTTCAAAGAAAAGTAAAGAACTCCATTAAACGAAAAATGAGCAAAAATAAAATCAAATAATCTACCAAGCTCGAAACTACCACAAATCAGCATCGATAAATAAATTAAAGCCAAAACGAACAGAAATTACAATAAATAACCGAGCCAAACTCAAAACGAGCAGAAATTAACATAAGTTGGGCGCAAAACCCCAATGCCTTCCAAAGGCCAGAACAAAATTTATACTTTACTGAAAAAAACATAAATGTTTTTACTTTTATAACTTTAATAAATCAACTAATTTTAACGTTTTGATTACTAAATATCAGTATATGTATATTAAACTGACAATGCACATTCATTTGTATTTTTTCAGTAAAGTGCAAATTTTGTTCTGGCGTTGGGAAAGCATTGGGGTTTTGCGCCCAACTTATGTTAATTTATGCTCGTTTTGGCGTGGGCGTTGGGGGGGGGTCTAGTTGCCCTCCAATCACTTTCGACAATTAAAAAGGGCACTAGCCCTTTAAATTTCCAATCGAATGGGCCAGTTTTGAAGTTTCTACGAAAACACCTTCTATAAAAACCTTACATGCCCCCAGGGCATAACTTAAAACCCTTGCTCTGAAGGTTGTGGGGGAGTCTCCTCCTCAAAAACACATTTTCTATCTTGAAATCAAGTACGCTGAACAAAGTGGCTATCTCAAAATTTTGATTGGATGTGTTGGGGAACGATGGGCGTGGGAGGGGGGCTAGTTGCCCTCCACTTTCGACTGTTAAAAAGGGCACTAGCCCTTTGAATTTCCAATCGAATGAGCCTGTTTTGAAGTTTCTACGACAACGTCTTCAATAAAAACCTTATATGCCCCCAGGGCATAACTTAAAACCCTTGCCCTGAGGGTTGTGGGGGAGTGTCCTCCTCAAAAACATATTTTCTATCTGGAAATCAACTAGGCTGAACAAAATGGCTAGATTTTGATTGGATGTGTTTGGGGGAATAATGGGCGTGGGGAGGGGGCTAGTTGCCCTCCAATCACTTTCGACTATTAAAAAGTGCACTAGCCCTTAGAATGTCCAATGGAATGATCCGGTTTTGAAGTTTCTACGACTACGCTTTCTATAAAAACCTTATATGCCCCCAGGGCATAATTTAGAACTCTTGCCCTGAGGGTTGTGGGGGAGTGTCCTCCTCAAAAACATATTTTCTATCTGGAAATCAACTACGCTGAACAAAATGGCTATCCCAAAATTTCGATTGGATGTGTTTGGGGGAATGATTGCCGTGAGGGGGGGGTCTATTTGCCCTCCAATCACTTTCGACTATTAAAAAGGCACTAGAACTCTCGATTTACAATCGAATGAACCCCTTTTGAAGTCTCTACGACGAACCCTTCTATATGAAGTGCCCTGCTTTAAAGAAAAAAAAATAATAAACTGTACATTGTGTCAACATTTATCTTATATGCCCTCAGGGCATAACTTAAAACCCTTGCCCCGAGGGTTGTGGGGGAGTGTCCTCCTCAAAAAGATATTTTCTATCAGGAAATCAACTACGCCGAACAAAATGGCTATCTCAAAATTTCGATTGGATGTGTTTGGGGGAATGATTGCCGTGAGGGGGGGGGCTAGTTGCCCTCCAATCACTTTCGACTATTAAAAACGGCACTAGCCCTTTGAATTTCCAATCGAAAGAGCTTTTTTTGAAGTTTCTACGACAATACCTTCTTTAAAAACCATATATGCCCCTAGGGCATAACTTAAAACCCTTGCCCTGAGGGCTGGGGGGAGTGTCCTCCTCAAAAACACATTTTCTATCTGGAAATCAACTATGCTGAACAAAAGGGCTATCTCAAAATTTCGATTGGATGTGTTTGGGGGTATGATTGGCGTGAGGGGGGGGGGCTAGTTGCCCTCCAATCACTTTCGACAATTAAAAAGGGCACTAGAACTCTCGATTTCCAATCGAATGTACCCCTTCTGAAGTCTCTACGACGACCCCTTCTATATGAAGTGCCCTGCTTTACAGAAAAAAAAAATAAACTGGACATTGTGTCAACATTGATCTTATATGCCCTCAGGGCATAACTTAAAACCCTTGCCCCGAGGGTTGTGGGGCAGTGTTCTCCTCAAAAAGGTATTCTATATGGAAATCAACTACGCTGAACAAAATGGCTATCTCAAAATTTTGATTTGATGTGTTTGGGGAAATAGTGGGTATGTGGTGGGGGGGCTAGCTGCCCTCCAATCACTTTCGACTATTAAAAAGGGCACTAGCCACTCCAATTTCCAATCGAATGAGTCCTTTTCGAAGTTTCTACGACAACTCCTTCGATACGAAGTGCCCGGGTATGGAGAAAAAAAAAACACATTGTACCCACATCGTTCTTTACTTAGACAGCGCCAGCGCGCTGCCTATGATAGGCGAAATTACAAATTACTTTCGTGTTCCAAAACCCGACAAAGTTTTTACCCTAAGATCATACAGATGGACTTCCACAAATATTTCTGCGCTTCTTCAATATTTAACATTTTCCATGACAAATATACTTACACGCAGAGATAGAGGTCAGGGGGGGGGGGGGATTTCTCAATATAAAATGGTGACATAAAATTCACTTTTTTCAAATTTCTTCCATCGCTCCCAAGCATAAACGCTTATGCACTGCCAACAATGCGACAGAACTGTATACACACCTCAGCCAATTATGAATACAATATGATTTGCATTAAGACAATTAAATAACCTGACTTACCCTAGATGGACCAACACCAACAAACATTTCTAAAAATTCTGAGCCGGAAACAGTTATAAATGGTACGTTAGCTTCGCCAGCCGTAGCCTTTGCTAGAAGTGTTTTACCAGTTCCAGGGGCCCTAAAAATAGATTTGGTTACTAAAAATCAACCAATAATTTTTCAAAATATTTACAAAAATCAACTAATAATGATTCAAAACATTTACCTCTTGAGGATCATCACTGCAGTTAAGCGTCGTGACAACATCGCCTAGCAATCAGAAAAGGAGGGGGTGGAAGGTGCGGTGGTCACATTTTTAATGTTCAAGCAAGAAGGTGAACGTCACTTACTTTTTCGTTTTGTTTCTGGTGATTTTATTTTCTTTCTATATATTCTCTGATGGTCATGCTTAGTCAGCGTGGTCTTAAAAATAATTTTTCCCTAGTCAATAGAAACCAAAACTCTAAAAATACGAGTTTTGACAACAACAGAGGCATCGAAAGTATCTAATTTTAAAGCTGGTTCAAATATCTAAAATCCGCTAACTCCGTATAAATTTTGTTTGAATTAAGGACGGTTCAATATTATCTACTTAGGTGTTAGTTGTTAATAATAAATATTAATTACTTAGAAAAACACTGCAGTACAGCCTTCCGAAATGAAAACAAACCAAGCACATATTTCACTAAAGCAGGGCCCCAGTACGGTACAAAACGACCAGAATCAATTGAGCCATTTAATTATTTTCATTTTGATTTCTTATTAGTAAATAGTTTACGATTTTTAAAAAGAATATTTAAAACTATTTGTTTTTGATAAACTGAGACTCACATTTATCACAATTAAACTGAAACTTACATTTGATCACAACTTGACTTTCTATTTTTCTTCCTTTGCTTATAAAAAACACACGAAAAAACACACGAGTTACAAAAAAAAATATGGAAAAAGACCAACTTTAAGTAATATTACGAAAAATGATCGTTAGTAATGTTTGGGAAAAAAAACTACTTCTTCTTTGATTTCTTCAGAAATTGGAAAAAAAGTGCGAAATGATGAAAACAGAGGAAAACAATCTCGCACACCTTTTGTGACCAAAAACACAGAATCTTGGCCTATTTTAAGTAGTCAGCTTGCCTAAAAAGAGAAAAATCTGACTTTCCTCCAAACTTCGGGCCATTTTCCTGACTTGGCGGAATTTTGACATTTTTTAGAATATCTGACTTGCTGGCAGCCATTCATGACACATCTCTACAAATTCACTGTTTGGTGTGTATCTTAGGAAAACGCTAAGACAGGGATTGTTTATCTAACAAGATGGCAGTAGCAACCTATACGAACAAAATTGAACGATTTTATGGTAAAGAATAGGGCGTTTTTTTTACAGTTAAGAAATGTTTGGATGAATAGGAAGATAAGTCTGCAAACCAAGATTAGAATATTGGAAGCTACAGTGATGACAGTGGTCAAATATGGCTCTGGAGCATGGGCGCTCCGAAAAGCTGATGAAGATGATAGAAGTTTTACATAGAAATGGCCAACAGCTTGTTCTGGGTACCCCGGCTGACTGACCGTATTTCAAACGGTAGGCAATACGAAAAGTGTTGTTCAATCCTGCTTTCTAGGGCTATAATGAGAAAAAGGTTGAGACGGCTAGGGCACGTTCTGCGGATGAAGGATGACAGATTGCCGAAGATTGTCCTTTTCGGCCAACTGTCTTGGGCTAAACGGAAAGCAGGTCGTCCTCGTTTGGGGTTGGAGGAAGTCATAAAGAAAGATTTATGGGAAATGGGAATTTCCTGGGAGGGTATAAAGAGGGAGGCTTTGAATAGAATGGGATGGAGGAGCGTGCGTAGCTGTGTTGGCCTCAGGCGGCTTGGTGCTGCGGTGAGTTGTTAGTAGTAGTAGTAGTAATCTCATTTATTTTAGTTTTATTTAAACAAAAACTTTGCCGTTTCTTCAAAGAACTTGAGAGCCTTCATATTTTTATGATTGCATTTTTATCATCAGAGATTTCACAAAATGAGTTTTTCCGTTCTACAAAATCATACAATTTCACACTATTATATTTTTGTGGTTTCAGTTCTTGAGAAAACGAGTGAATACTAGAAGGTCAAAATAATTGATGATCCAAAGAACAATATTTCAGTTGTAATCAAACCACTCACGATAATGAACAGTAAGTTAAGAGCGATCTTTATCATTAGAAATCGAAACTTTACTAAAGGAATCTTGATACCAATACAAGAGATTTTTAATAAACTTTAAAAAACTTTTTTGCATGCTGACCAATGGTCTGTGTTGCGCAGGTACCGAACATCTGATTCACTGCCTTTTGCCGACAGTGCAATGCGTGGTCAAGGAAAGACCATCATACGCTTCCCGTGTTTTACTCCCAAATTTCTCCGGGTACCCATCTGGTTGAGCTTACCGGGTCACACAATAGACCCCAAAACCAAATAGCCAGTAACACCAGAACTCGAACCCTTGTTCTCAGGATTTCTAGTCCAGTAAGCTAAGCACTCGGCTAAGATGGAGATTTCTAATCTTTCTATAAAAACCGTATGACTTAGTACTATTATACTTTGTGGTTTAAAATCTAAACAAAACGAATGACCAATAAAGGGTCGAGGTGATTAATGAGTAATGAGCTAAAGAAATCTGAGGTGCAATCAGACCATTAAATGAGTTTAATTCAGAGTAGAGATAAAATAATCAATGGAATACAGAATAAAAATAATAACGGTCCATTCATAATAGTATAACTAAGTTCAACAACGTGCCCACGAATATAAAAAGTACAAGTTCAAAATATACAAAAAGTGAGGTTAATTCAGGGCAGAGATAAAATGCGCTTAAAATTTCTCACTTTAAGTGGCCATGCTCAGGCATAAGTTATCAAAGAAAAAAAATGATGCAGGAAATGTTTCTTGAAATCAAAAATCATATAAAAAAGTCCAAGCTCAAAAATATAAAAAATAGGCTTAATTCAGGGCAGATAAATGTGATTAAATTTCGGTGAAATTTCAACTGCTCGTGCTCAGACATAAGTTATTACACAAAAAAAATACATGCTGAAGTCTTCCTCAAAAACCAAAATCATATGCATCTAACAATAGTTTTATCAACCCAAATGGCTTTCAACTCTTCAAAATATCATGTTAAAAAATGTTTAAAAAATCCCTGATTTACACAAAAATTCCAAACACTAATCTTCGAAAAAATCCAGATAGCCTATTACTGTACATAAAAAAAAAAAATTCTTGTGGTAATATTTGACAACTCTTTATTAATTTTTTGAATTCTCAATTTAAGGCGGTATCTAGAGGGAGTGAGAGGGGGTGATTTCAGCTTTGAACGCTCCCCTCCCAAAAAAATAATATCGTTTTGTTCGATTCGTAAAAAAAAGTAACAAAAATACATATAAAGTAATTATTGATGCATTTGTAAAGTCTCTTTTGTACCCCCTCCCACAGACAAAAATCCTGGATACACCACTATTTCAATTACAATATATCAATTTTAGCCTTAAAATTAGCCTAGTCTTATTTACAAATACGCTTTACCTTTCAAAAATTAATTTTAAAAAAAACAAAGTTTTTCAGAAAAACTTCGTTTTATTGGATTAATTCTTGTCAGTTTTTAATTTAAATTTTAAGTAGTATCAAAATTACCATGATCTATTTTATTTATTTTTTTCTAGGGGAGGGGATAGCCCCCTCATATACGGAATAATTTCTGTTTATTTTAAGCTTTAGTATTGCTCCTTACTCCCTGTCAATTTTTTTTATTTAATTTGTGACATTTTTTCAAATAATGCCCGGAAATCCCCTCGTGTGAAATTTCTCCCGAAAAGTTCCTCCAGAAATTTTGAGCCCAAAGTTTTATTTACAAATACACTGTACCTTTCAAAAAATAGTGCTACTAGCTAACGCAGAACAAAAAGAAGACAAAATCAAGGCTTTAAATTCATCTTAACACCCACACCATTATAGTTCGGATATAAGCCATTTTAAAATCAAAATTAAATTATCTAATTAAGTGAAAGTATTACTTATAGTAAGCAGTTAATAAAACAGCAGTATTTGGATGATACTTCAAAAATAAAATATGCAGATTAGCTTTTAGCGAATGAACGGATGACGAAATTCTTGATACCAACACCATATGTTAAGTGAAAATATTAAATCTAATGATTAACTTAGAGGTTGACTGGTTTTCAGCTGCAGACAATTCCACCCCCTCCTCTCCCTCATGAACACAATCTGTTCCCCTAGCCTCTAAGGGTAGGAACTGTATGTACCTATGCCAGTGGCGGATCCAGGATTTTTTTTTTAGGAGGGTGGGGGCGCAAAATAGGTTGATCCGATAAACTTGCTTTAGGAGCAAGTTTAATTAACGCAAACTTGCGTTAATTAAGTAAATTACACTACTTTAGACTATGTTAGGGGGGGAGGAGGGCACGCCCCCTTCTGGATCCACCACTGACCTATGCCTGTTTACTAACGTGAAGATGGATACACAAGTTGCTAAAAAAGAGGAATTGCATGGGAAAAATAGGGAGCTGTACCGAAAATCTAAAAAAAAAGACCTTCCGGCAGAGCTTGGGATGGGCCAGGCAGCCTTACCTCTCTTCTCTATGGATCTCTGGATCTACAGGTCCATGACGACCCGCTAAAAATTGACATAATTTGTATGGCAAAAAAGGATTTCAGAAACAGATTTAGAAAATTCCGAATATCAGTTACATACTAACGACTTGTAAATTAATTTTACAAAATTAATTTTGAAATTTTGCCCTTTTAGTAAATTAACAGATGATGGATTAATTGTATCTTTTGATACCAACACCATGTGCTGAGTGAAAATATCAAATATAACAATTAGCTTGAGGTTGACTGGTTTCAATTCTGCTGCAGACAATTCTGCCCTCTCCTCCCCCTCATAAAAAATCTGCTCCTCTGCTCTGTAAGGGTAAGAACTGTATGTGCCTATGCCTATACTGTCTAGTACCGTAACGATGGATACACGAGTTCGGAAAAAACACAAATTATATGAAAAAATAGGGAACCATAGCGGAAATCTCTAGAACCTTAACATTTCGGCAGAGTTTGGGGATGAGCCTGGCGGCCTTAATTCTCCTTTCTATGGATCCTTGCATCTGAGAGCATCCGATAAAAATTGGCATAATCTTTGAGGCAAAAAAGAAATTCAGAAACATGTTTAAAAGAAGACGAAGAATAGGGAAAAAATCCCAAGTATCAGTTAAATAGCAACAACTTGTAAATGCGTTTTTAGCGCATAACAGGTGATGGATAAACTGTTTCTCTTGATACCAACACCATTTGTTAAGTGAAAATATCAAATCTAATAGTTAACTTGGAGGTTGACTGGTTTCCAGCTGCAGAAAATTCTGCTCCCTCCTTCCCTCAGGAAAAAGTCAGTCCCCCCACCCTCTAATGGTAGGAATTGTATGTACCTGTGCCAGTACTGTCTACTACTACAGCGATGGATATAAAAGTTGCCAAAAAGACGAATTATGTGGAAAAATAGGGAACTAAAGCGAAAATCTCTAGAACCTTGACATTTCGGCAGAAATTAAGATGAGCCTGACGGCCTTTCCTCTTTTCTCTGTGGATACATGCATCTATGAGGACCCGCTAAAAAGTGGCATAATTTTGTGGCAATAAAAGAGACTAATTTTTGTGACAAGATGAGACTACAGAAGAAGACGAAGAATTAGAAGAAAACTCCAATTATCCGTTAGATACTAAAAAACTGTATGTAGGCTTTCAGCAAATTAACAGATGACGAATTAACTGTTTCTCTTGATAAAAAACACCATATGTTAAGTGAAAATAGCAAATCTAATAATTAACTTAGGAGGTTGACAGGTTTTCAGCTGATGATCATAGTATAATTTAGCTAGATAAAATGGTATAAATTTAATTAGATTTTTATTTAAAGAGAAAACTTAAAATAAATTTAAGCAGAGCAAAAAAAAAACAAAAACGGAAAAAAAAAGTTGGAAACGGAATATAATATATGAAACAGGTAATATAACAAATTGAAAGAGGCAACATAATAAATAATTGGAGGAAAAGGGGGAAACAATAAAATGATATAAAATTTAATTAAAACTTAGATTGTTAAAAAGAAAAATTTTAATCTCAAAGAGGTGAAAAGAAAACAATACTTGAAAAAAAGGTAATATAACAAATTAAAAGAGGCAAAACAATAAATAAAGTGCGGAAAAGGGGAAAGCCATTTGATAAGCAAAAACAGTGAGTAACATAATGAATGCAATTCAATAATTAAAAAGATGAATGACTAAAAAAAACATATTTTTTTCTTTTTGTAAATATTATTCTGTAACAATGCGAGGGTTACTCCGATCCTCCCTTAGCGAAAATTAAAAGATATAGATACGCAAATTTTATTTTACACATTTTAAAACTACAATTTAGACTTAAACTCTTACATAATTAGCACTTGAGTTTTTCTTATACCTCTACGAGATCGGATATCTGGTCCACAAGATTCTTGGCCAGTGAAATTTTGCCCCTTCACCCCTGTAAAAGTGCTTTCGAATTTTTTCGTCATTAACGATTTATCACCGTTGCCAACCGGAACTTTCCGTCCGAACAGAGGTATAAGAATGACTCGTCACCGAATCTATGCGAATTGAGGATGACAAAACTCATTATTCAGGGTGATTTGGACCTTCTTTTCTCCCAGTTTTTTATGATTTCTACTTACTTTTATTAGTCTTTTTTTGTACTTTTCGGCCCACTGTTCAGCCGAAGAAGTATTAATTTTTTTTCTATTTTTATGTCTTCTCAGCCCTTACCTGATCGGAGGGGTGTCCTGCAAGGTTCCGTTCTAGGCCTGATTTTATTTCTCCTATATATCAATGGTCTTGTTATGGACCTGGGCCCTTTAGAGTATCCTGTACTATTGCTGTTGACAGCAACTTCTTCATCACTGGCACCAATTTACCATCGGCAATAACCTCTGCCCAAGTCCTTCTGAACACATTCCAGGCGTGGTGCCTTACGAATAACATGACCATTATTAGCAAAAAAAAGTCAAAAAGTATTATTTAGAACCCCGTACAAAAAACACGTAATCCAACCTGCTCTTGGTCTCAAGTACTCCTCCGACATCCTCCCGCAAGTGGAGGTTACCAAGTTTCTTGGTGTATTTATTGACTCATGCTTGTCATTCTCTAATCACATTTCTTATATCACAGCAATAGTTTTGAGACAAGTTAAGTAGCTATGATTAACCGTGTAAATTATTTTCTTCCTCCCGACATCCTAGTTACCTCTATTATTCCTTTATTTTTCCTTACTTTTCTTATTGGGGATCAGTTTGGGGAAATACAAACCGGTCCTTCACTAAAAAACTCAAATTTGCCCAAATCCATTCCATTAAAGCAGTTTTTCGGCTTCCCCGTCTATATCCAAACCGTGATTTGTACTCAGATTTTGGTATAGCTCCACTAGATCAAATCATACAAAAACTAAACTTATCGCTTGCTTAATCTGCTTTACACAATAATCTTCCTCCTCAACTACTAACCTGTTATAATATTAATAATTCAGAAGCCCAGTGGCTCCGTTCATCCAATAGAGCCTTTATAATCCCTAAATGTGTTTCTAGTGCTGCCAAGCAACCTCCCATTTACAAATCTATTATTCAATGGAACAAAATACCCTCCAGCGTTGAGCTAGCCACAAGTTTCCGCAGGCTGTACAACAATGTAACAAAATTTGACAATGTAATTTAATCTTTCAACTCTTAACCAATTTGCTTTAATTACCCATGCTTTATTCTTCTATCTTTTTTTCAGTGTCACTTTAATTTGTTTTTCTTCCTTTTTTGTTTGGTCTTTAACAAGTTCTCTTCTAAGATCTTTATTGTTATTGATGTTATGTGTTATGTTTCATTTTATTCGAATAAATTGAATTGAAATTGAAATGAATTGACTATTTTCCTATCCTATCTTTACATTCAGGTAAATCGTTTCTTAAGGAGAAAGTTGAAAAAAAGCTAAAGGTATGGAGTACCTTCAAATATTCCATGATTTTACTGCGAATATTATACCACTTTTCCACAAAGTTTTATACATGCTGTAAGGTCCTTCATCAAAGAGCTTTGGCTCGGCATCTTCGAACACTAACCATCTTCATTGTTGATGCATAATGCCTTCATTACTGATACAATGCACAATGATTGCCAGATGAGTGGCGCGTTTGTGCCAGCATCGTGGCACTGGATTTCTTTTTAACAGGAACATTATTGATATGAGAATTAATACTAATTTGGATAGAAAATATTGCATTATCTTTTTGCTAATTCTAATTTCGGTAGGAGGGACACAACAATAATTTATCCTGTCACCAATGAGAGCAACCAACCCGGACTAACAACATACGGTCTAACTGTTAACCAGTAGTAATAGATTACCTACGGCTGCGCTATTATAAGATACAGTGTTGCCAACTTGCACCCTTTTCGTGTGAAATGCTTTGTTTTTACCTCAAAGGTGATACGGAAGAGTGAAAATCACTCTTTTTGAGTGTCAGTTTTATTCGCTTTAAACGTCAGTAGTTGGCATATTCGTCAAAAGAGCATTTAACCGAAGGAAAAGGGGTACCAACTTGCACACTTTTCGTGTGCAATGCATTCTTTTTCACCTCAGAGCGCGTTCAGAAGAAGGGATGCGCAAATTTTTTGACTTGCACTCTTTTTGAACATAAATCACTCTTTTTTGGCCTTGATTTGCACTCTTTTGACGTCGCCAGTTGGCAACCCTGATATGACAGACTATGCTTAAGAATCAGTAAACAAGGATTTTTTCTGTAAACCATACAAATTTGATGATGAGCGAAGGTATTCTTCTTTCGCATTAAATTTGTCGTCTCCTATCAAAACTTGGGTTCTCTCGCCACTGAAGAGTTTAAAGGGGGCCACCATCGACTGCCACCACGCTAACTAAGCTCTATATGTCCGATAAAAACAAAATAAAACAAGTCAAACGAATTACACAAAAAGCAAAAAATTATGACAAAATTTAAAAAAACAACTGAAAATGAACCTCATATTTTTGACGCAGCTAGCCTCCTATCCGCCTTTGGTTTATGTTTCGCCCGTAACTCTACCTCCTGACGTCTTTCATTGGACGTATGTCTTTATTTCGGAAGCCGGCCTTAGTAACTGCAACAGACCATTTTAGCTCGGAAGTAGATCAATAATAGCATTATTCTGTTTTATTCACACGATGAAAACATTCATAATTTTTATTCATTTTGTTTGTTAAATTAGTATATCTATTCAGAACTTATTTAAGTATTCAGAACTTATTTAAGTAATATCTTGGCAATTGGCATCTTTCTCAGATAAAAGTACATATTTACGTATCGATACATATTTTTAAGGTAAAATGCACTATATTTCTCTCTTTTTCCTTGATGTCTTCTTTTATTTTCATCCGTTTCTCTCTTTTTCCTTGATGTCTTCTTTTATTTTCATCCCTTTCTCAGCTCAAATCGTTGGATTAACTCTCCATTTTATTTTTGTGAAATAATTACTTTTTCCTCACAACAAAACGACGAACACAAAACTTTCTCACAACAAAACTAAGTGTAGTAACCCCCACCCGCTCCCCCTCTGAAATCTCGAAATCTAAATCATTGTTTTTCTATATTTTAAATTAACATATAATTCATTTATTTTTCACTTCGTACCGCTTCCAAACATCAGTATCCTCCATCTTAGAAGTGGTAAGGTAAGAAGCAATTTTTGATCGACTCAACGATGTGCATTCTGATTTAGCATCTATCTTAATAGATGCATCAATCTTGTATAATACATCTATCTTATACTACATCCTTAGATAAATCCAGAATCGGGATCTATTCTGGAAAAGTATTTTGCTCCGTTTAAAGTATTTTGCTTTTTCAAAAGCGGTTTGTTGATGTATTGCAGGTCAAAGTGGTTAAAACGGGTATTTGATCATTACGAATACCTAATATCGCATAATTGTTCGGTAGTGGGGTCGTTTGATCAATTTATTAACGTCGATAGGATCAGATGCAAAGCCAGAGGCCCCCTTCTTGTTTTTTTCTGTTTACTAAATCTTCATGTATGTAATCGAAGGACGAATTACTTCAGATGTGTGCTTTTCTGAAAGTGTTTCATACAGAGGAAAATAATCTGAAAAAGTAAAGAGTTACTTCTACCTATCTGTAAGGCAAAGTGTAATTACCTGTTAAAATTGCTCCTTTTGGGATTTTCGCTCCAAGCTCCAGATATTGTTGTGGATTTTTGAGAAAATTAACAAATTCCATTATCTCAATTTTCGCCTCTTCACAGCCAGCAACATCCTTGAACTGGACACCAATTTCAGCTGAATTTATCATCTTAGCTGTAGACTGCATGACGCCACCAAAGAGGCCCCCACCTTTTTTACCTGATCGGGTGCGTCCGCCTGGTCCTCCCATGCCTCCCATACCTCCGAGGCCTCCCATCATATTACGCATCACAAAAATGATAAAACCTGAAAAAAACAGAAATGAGGCAATTCAATGGGTACCCGAGGATGCAACAGATCTGTTTCTGTTCCAGCTGATTCCAATTCCAAATAAAATGATAAATAAGCAGTCAACAAACAAATGACTATGTCTAATGGTACTGGTGCATTATATATAACACACGAAAGAAGTCAAGTTTGGTTAATGCTAATGAAATAAAATAAAATAGCATGAAAATATAATAGTTTAGAAACAAATTTGGGCTATATATTTGCACATTGAGGAGGAGGGATGGGGGGTAAAGCATAGCATATATTAAATACATAACCTAACCTATGTACCTTTTTCGCCCCCTAAACCCCAAAAAACAACAGTTTAAATATTGTAAACGCGATAAGAAATCACGCTTTGCAAGCCATTATCTCTTGTAAATACCCGTTTGACGGGATTCCCTTTGTATTTCCTTGTACAATCTATAGCGCTTTGTTATATATAATGCATCCGTACCTATCTAATTTGGGGTCAACTTGACAAGAGAATGATGTTTATCCCCCAAGTGTGAGGATCAATACTCCACAATGACAAAAGGCACGTACAAACGAATAACTTGTTCCTGTGGGGCCCAAGTAAAAAAAAATAGGAAAAAATACGCAAATAATACTGAGGATATCATATATTCGAATAAATTTTGAAAATCATTTCAAGCAAGAGGAAGGTGGGATCTCCTCCAATTGACCAATTGGGTGCTAAACCTATACTCCCGCACAAGAAGAAAAATTCCGAAAATATAGATTTCTTCCATTATGTGGCTGGCAAATTAGATACAAATAATATCAAAATACATACTAAAATATTGATATATAAATAATACCTGAAATAAATAAAAATATTAATCAAATGCATCAAAATATAAACTAAAATTTGCTTTTATCAAAATAAATGCAGATTGGGCTGAAATCCTCTACGTAACAACCAGCATTGAATAATGATTTTTTATATTTATATATAGATAAATATCTTACAGAAGACTAATTTAATTAACTGGGTGCCAGAGTAAACTTACACTTACGCACAAGAAGCGAAATTTTGAAAATTCTCTCCATTACGTTTTATCATGTTAATAAATTTCGTAAACAAGTGGCTAAAAACCCACTGAATTCCCCGTCTAGTTCAAAATGAGTTTTGAAAAAAAAAATGACTGTCTGGGCCTATATCATAAAAGTTGATTTGAATAAAGAATGAAATTCTCTGTCTGTCCAGTTTAGAGCAAATAGCAAAGGAAGTTCAGATGAGTTTAGCGGCCGACCTCTCAAGTAGTCTCCGAAGCCGCGCGACGCCAACATGACGGCGGCGAATGTGTGACTTAGTATCGGCGGCGGCGCGCCAAATTTTTTTTTGGCGGCGCGCCACGGTGCGCCGATTTTTCTGATTATAAATTATAATAAAAATTCCATTTCATCAAGCACGTTCAACCTCAACTTGATTTTAGAAAGGATTTTTAAATGGTTGGCTAAAAACATGCAAGAACAATATGACAAAACAGGAATTTGTAGGGACATGCGGAAAGTGTTTATGTTCACAGTCGATCAGACCAAGAAGAATTCTTATTTTTAGCCACTAGACCCAGGGAAACCTGTGTTGTGTTTATGTTTAGCATGGCATTGTCCCTATAAACTCCCGTCTTTAGTCATTTTCTTCTAATGATTTGGGCTAATGTGCGTATAACTTTCAAAGTTTGAAGTTCAAACATCTCCTGTTCATCAAATACATACGAAAAGGAAGTGAAAAAAAACAAATAACAACAGCAAAAAAAACACTGTATACAAGTCAGATACCATGGCTTAACAACACCAAAAATTTGAAATCAGCGGTTACAAGAAGGTTAATTCAGAGATGACACTCCGAACAAGTTTATTGTTGTCATGGACAAAAGTGAGTTTGTTCACTCTGCTTGAAGCCATTGATCTTTTGATCTTTTGCCGTCACTATTAGTCCTGTCGTGCTAAAAAGCCGTTTAGCTGGTGCACTTGTGGCTGGTACAGCCAGAACTTGACGAGCGTAAACTGCCACTCGCGGGATCTGATACTAGCGTTGGACCTTAGGATCCCACAGAATGCCACAAATGGACTTCTTCTTTGTATCTGCTGAAATAAGTTGTTTTTATCAGGGAGAACTAATCTGCACCTTTACTATAGGGCCTCTGCGCCCTTCACTGCAGGGGAACTGAACTGCACCTTTACTCTCTTTTCTTATCAACACGGAATAACCCTCCAAATCCTTTTCTGAACGAAGTGGTCGAGTTATGAAGTTTCAAGTCAAAGTTTAAGGCTACTTCAACTTCAGTGTGCTCTGCTCACCGTGCAAAAAAAAAATGTAATTCATTTTTATAGATATATTTCTAGACTAGCTCTTTTCCAGATAACATCCTGAATTGCCTAATGCTCTTTTGCCTACCTCTTTTCATCCAAAAAATCAGAAAGAAAAATGAATAGAATTTCAAAGGTGAAGGTAGTATTTTTGTTTCAAGAAAAATTCATTCTTCTTCTTCCTACGAACAGATATACATGGCGAGGCCAAGATGACAGTATATATCTTTAAGAAACAGATTAGCCGGGATGACGGTTGAAGCCCGGAGGTCGATACCGATAAGAAAAAAAGAGAGCAAAAAAACAAAAAAATGGCGGCGTATTAGTGTCGCCGCCGCCAAAAGAATCAGTGGCGGCTTCAGTGCGCTGATGCAAGCTCGGCGGCACGCTACCGTTTTTTTCGGCGGCACGCCGCCGATTTTTCGGAGAGGCTTCGGGGTCTACTCTCAAGTAACTTTTTTACAACCCAAGCAAATATGTCTTTCATCAAGAGCGAGTATATTTACTTGACTCTTCAAGCAAACGTATGCAAAATATAAAGGATTGCTACAACCAGTGTACAGGAGAATCTTTAAATTCCCTCAGATTATCACCAATCAAGCATCTAATAATTGTTGAACTATCTCTGCAGTCTGCTGCCTTGCGCAGGTCAGCTTTGACAAAATCTGAGAGAGTGTGCGTGTAACTGAACCCCCGTATAACCGAGCCCCCGTGCAACTGAATCCCCGTGCAACTGAACCCCCGTGCAACTAAACCCTAGTGCTACTGAACCCTCGTGCAACTCAACCACCGTACGTTGGTAAAACACAATATTGTGCTTTACGTTGGGTTAAACACAATAGGGTTATGAACCATAGTTATTTAACTATGGTATAGTTATTTAACCTTTAAACTGTTTTAAATAAAATGGCCGTCCCAAAATTTAGATCGGATGTATTTGGGGGGAAAATAGGGTGGGGTAGAAGCCCTCCGATCACTTTTAACTCTGAAAAAGTGCACTGGAAATTTTCATTTCCAATCGAATGAGCCCCCCCCCCCCAAGTTCATACCAATTTTAATCTATAAAAACCTTATGTGTTAGCAATGAGCAACTAGCTTAACTTAGAGCCCTTGCCCCAGATGTTGCTGGCGGGGTTGTTAAGCCCAAAGGCACGGTTATTTGATCTTCAGACTATTTTGAACAAAATGTTTATTTTTATTTTGATCGGATGTATTTGGGGGTGGGGGATGTCGGTTAAGAGGGAAAGACTTATTGTCCTGTGATTACCTTTGATTCTTCGAAATTCAACTTGAACTTTCAATTTCCAAGCGAATGAACCTCCTTCAAAGTTTTTACGATCATCCCTTCTATAAAAACCTTAAATTTTAACAATTGGTAACTTGCAATAACATACAGATTGCTGATACAGGTTGTGTCAGTAATTTTTTTTTTTTTTGAACAGCTTACCGTATCAAAATGAAACTTATGGGACATCTACTTGCTACTACTGCTACTAATTCAACACTATTATTACTTCTACTGCTCCTACTACGACCTCTGCTACTATTAAACTAGCACTATTAAGGCTACGCATATCAAGTTGAAAATTTGACAGAATGAGGTATTTGAGGTGGAACTTGAACTAAATCAAAAGACACTATGTGCATGCAGATTTTCAAAATGGCATATCTCAAAAAGGGATTTGCGTATTAAGTTGGAACTTTCAGAGAGTGCTTAAAGGGAAAGTCAATTCACCAAAAGGAAGTATGTGCACGCTCAGGCCTGGGTTTACCACTAGGTCCCTAGGCCCGGACCTAGAAGCGCATAGTGCTAGCGGGAGCAATAAATTATCACTGAGTAATTTTTTCCTGACAAAAACTGGACTGATGTGATTTATCGTACCCAGGCGCACTCTGCCGCCACGCTGCCTATTCACAGAAAAGTGACCTTAAAACAACACAGAATTTCCATGGTCACTTATAAACTGTCAGATGTCTCCCAAGAATGGTAGCTGAGATTTCGGTATTACCCCTCTCTTTCATCACTTTTCACTCATCAGTTGTGTTCTGTTAACACATAGTTACATGGTTACATGGTTACACACAGTTACAGTTACATGGGGGTTTAGTTACACGGGGGTTTAGCTAAATGGGGTTGAGTTGCACGGGGGTTCAGTTGCACGAGGGTTCAGTTAAAGGGGGTTCAGTATCATGAGGGTTCAGTCGCACGGGGGTTCAGTTGCACGGAAGTTCGGTTATACGGGGGTTCAGTTGCACAGGGGTTCAGTTACATGGGGATTTGGTTAAATGGGGTTGAGTTGCACGAGGGTTCAGTTAAAGGGGGTTCAGTTGCATGAGGGTTCAGTAGCACGAGGGTTCAGTTGCACGGGGGTTCAGTTGCACGGAGGTTCAGTTATACGGGGGTGCAGTTGCACGGGGGTTCGGTTATACGGGGGTTCAGTTACAGGGGTTCAGTTGCTTGGGGTTCAGTTACACGGGAGTTCAGTTACAATGGAACCATCCGAGAGCCTTAGAACGGTTTGGCTTGTCACTTTTACGGTACTTCTGGTCCTTCTCTACCTACTAATTGGTGGTTGCTCGCTGATTAATTTTAATTATTTTCTTTGTATTTAGTGTGTTTTACATGTAGTTGTGTTTTTTTGTTATAAACTTGCTTCTTTTCGTATTTTTTGTGCGTCATGCATTTCATTTATTTTCTTCTTGAAGAATATGGTTTCTTGCTGAAGTCAAAGATTTATGGGTTGATTGACTTAATCTTGACGGTGTTGTCGTAGGGGCTGTTGGACAACGCCGTATCCAGGGGGCTAGAGGGTTTGAACCCCCCCCCCCGAAATGTTTGTCTGACTCGTAAAAACGTAACAAAAATGGATATAAACACATTTTTATGCGCTTTTTGAGTTTTTTGTGTACCCCTCCCCCCCCCCCGAAAAAGATCTTTGAGTAACCTCCCCCCCCCCCTCCCCGAAAAAAAATCCTGGGTACGGCCCTGCTGTTGGATGTTGTTGAAATTTGTGACTTTATATTTGTATCTACCCTGATAAAACTATTAATTTTTCTTTGAGCTGTATCAGGTCAAGCTAATTTACTTCGTCTGAATTCTATAAAATACCCCCTTGTTCAGTAATGGAGGAGCAGAAGATGACTATTCGTTGCTTGGCTGGCAAAAAATCGAGTTCCAACCAAGCAAGTACGTTATATTTTTGGGGGGAGGGGGAGAAGGAAATTTCACGCGAAGGGCTCGTCTATCAAACCACACACAACATACAGGTATGGGTGAAAATCAAGACAGGAAGAGTAGCCCAAAAAGACCCAAATCTCTGATTACGTGCCTGAATCCTATTATCATGACTTGTGATCAATTTAAACGTGCCTTCAAATTGTAATTATAAAATAATAATATCCCATACGTCTAAATACAGTTAAATTACAAAGCCCTATTTTTACGCCTATAAACAATAGCAATTTTGAGCCGAAACAATATACTTCTCATGGTAATTGAAGAAAAATCAAAAACCACAATCACATTTAAAAAGAAATGTATCGAAAAAATTAATCAGTTTGAAGGCCATAATCTAAACAAAGCGAAAAAACCACAAATTTGCGACTTTTTCAAATAATCTTGCGACATATTAATTGACTGTCAGTGAGAGTCTAGTGAGATGATAGCTATAAACCCGACTTTCTCAAGCTCTGCTAAGACCGTCGCCTGCTATTGGTCAATTAACTTTTCCTTGATCTTTTTTGGTTCTTTTCGTTTTTTGCTAAATTCACTTTCTAAAAAAATTAATATCAGTCCTTAATGAAGTTTCGATCGATATAGAACATTGGACTAAACATGAAAATATTATTCACGGTAAGACTTTTAATCAAACTTTTTAAAAATAAAATATATTTTAAAATAGCGCATAAATTTAATTTCTAAAGAAAATTCAACCCAATCCTTAATGAAAGTTTTTACCACTGTAAGTAGCTCCATTAACAGATATTATATCCCCATATCAAGGCTCTGCAGAAGGTGCCCTAGCCATCTCAACCTTTCTCTCATTACAGCCTTAGAAAGCGGGAACGAACCACACTTTTCGTACAGCCTACTGTTTGGAAGCCAGGTACCCAGAACAATCCATAGTCGGATGAAGGATGGCAGATTGCCGAAGTTTGTTATTTTCGGCAAACCGTCTAGGGCTAAACGGAAAGTAGATCGTCCGTGTTTGGGGCGGGAGGATGTCATAAAGAAAGATTTAAGGGAAATGGGAACTTCCTGAAAGGATGTAAAGAGAGAGGCTTTGAATAGATTGGGATGGAGAAGGAGCGTGTGTAGCTGTGTTGGTCACAGGCTACTTGGTGCCGCGGTGAGTAGTTGGTAGTAGTATAACAAAGCTATGCAAAGCCCCCGCCCCATTCAAAATCTTAGCGCAAACTAATCAACTATTTTTTGGAATATAAAGGACAAGGTGATTATTTAATCCATGGTCCCTCACAAAATTCGAGATTTTCCTTAAAGGGAAGGGGGCATATTAAGAAAAGAAAAAAGGCATTTTTAGGCCGTCATTTTTCAATTCTTTGGGTGAGGCTTCATCGATCAAAGCAATGGCCCAATCCAATTTAAAATTGTATTAAAACAATACATCGATAAATGAAATATAAGTATGGTGGTAATGAGTTATGTATAAAACGACGGTATTTGTGTAATATACGCCACAAAAACTCGAGGGCAAGCCGCTTTCTTCGTTAGTTTATTTCAGCTTAGCGTGAGACAAGACAAAGATAAATGACAGAATAGATGGGAAATACATAATTTGGGCTATATATTTTCACATTAGCGGGGGGAGGGGTATTGTATTTGGACAGTTTGAAGTTAGAAAACAATTCTTATTTCATAATATGCGGAATAGTTGTACCAAACATATTTTGCATCAGACCTGCTATATTTTAAACCCCCCCCCCCTAATGTGCAAATATATACCCCAAATTTGTTTCTAAAGCTTTATATTTTCCCCATATTTTGTGATATTTCATTAGGATTGAGCGTTCAAAGAAACAGGTTCTAATTAAATGAAGCACTTAAGTGAGTGGCCGTATAATACACAAGCACCGAAACGACTTTTAAAAAAAAATGGATTAAAGTCTTTGCAAACGGTACAAGATTTTTTTTTTTAATTCATTATATTTGACGTAGAGATCGATTGCTAATACTTAATCTGAATGTATCAAGTTTCAACATATATGCTTGTCTTCTAAAAAGATTTTTTTTTATAAATTGAAACTCAAACGTATTTTCTAGAAATCCATAAAAAAAAATAGTTCATAGAAATTATTTAGATTATTCGGCTGAAGAATGACAGATTGCCGAAAACTGTTCTTTTCGGCCAACCGTTTTGGGCTAAACGGAAAGCAGGTCATCCGCGGTAGGGACGGGAGGATGTTGTAAAGAAAGATTTAGAAAAATGGGAACTTCCTGGGAGTGTGAAAACGCAGGCTATGAATTGATCAGAATGGAGAAGGAGCGTGAATAGCTGTGTTGTCCTCAGGCAGCTTGATGCTGCGGTGAGTTGTTAGTAGCAGTATTCAATATTCTATATGGTAAATAAACGTAAACTTTTAAGTAAACGAATGAGTTTCTAACAAATTACCTTTAAACCAAGTTCTGACAGACTACATAAATTGCGTCGAGCGAAAATAACCAAGCGAAGCCACATTGTTAATCCTGGCCGCTGTGTTTATTGGTAGGACAATTTTCTTTAGTCTTTAAAAATTTCTCGAAAAAAAAACTCGTTTGAGTAACTATTTAAAGCAGAGTATCAGTAGTAAATTTTTATCAGTGCAAAATAGAAAATTTTTATTTATTTTAAAAACAATTATGCCGATATAAAACAAAATCATTACTTTAAAAACTCGTATACACCAGTGACTCGTATCACGCTTGAGGAAAGAGCGCCATACTTGGAACAAAAATTGCCAAGCTTGGCCACAGCAAAAACTCCTGACGTTCCAAGATGCACACCTGGTGGCAAAGTGGGAAGCCCCTGGCTCTGATCTGGAACAGCAGTGAATCAAATGTTCAACTAGTACGACCATTTTCATCAATTGACATGAAATCTGGCTACCATAGCAAAATTCGATTAATGTCAGAATCGGAAACCACAAGTAGTAAAACATAATTTAGAGAGTGCGTTACTCCCTTTCTCTCTTCCTCTGTTTTACTTTTACTCTCCTATAATTTATTTTTCAGCTAAGAATAGATTTCAACATATCAGCTTGTAGCCTTTAGGCGCTTTCCAATTTGCCATTCAAGGCTCAAAGATTGCAATTGGTATATCCCAGCGAAACAGAGTTTAATTTTAATCTTCCTTTTCGTTCATCTTAAGGTCATTCGATACCTTAAAAATCATTTTACGAGTCTCAGTGTCAGCTGACCGTCTCAAAGACAAAGGGCCTAGTAGCGAATTTTTCCAGCAGCACAGGGAACTCCCAACGCAGTTTCGGTTAAAATTGATGGCTGACCGTAAGTTTGTCAACAGTTCGAGAAGGTAACGAGAGACTAGTTTAAAATATAGAAAAATATATTCTCTTACTGACTGCTAATCAAAGCGCTGTCAATTCAATGTACATATAGTAAAAAAAAAAAAAAAAAAAAAAAAAAAAAAAAAAAAAAAAAAAAAAACCTCTGTCGGCAAGGTTTTTAATCAAAGATAGCAGCAAGGCAACTCTCAAAGCTGTCAACTCGATAATTCCTTTGACCTGATTTTTAACATTGTCCGCAGGTACGCTAGGATATTTTTAAGGACAGCCCTTTCCTGAACTTAAAAAGAAAATTCGGTTCCGTTTAATAATAAAAAAAAATAATACTTTTTAATGATTAATCTATATATCTATGTTTCATTAAATCTGTATATCTCTATATCCAGCATAAAACGGAAGAAGTTAAATGGTTGTTCAAAGATTTATAGGAAAGTAGGTACCGGATTTTAGTTTTTTGTCGTTTATTCGTATCACTTATCCAAGCTCTATAAGTTACGGCAAGACTGCCCAATCAATTCTAAATAGTTTAGTGACACAACAAAAACAGTTTATCATGAACAAGATAGGAAGATCCATTGAGGTATCAAATCCCCTTAAAGAAATTTTTCAGTTCCATCTTAACTTTCTATGTAGTGACACAGATTCACTTTCTTTAGTTTTCCGAGATTCTTTTAATATATAAAACGCGCAGGGTCGATTCTTTACGGTGCCATATCGCCTTAAGGAAAAAAGATGGCTGCAAATCGAGTAAAGAGGCTGTTGTGTATTTGCTTTCTTCTCTTGTATTGGCTGAAAGCCAAGGCCGTATCCAGGGGGGGGGGTACCCGGTCTTGAACCCCCCCCCCCCCGAAATTTTTGACCGAGTCGAAAATAAGTAAAACCTAAGAAAAATCAGTATAATTAGTCGAAAACTGAGTCAAAAATTAGTAACCCTCCCCCGGAAAAGTCGAAAATTAGTAACCCCCCCCCCGAAAAAAATCCTGGATCCGCCCTTGCTGAAAGCTGTTGAGATTTCAAGGGTAAGAGGTCAATTCCGACTCCCTAAGTAAAAGCTTGCTCCTCTTCTAATACCCACGAGCAAAGTCGTATCCAGGAAAGGAGGTTAGGGGTTTGAGCCCCCAAATGCTCGTCAGAAGAATGAATATAAACAAATTGAGATGATGTAACAAAAAAGAAATATAGACGATTTTTGCGTTTTTAATAGTTTTTTTTGCACCCCCCCCCCCCCCCAAAAAAAAAAAAAAACTTATAACCCCCCCCCCCCAAAAAAAAAAAATGCACCCGTTTAATATTTCATATAGGTTGAGCAGGAGACAAAAAGGAGGATACGTCTAAAAAGTTGTGTAGACTTGAACTTGTGAATATTCAAACAGAAGTTTAATTGTAAGGCTGTTTGGATTTACAAAAATTATTTAAAAATACAAAGATATTCGGTACTTGGGCACTATATGGGCCTTTACAAGGAAATCAGTCACGAAAGACCCGTTTTTGAAGGATTAATTCAAGAGACTGCTATAGAGTAATGCAATACATAGCGTGGTTTTCATTGCGTATACGATATTTAAAATGTTTTTTTTTAGGGTTTAGGGGGGGGGAATTTGATTACGTATTTGATATATGCTATGCTTTACCCCCCCCCCCCTAATGTGCAAATATATAGCCCAAATTCGTTTATAAACTATTATATATTCATCCTATTTTGTTTTATTTCATTAGCATTAATCAAACTTGACTTTTTAGAAAGGCCCATATAATGCCCAAGTACCAGATATTCAAACAGAAGTTGATTGCGAGGCTATCTCAATTTATAAAAAGTTAAAAATACAAAGATTGCTAAAGGAGAATTGCATTGAACCCAGGACCTTCTATGAAACTTTTTAAAGCATAAATAAAAGTGAAATCACTACCTCTTATTCTATCGATTTAATCCTAAAATGTAATGCTAAAATCCACTTAAATTATAACTCCAAGATATAAAAATATATTGTTTTTGGAATTGATGGTAAGGGGGATTGTCCTTGGGGAAATTGCTGGGGAACGGGTGTTTTGCTAGTAATAGGATATCGTGTAATAGTGACCCACTGGGAGTATGTTCTATGATGATTATCTTCGTATTAGCGTATTTTGTACCAAAATTACTAGACTTAACTATAATTTTACCCCCAAACAATCCAATTCAATAATTCCAGTGATCGTAAATATGTACATACAGTAAATAGTACACGGTATCATAGTATATGTTAATGAGCCTTTAATGATCCCAGAGAAAATGTTCCAGCTAGAATTAACAAGGAATCATTGAGCAAAAATTTCAACGACGTGTCAAAATAGCGTGTACTACTTATAGTTTCCCACTATGAAGAGATACAACGTTTTTTCAGGGGAGCTAGTCCTAAAAGATTTTGTCTCCCTTAAAAAATATCTTTTTTCAATATCTTTTGGAGAAACATTTTTCACAGATGTGTTTTGGAAAAGCGAATTTGGTACTGGTGCACTATACGAACACTTCTATATACTGCTAAAGAAGTCGTTTGGTTAATGCTAATGAAATAAAACAAAATAGGATGAATACATAATAGTTTATAAACAAATTTGGGCTAAATATTTGCACAATAGGGGGGGGGGGTAAAACATACCATATATTAAATACGTAACCTAACCTAACCAGAGACAGATACCCGGTTATAATGGTTTATGAACAAAATTATAAGAGTTACATAAATGGCAAATTCCAAATTGTAATTTTAACATTCATATTAGATCACCCGTTTCATTCAATTCCACTCTAACAACTGTTTTAGTACCGGGTATCTGTCCCGGTATCTGTAGCATCTCCCGTTTGACATTCCATATACAGTATATAAAAGTGTTCGTTTAATAGTCTTCAAATTATACCTATTCTCACCGAAAAAATACTCAGAAGAGAAAAAATGCTTAATTTGTGTCTTTTATTACTTAAAAATCAGAGCAATAGATCCCAAATGATACACAAACTCAAAAGAAAATCCAAAAAGGTCGTTTACTTAAAATGAATATGAAAATATAAAGTAACTAGGAAATATTGAAAAAAATGAATAAATATAAAACCTATTCAAATAAAAACAATCGTCAAGGAAAAGAATCAACTAGAATTAAGTAAGCATATGGAATTAAAAGGGAATGAAACAAACTGAATTGGAATTAAACATCAATTCTTGCAGGAATGGACTGTACAGAGAGGATTGACATATGGCGGGTTTTTATGATTTATCTTGAAATCAATTTAGAGCCAAGAAAACCGAAAAAAGTTTGTGACATACATGTCTGCCATTCTGCCATCGAAATTCGATCAAATATGACAATTTTGTTGTTTGTGTTGACCTTCCTAATTTTTCCTGTTCAACTTTTTAGATTTCCTTAATACATTCAAATGTGTGTCAATTACAGAATTCATTTTGCAAAACTAATGTGCATTCAGTTTCCGGAACTATTAACTAGGAATTATAAAACAGAAATTTCATTAAACAGACAATTAACTGCATCAGTTTAGCGGGACTTAAAGAGAACAAAGGTTTCGACGTACTCTGTAAAACAATAAATTTTTTTAGCAGGCAAAAAATCGTATGTTCAGACCACGATTTGGTACTTATTTGTTTTAGCAAACAAACTTTGTTCTTGATCTGTAATGAAACCAGTTTTCTGTGTCCACTCGGAGATAATCAGTTTAGACTCAGCGATATAAATAGCTATGCAGGTATATTTTAATTAAATATTTAATATATAGAGGTGGTTAAGTTAGGTATTTTAGATAGTGGGTTCTGAGCGGCCTGCATTCCACAATTCTCTGTTGTAGTTTCCATTATTTTTGTTACTAAAGTATTTTCGTATATTCCATTATGATTGGCTAACTTCACTTCTTGAGTGTGGTCACTATAACACACAAGTACCCCAAGATTTTTATACACATAGGTGAGGAGGGGCAGATACAATATGAAGCGAAGGGCACCTTTTGGCTCACCTCCCCCAAAAATTTTCAAATTGTATATGTAGTATTTAGTATTTTGCTTACTTGTGTTGTCTAGAGTTTTGTAAACAACACCCACGCCTTTGCAAAATCTCCTCTTAAAAGAAAAAAAGAAACACAAATAATTGCACAACCTTGAAAACTATCTTAAAATAAATAAAATAAAAACCTTCGTCGTCCTTGATAATAAGTTTCATATTGATTAACGATTATTTACCGTTATTGAGAATAATTTCACATCATGCGTGAACAATAATTAACTAAAAACTTGATTATGATTTTTTCTTTCTTTTTTAATTCAAGAACGTCAGAAGAACACAAGAAGCAAATCAAAGATAAATAGATAGAAGAATAATTTTCGTCTCCAGAACACCTTTGTTAAAAATGTTCTTGGCTTCTGCTTTTAACTGCCTTCATAGTAATTTTTTTCTCTATTTTCCAAGTAATTACAGAGCTTGCAGTGACCGTGCATGTATCAACAGGGGGGAGGGGGGATTTCATTCACCATATAGGCTCGTTTTGCGAATGACGGATGACATATTGCCGAAGATTGTTCTTTTCGGCCAGCCGTCTAGGGCTAAACGGCAAGCAGGTAGTCCGCGGTTGGGGTGGGAGGATGTCATAAAGAAAGATTTAACGGAAATGGAAACTTCCTGGGAGGGTGTAAAGAGAGAAGCTTTGAATAGATTGGGATGGAGGAGGACCATGCGTATCTTTGTTGGCCTCAGGCAGCTTGGTGCTGCGATGAGTTGTTAGTAGCAGTAGTATCAACGCTTAGCAAGCTCCACCAGGTCGTTTAGAAGGTTCATTAGAAATACGTGACTTACACACGACAGAAGGATTTTCTTTTTTCCACATTTCTAACAAACCTGTAGATCCACTTAGAAGAGCTTGGCTATATACTGATATATATACTAAATGAAAACTAGTTACGTCATGATACCAATACCAAATTTCCATCCTCCAATCAAGATACTTGCAGATAAGTTTCTAGGAAAGATAAGAAAATTTTCTATTTCTATAAGGGGGGGAGGGGGTTAATATGTGTTTTTATGGAAAGATGGTACCAGTGCATGTTAATAGCTCATTACTGCAGAATAAGAATAAGACCTCTTATTCTTTCAAACTACTGCATGTTACGTCTCATTACAATGCACTAATGACGTGATGATGATTCTCCTCTCGCCACACAGCCCAAGAGACAACATGAATTATTGTATCATATACTGTTTACTTTAATGCATACATTTTCGTCCGCTGGAAACATTAAAGTGAATTATTTGGGGACAAAATTATATTCAGAAGTTGGAAATGTGGTTTAAGTTTTTGGAATAATATGTTTATTACCTGAAACGGTTTAGTCTTTGGAATCATGCGATTTTTTGTCGCTTTTGTATTGTCATGTTATATTGGTGATTATGGTCACTTTGAGAACGATGCTGCCCACAGAGATTGATTTCCTGTAAAAAGCTTCAAACTTAGTATTTTTTTTTATTTATCTAAAGTTTTCAGAGCATCAAATAGCATTTTACATTTTTAGACACAAAAGATCCAAATGACATCAGCGGGACTTTAAATTCCTAAGTTCAAAAATTTTAATTTTCATGCATCCATTTGTGCTTTTGAAAAATGTTTTGACAGATAAGAGCCCATTAGGCCCTTTAGGTCCTTTGTTCGCCTGTGAGTTCAGTCGACTTCAGTCTCCTAATGAGTCAACCCAAAATCTTGGTCATCCCCATAGCAATTCAGGTGGGCTTTCCCAGTAGGCAAAGCTCATGTAACAATGTGAACAACCTAAGATACCCAATTGCATGCAAGTCCTGTGGACAAGGTCAGGCACAAATCTTTGAATCATTTTTTAGTCTCCAATTGCCTTCAAATAGCTCAGAACTGATAGACTATTTGAATTTTCTTTACTGTATACCTATCTACCTTTGTTCTGCCCTAGAAGGGATGATAGATTATATATCAACAAGTGAAATGAATATTTTTATACAATTCTGAATCAGTTATCAGAGAGACCATCTGTCTTGACTACTCTAATTAGCCATGGGCCTCAAGTTTTTATTCACTTCCACCACGTTGATTTCAATTAACAAAAGAGGATTATCTTATGGAGCTATAACATGGAGACCTGACATCTGTCTCCTTTTTGTCAAGAAAAAAGGAAACATACACCATAAATTGGAATAATTTTGAATTCGCTTAGAATATTTGAATTTAATTTCTAACCACTGAAAAGAGCATAAAACTTGGTTTAGAATATGTTCCCTTTATCCCCATTAGCCTGATTCTTCAGAGCAACCACAGGCGACAAACTTTTATCCGTTTTTTGGCTCTCCTAAAAAGTTATAAAAATGGCGTATGTTGCCCTTTTAATAATCACAGCCGAAATTTAAATAACCCCGATCATCCTTCTGTCTTCTGCTCTAGCTAAGATGTAATATTAACGAGTTTTCTTTTATTTTGATTTTTTTTTTTTTTTTTTTTTCAAACCAGCTTATCTTGTCTACAATACCTAGCCTTATGGAGTCTAGGCTAGTGTACTTATCTAATTAAGGGGGAGAAAAAAAAGTAAATAAGAACGAATAAGGAGGACAAGACAATATGGACGCAAAAACGCTCCACAAATACTCGTGGGTGTTACCATCAAAAATATAAGCAAGTGAACGTTTTCAAAACTTCAAATATAACGTTTTCGTGAACATTTTCGAACCTTAAATATTTTTCACACTCTCAAACCTTTAAATATATTTAGATATACTATCTATTTTTTTTTTTTCAGATTGCATGTTTCTGTGTTGCCAACTCCATTGCCTCGCACTTTAACTGGAAAATTCAGTAGACGAGACCAAACCAATAATAGTCGAAGAACGTCCAATCCGACTAAGGCGAGAGCATCAACGTAGACAAAAGAATACAGGACATAAAGCCCAAGAGAGAGTAGCGGAAGATGCAGGATATAAGGTAGAAGGCGGCCCATTCAACTTCTACTCAAACAACGAAGGACCGTTTGGACTTCAAGATTGTAAACTCTTTGGTAATTGTAAAAATAACGACAGAGTTCAACGTCCACAAAGACAAACACCGAAACCAGAAATTGAAGAGTTTAAAGTAGGCCAAAGTATAGCTTTTGGGCCAGAAAAAGATTCCAATCAAGATTTTCGTGGTCAAGGCGGTTTTGATAATGGGGACCATAGTTTCTCAGGAAGACCACAAAATGAAGACTTTTTTAGTCAGAGACCTAGTTTCGACTCACCAAGAGATGACTTTCGACGGCCTAACGGTGTTAGAGGAAGCAACAACTTTAATCAACAAGGCTTATTTGGGGGAGTTAATGAACTTGCTTTAGAAGATTTTAAAAATAGGCCACCAAGAAACCCAGAAGATTTTAGAAACCAACAAAATGGTGATTTTCAAAACGGACCAAATGGCTTTGGCCAATTAGACGGACAAGATTCATTCCGAGGGCCACAAAACGGGCCAAATTTCTTTAGTGATCAAAACAGACCAAACAGCTTTAGAGGACCACAGGGAGGACAAGATTCTTTCGGAGGGTCCCAAAATGGGCCAGATTCTTTTAGAGGACCAGAAAGTGGGCCAGACTCTTTTAGAGGGCCACAGAATGGATATGACTCGTTTGGAGGGCCCCAAAATGGATTTGAAACTTTTAGAGGGCCACAAAATGGCCCTGACGGTTTTAGAGGCCCACAAAATGGTCCAGAATCTTTCAGAGGACCACAAAATGGTCCAGAATCTTTTCAAGGACCTCAAAATGGACCTGAATCATTCAATGGACAACAAAATTCCTTTAGAGGGCCGCAGCACCACCCTGAAGGAAGCAATCAAAATAGCCTCCAAGATTTTCCAGGGGGCCAAAACGGTTTTAGAGGACCCCAAAACGATTTCAGAAAACCTCAAAGTGACTTTCAGTCAGGACCCTTAAATGAATTCAGAGAACCACAGAACAACTTTGGCAACCCTGGACAATTCTCACAAGGACAAAATTTCCAACAGAAGCCAAACACATTTAGAGATGTCACACAAGGGATACCAGGAAATCAACCGGGGAAGTATAATGGACCAGCCCAATTCGGTCAAGGAAATTCAGCACGTCCTCAACGCAATCCAGCACAATATAGCGGAAACAAAGGACCGTCAGCGCCACCAGCTAATACTAACAAGCGTCCTATGTCAGCCTTTACTAACTTCTTTCAGAAAATTTTCTAAACAGACAAATTGTTATTTATTATAAGTTTCAATAATTTTATAACTAAAAAAAAAATAATTTAATAATTAAAACTTTGTTGTTTTTTTCTTATCTCTTCTAGAGAAAATTTCTAGTGTCTCGTTACTTCGCTCTTTCTAATGTTTAGAGTCATATTTACTACAGAATACATCTGAATTAAGTCCAACTAGTGGCATTGTAAACCAACCTAGCATTGCACTAAATAATACGAGAATTCTGTCTTTAATTTTTGCCAAGAAAATCCCTCCGCAAAAATTTTTGCAAAATTTTGCTATGGGAATTTTTGTAACTTATTCAGTTGCATAAATGTTGGTGGAATTTGCAAGCAACTCCAGAAAAATGAGTCCTTACATTCACCACAACGTTGCCACTAAGGCTTAGCTGCAATGCTGGCTGCTATTGAGTCCAGGCAAACACAAAAAAATGGGGAAAAAATTAACAGAATAAATAAGGAAGACGCCACAGGGGAAGGGGAACTGACAAATTAGAGACGAGGTGAGATGAGGGGACCGGTACACAAGGTGAGGTACAAGCGGTGCACAATTGTATTTGATTATTATACACAAGGCGAGCGGAGCGGTAGGCCCGAGCCTATCTGAAGCACCATGATTTGTGAGATTAAAATGCAAAGTAAAAACAGACTTAAAATTTTACGCTTTTAAAACTTTAAAAAATCGTTAAAAACAGATAAATTTTACTATGTTTGAATTTAATTATACTGTTCACTGCGACTAATAATTCAACCTGTTATTTACAGCAAAAAACTTGTGATCTCCTAGTTTAAAAAACCATTAAGCAAAATCTCGCATTTTTTTTTATTTGAAACACATTTTGATACAAATCCCTTTGGGAGGGACTTAAGCCCCCTACCAAATCACGCCGTTGACCCCACTCACAGGTAGAATTATAATTTCCCTTCCCCTTTCCAGACCACCAAGATAATGAAAGAAGAAGATTAATTGTAAAACTGCACCCTCTGAGACCTGTACTCAACCTGACCTGTAACCTTTATGGAAAACATTCAGCCTAACGCAGCATTTGTTCAATCGAATTTAGCACCAAATTCCACAGCAGTTATAGCATAGCCAAAAGGTTATAGGAAGCTTTGTCACAAGAGAAAATCCTCATTTTCTCTATAATCATAAATTATTATTTCCTTTTAGTTGAGAATATATTACTATTATTTATTGAATATATTGTTATTCCTGATAATTATTAATAATAGTAGTAAATTTTATTAATTATTATTAATATTATTATTTACTTCTAACAATAGTATATTGTTATTGAATATGAATATTATTATTGAGAAAAGGCAACTACTTCCCAAATTATAATTTGGGTCTTTTTTTGGACAGTGTTAAAAAAGAGTTGGTTATTGTTTATGTGTTGTTTTTTTCTTTTTTATTCCTTTCAATAACAGTTTTATTTTTTACTTTCTTATTGTTTGTCTTATATTATTATTTACTGTTACGTTTGTCCTCTTTACCGATTATTGAGCTTAATGTTTAGTCTGCTTATCATTATTATCGAAAGAAATAAGTTAACTTTATTACTTATATCTACAATACCTCAGCTCCAAAGTAATCGTAATTAATGATTTCATTAAAATTTTACTAATTCAGGGGAGGGGGTCGGCAGTTGTTTCCCAGATTTTTAAAGACACCTTTTTGGGGGTATTTTCACATAGACAAATCAAAAAAGAGATTGAACCAACCCCTATGTTTGAAAATATTTTTTATACATATACATTACAAAAAAGGGAAAAATACTCCCCCCCCCCCATATTTTAATAAATTGAAAAAAAGGTACTTGTATGATATACCCACTACCACTTAAGAAGTGACATTAGGTTAATCCTAAAAAAATATACCTAAGTATGATAAAAATATAATGCTTTAGAAACAAATTTGGGCTATATATTTGCGCATTAAGGCGGAGGTAGGGTAAAGTGCAGCGGATCTGCATGCAAAATGTGTTAGCTATACTTATTCTGCATATTATGAAGCAAGAATTGCTTTCTGACTTCACAGTGTCCAAATACTCTACCCCCACCTCCACCCCCCTAATATACAAATATATGGCCCAAACTAAATATTTCCCATCTATTCTGTCACTTCTCTTGGTCTTGTCTCACGCTAAGTAGAAAGAAACTAGAAAAAGAAACCGGTTTACAGTGCGTCAATGCATGAAAAACTTTAGCGGTAGTGAGTATATCACACAAGCACCAAAATAAATTCAAATGCATCTATATATGTTTTAATTTTGATATACTAAAATATTTTCTATATTTATTTTTTCATAGTATATTTCGCGGCATTAGGCCGATCAAAATACGCCCTGAATCTGGCTGAATCCCCCTTAATTCAACTCCACCCAGCAGTTGAGACACTTTTATGAAGGCGCAACGAGAGACAGGGGCGGATCCAAGATTTCTTTCAGGGGGGGGATAGGTTGATCCGATAAACTTGCCTTAGGAGCAAGTTTATTTAACGCAAACTTGCCTTAATTAAGTAAATTACGCTACTTTAGACTACGTTAGAGGTGGGGGCACCCCTCCCCCTCCTCCCCTGGATCCGCCACTGATGAGAGAAAGCTTCTATGAGACGAGTGGATATACTTGCAAATGGCAGTCGTTGACGCCGGAGCAAAGCCTTTGTTCAAAGACCTCGATTATTCTTTGAAAACTCAAACCTGTCCACATAGTCCTATTCTGGATTCTAGGAGTGGAGTCAGGTAAGTTTCAGGAGCCTCAGCGAAAAAGCAAGCACCGATATTCTTTAATTAGTCTTGTTTTGTATTTATAAGGAGACAAGATTGTGCTTGATAGAAGAAGACATTTGGAGCAAAGAATTGCTCCCAGCTATATGGCAAAGGAGAGTCCAATCAAGGTGAGCAGCCTATGTGGTAGTTGAAAAAATACAGAGGAGACCATCAGCTGATTTTGTTTTATAAGAAACACAACGTTCTGAGAAGAAATATGTGAAAAACCTGATATATTGAAGAGCAAACGGAAAGAAAATATTGTGGACACGTCACGGTTTCTTGGAAAAGCTCTCCAGTTATGGAAAGAATGTAAATAGTGTTCATATTATATGTGTATTTATTGTGTCTCTTTCCTTGTTAATTTGTGTATGGCCTATGGCTAATAAACTTAAACCCATATTGTACCTAAGTTTAACCATTCAGAATCATGCATGCTACGTGGACCACTCGCTCACGGACTTGTTAAGCTAATAGACACAGTGTCTTGGCTCAATCTTATAGCAGTGGAATTCTAGAAGCCTTCTAATTCAAATAGCCAAGATACATTGATAAATTCACTTTCAATGATCTTAAATCCTTTGCGGACTCTCCCGCAATAATGAAGACTGATAGCCTACTTGTTGGTACTGCAGATCTTAAAAAAAGAGACAAAAAACAAACACAAAACATGTAAAAAAAAAGAAAGAAAAATGGTAAAAACAAAAAATTAAAAGTTAACATGAAGTTCAACTCACCGATAGTCAGTAGGGTGGGTATTGCGTTTCCGAGGTGAGAGGCATCTAATTCTGACTTATAAATAACTGGTATATAATTAGATGGCTCCATATTCAAATCGTGATGAGCAGCTTCGAGATTCCTTTCAAAGGAATCCACAGATCCGATATTGAACCACAAAGTTTTCTGAAAAAAAAAAAATATCAGCAAAGCGTAGTAAGTAAATAAGCATATTAGAGTTTTATGTTTTTTTGTTTTTTTTTTTTTAAGCTAATTCAAATACTCAGAAGACAGAAAAGATGCAGCAGTTGTTCTTAGTAAAATATTTTAGGGTTTTTAGTTCTAGAGGTTTTAGGTTTTTAGTTCTAGAGAGTTTTTAGTTTTAGTTCTAGAGGTTTTAGGTTTTTATTTTTAGTTTTCAGACTTTCCATGGGCTTGGAAAGACTAAGAAGTCTTTCCAAACCCACTAAAAATACAAGTCTTGCATTTCATCCATTTACATAAATTCATTTGATCATGAAGAGAACCCCTCCCCATGTCACCTTCCTTGGTCATCTCTCACTTCCAAGCATTTCTTTTTTTTTTTAGTTTTTTTTTATTAGAATCTAAAAATCTGTGAAAGATTACTTAGAAGAAATATCATTTTTTTCACAAATACATTTTTTATTGTAAATTTTCAAACTTTCCAAATTTTCTTGTTTAGATCTTTTGCCGAATTTATAATACACTCAAAATTTTTTTCTCTTCTTCTAGAGACCTATTTCGCAGATAAGTGAAGGCTGACACGAACTAATCAATTTTAGTATCCATAATGTGGTTCAAGGTTAAGCCGCATATTTCCTCTCATAATTGTATCATTTTCCTTATGATCATAGTGTAGATACAATTTCACGCATTTCCCACTGACAAACAAAATTTATAAAATAAGTTAAAAACTATCAATTGAGCAAACAAGTTTATAAAACTGGATTGTCAAATTACAACTTTTGAAACAACAAAGTTTATAAACCCAGTCCATAACAGGGCAAAATCAATCAGCAAAATCCCCATCTTTTTTTCGACTAACTTCTGTTAATTTTTCTAGAATACCATTTACCGTAAAGAAAAAAGGCGTTCGTAGGGGGGGGGGGGCAACCGGGGCAGTTGCTCCGAATGCCGTGGCTTCGGGGTTCCGTGGCTGGGGAATCGCCCAGTTTGGTCCAATTTTTCACTTTGATTAGGCTTTTTTTGCTTATATTTGAGTCGGGAGGGTGGCTCTGTAATTAATTTTTCCCCGGGCACCCCCAACCCTAGAAATGGCTCTGACCATAGATATGTTACTAGAAAAGTTGACCATCTGGATCATAAAATCATACACTCAGCGAAGTCGGGTCTCGCTAGTAGAAACAGCGCTGTTCTAGTGTGGAGTGGTTTCCCGGATAGCGCTAGAGCGGCCGATACATCTATTTTGTTTATAAGAAAGTTAAAAAAAAAAATTATGAAAAAAGGTAAATAAACCTTGAGATAACAATTTAGTTTTTTTGTACATTTTTAAGTTCAAGCATGAATAGAAGATATAGCCAACCCCAGGACTTTTGCCCTTTATGTGGTGGTTTAGTTTTCTGTTTCTGTTAAGTGTAAGCGTTTCTGTTAAGTATAAGTTTAAGTGTTCTGTTAAGTTTTCTGTTAAGCGTTAAGTGCAAGTGTTTCTGTTAAGTGTAAGTTTAAATGTTCTGTTAAGTTTTCTGTTAAGCGTAACGTTTATGGCTTTTTCTTTTTTTAGTAAATAAAGTATCTAGGATTTTTGAAGGTCAAGGTTTCAGTAATTATTATGAAATCAGTGTTGTCAGTTAGAACTATCAGCAACAATTTACAAAACTATTAACTTACATTTCCTTCAACATTGCTACCGGGTTGTAACCTGACTTTCACCCACCGCTTATTAACCACTTCAAGCTTTTCTACAATCCCTCTCCCCATGTAAGTGTTCACAAAGTCCTTCCAGGTGATTTCTTGATATCCAAGTTCAAAATAACTAATTGCTAGCAAGACACCCGCAACACCTACAGCTGAATAGAAGAGAATCTTGTCACGTCCTTCTGGTGCTTTCCTAGAAAAGGATAATCGATATTATTTATATATATATATATATATATATATATATATATATATATATATATATATATATATATATATATATATATATATATATATATATATATATATATATAATATATATATATTATATATATATATATATATATATATATATATTATATATATATATATATATATATATATATATATATATATATATATATTATATATATATATATATATATATATATATATATATTATATATATATATATATATATATATATATATATATATTATATATATATATATATATATATATATATATTATATATATATATTATATATATATATATATATATATATATATATATATATATATATATATATATATATATATATATATATATATATATATATATATATATATATATATATATATATATTATATATATATATATATATATATATATATATATATATATATATATATATATTATATATATATATATATATATATATTATATATATATATATATATATATATATATATATATATATATATATATATATATATATATATATATATATATATATATATATATATATATATATATATAGTCCTACAAGTGAGATTACATTATAGCAAGGTTTAAAATACAGTAAAAAGAAAAACAAAGCCAAGTGGATTTAGTTTACTCTAATTTCCTTACTTCTGAATGTTTCAGAGGGATTCAAGCATTATTTCCAGCATTTTAGCGGATAGAAAACTCAACTGGATTATGCCGGGTAGCCGTGTGCTAGTGACAAAGGAAATTGCCACAAATGCCCAATTAGAAGCAAGGCTTGTTTATAACCAGAAAGCGAAAATTGTCAGGAATATTGACTGAAAAAAACAAAGTTATTTGAAAATTGACCATGCATCTATTTTCGTAACCAATATTTCTCAATGAATTGAAATTAATAGTTGGATCTTAGACATGATTTTGCTAGGTTTTGAACAGTAAAATTCATTTTTTGAAGCTGACAACAAAATAAAGAGAAAAAGGAAAAATTAAAAATTTAAATAAGGTAAATAAGAAAATTTAAAATAAGAACCCTTCTCACTCGCAGGCTGGATTCATTTGTGATTAGTGTAAATACATTTAAAATAGCAAAAAAAAACAACTCTTTTCTAAACTATAAACAGAACAAAGGGAACTACAATAACAAACTAAAGCTGCATTTTTACGGTTTTGGGCTTGAAATTACCTGCCTCAACACAGGGTGGTCAAACATAAACCTTTAATTAGTGGGCTAATTAGTCCTGCCCGTGGACCAATAACAGTAAGAAAGTATGGTTACGTTTTTGCAATTTTTGAGCTTACAATTATCAGCCTCAACACCCAGTAATCAATTGATAACCCTTTAATTAGTTATTTGTTAAAGCTCAATATTTCGTTGGCAATTTAAAACTCAGAAATTGTAGAAGTGTGTGATTTCTCGTTCTATTGTATAATCGTTACATTTATAGTGTTTTGATATTTTGTATCCATATTCAGTAAATAATTGTGCATTATCTTGATACTTTCACAATTATTAAAACAATATAATTTTTTATTTTACTTAGCCGTTTCATCGTTCGGCTGCCGCTACTGAGGAAAAGAGATAGTTGAGATAATTTCCAATGGATCCAGAACAAAAAAAGTAACAAAATAGAATTTAGCCCTTTAACCCAATTTTTTTTCCTTTGACTGCACCCCACTTTATTCAGAAGCTCACCCATTACCCCTTTACCTTGGGATCATTCTTTACAGTTTTGTACATTGTTTTTTTTTAATAATTTTGTTTACTCTTATTTTCAAATATGTCTGGAATTCGGCCGTTTTCCATCTTTAGAGAGCAAAAAAAATAATAGCCAGCTAAGATTTCAAAGAGTCACTGTTCTCTATTTTTCATATTCTTCATGTTTTTCTTTTCCATTTTCTTCACATTCTTCTTTTTCTTATTTCATTTCTATTATTATTCATTCTTCTTATTCGCATTCTTACCCAAAAGGGTAAAATTTATTTTCTTCATGTTCTTCTCTATATTTCACATACCTCTTATTTAATATTCTTTGTGATATAATTACAAAATGAAATTTCGTACAGTAAGCTGTACGAAAAGTATAGTTTCTAGCTTTATAGGGTCATAATGGCAGAAAGGTTGAGATGGCTAGGACACACTCGGTTGATGAAGGATTGCCAAAGATCGTCCTTATCAGCTAACCATCTAGGGCTAAGCGAGAAGGATATCGTCGCCAAATAGGGTGGGAGGATGTCGCAAGGAAATATTTAAAGAAAATTGAAACTTCTTGGGAAGGTGGAAGGAAGGAAACTTTGAATAGATTGCGATGGACGAGAGCGTGTGTGGATGTGTTGATCTCAGGAGCCTTGGTGCTGTTGTGAGTTGTTAGTAGTCATAGTAACAACAAATGGATTACCATAACTCAAAAAGATTACAGATTGCATAAATACTTTCTCTCTTATTGTCCACAATTATTTGTGGATTCTTCACAGAAAAAGACCATTGCAAGAGCAGGTCAACTTTTCTATGTTTAGCTAAGAAAGCTTTGCAAAGGCACAAACATATTCCCAACAAACTAATCCCCAAAAGGGCAAAAAAATGCATCAAAAATTCGTTTATATGCATTTTTGTTACATTTTTACGAGTCAGACAATCATTTAGAGGGCGGGGCAGGGGGGGGGGGGGGTTCAAACCAGGAAACTACCCCCTAGATATGGTCTTGGCTACAAGCTTACCTTTTTTGACTACCATACTTTAGATTCGAAATTTGGAAATTGGCCACTCAACTGTTATAACTCTGATAATTTAAGAAAAATAGTGGCTTCAAAATTTATCTTTTTCTAAGCCTTAAAAATAAAGGATCTTTTGACAAAAACTTTTTTACTATCTTAATGTTTACTTTTTACTGAAGTTTCATGAAGAATCAGAATGCTATCCAAGGGCATATATTACAGAAACTGTAAACATTGCAGGATTTTGGGGGAGGAATATTTCAAAAGCCCCCCACCCTCTTATTCGTACGTCCTTGATTGCTGGAAGCACAAATTAATTGGTGTTTAGCTGTAAATAATATCCTTCCAAAGTTATATCACTTTAACTACCGTGCTTATTTGTCTTACACAAGACCTTACTCACGGGATTTTGGGGCATAGCTCTACCCTCTGCAAAATGAAAGATCACATAAAAGTACGCGGTTTTTTATTAATTTTTCGGCGAGAAGGATGTTCGGGGAGGAGGGGTACGCAAACAAATTTCAGAAGCACATCATCAATTTTTTCTATGCATTTTGGTATGTTTTTACAAGTTGGACAAAATTTGGGGGGGGGGGGGGGTTCGAAGCTGGTAGCCCCCTAGATATGATCTTGATGCTAAGCTTCTTTTTTTAATCTACTATTGAAATTTATTAGAATACAGAAATCAACATAAACAAGCTTACCCTTTCCCACTACCAAAGTTCAAGTTAAAATTCCATTCAGGAGGTTTGCCTGAAGATGATTTCTGTGAATCTGGTGCCTTGTTTGGCTCTGCACTTTTAGAAGGCTTTGCTCCTTCTTCTCCCTTTCCATTCTTAGCATGTTCTTCATTGCTCCTTCGTGGTTTGGGTTGGAAAAACTTCTCAAATCCTTTTGGTGGTCGTTCACTTAATAGCCTAAGATCTTTCAAAACTTCAAGAAAATGTGTTGAGCCAGGAGTTGAGCCACCAAAAACAAGTTTTTCAAGTTGTTTTTCGATCTAAAATAAACAATATATTTGAGACAAAATCCATTGCCTTTTCCAAGTTGGCTAATTAATTTGAAGCTGATATTTTCCATCAAAGTAATAATTTAACATATGAGGAGCATGTCTGCTCCAAGAGATTAGATTTACTTGTGATTGTAAACACAAATGTACAACACAGAACTAGTGTATGCACTTGCTTCCCGGACCAACTACCTTCAATATTTTAAAGATAAGTAGTTAAGCTAGGTGAATGAAACTGTCAGATTTTCATGATTCATCTTTGAGCTGATTGCTGGAATTCTTATTCAGATAAGCCAACAACATTCTTTAAAATTACATTCCCAAAGCCTGACCTTATGGGCCTACAGTATATTGTCCTTATGATAACTAATCATTTTTTACACATAATTTCTTCAATATTTTAAAGAATATAGTTGGCTTATCTGAATAAGACTTCCAGCAATCAGCTCAAAGATAAATCATGAAAATTTCTGACAGTTTCATTAAATTAACACACCTGGCTCTAACAAAGTTGCTGTAGGCCCCTATTCTGGCATGTGGCTTGTTGAAACTTAGCACACTTTCTGTTTTATTTTATTGTCATACTGGACATGGCAAGATGTATTACATAGTCTATTTATCAACTTATATGCATCATTCGCCTCACCTCTCATGTGCCTAAACACTAGGCTTTGGACTTTAATAATTACTGGCATTCTCTTTAGATATGAGTTCTTCTCTGAAAGTCTGCAACAAATTAGAGGAAAACATTGTGTATCTTCTAAGGCTTCCTTATTCATCTTGAATTGAGATGTGGCTTATACTGAACACTTTTAAAGCTTAGTTCTAACAAGGAATTTGAACAGTTTAATAAGGACTACTGGATGATTGGTAACCAGACAGGTATACTATTTCAAGAAGATTTCTCAAAATAACTTAGATATATTAAATGAACTTAAGTGTTAGTTGACAAAAAACAAGCAATCAGTTCATGGTGGATCAACTTGAAACTCTAGCTAAACATTGCTGGTAATATTCTTATTTAGGATTTGACCAAACAAAGCTTTATTTTAAAAGGATTCTGAAGTCTGAACTATCTCTTTGTGTTTATAATTAGTTTTTATGAGAAAGTCATCAGTGGTGCTGTTATATTCATATGCTTCAGTTGTCCACAATTATAAGACATTTTCAGTCTTCAACCAGAGTTCAACCTGTTAACACCTATTTGATTTATGCCTTTCTGCATTAAACTCAGTTAATTCAGTGACATAGTTGATTAACTATAACCTTACTTCCGGATCTTGCCATCAGGTGAATTGAAATTTTTAACCCTTTATATTAACCAACTAAAGGACAACCAATTCAGTGACAAAGTTGATTAACTGTGACCTAACTTCCGGATTTTGTCACAAGTCATCAGGTGAATTGAATTTTTTAACCCTTTATATTAATCAACCAAATGACTAAAGGACAACCAAAGGACTTTAAGAGAGTGTGTCCTGAGTGTAGATTAAGGGCAACAATCAATTGCCTGGTATGTAGTACATGCAACTCTTCCATTCATGAGCAATGTGCGGGGATAGAACGTTCCCAGTGGAATAAGAACTGGTTATGTTTGGATTGTTCCTCGAAACAAAACATCACCAAAAATCAAGAATACACCACCCCTAATTCTTCGACAGCTAATGATACCCCACGACGCCGATTGTCAGGAATAAATTCTTCAAAAGCTAGCGATACCCCACGACGCCAATTGTCAGAAATAAATTCTTCCTTAAAAGAAATTTTAGATGATATCAGGTCGTCCCCCCTTGCCCCGACTTGCCAAAGGGATGGTAAAGCTTTCATTGCTGCTCAAAGCGAGTGTCAGACTACTCCCCTACCAGTTTTAACCAATGTTGCTAGTTGCCAGACTGAATTTCTGCTAGAAACTAAAGATGCCAGTACCCAGACAAATTTTGAATCTAATTGTGAACCTTCTAATGATGCCTCCTGCCAGACCAAAAATTTTCCTTATGGCAATTGTGATTCCAGTCCCCTATGTGACCCTTCCCTCCCCTCCCTTTTAGTGCTGAAAAAAAAACTCGAGTTCATTACCAACACAATTTCTACTTTCATTGATCTTAGGGTGAATATAATTAAGAACACACTTAAGTCTGTGAATACAAATAAAAAAAAAACGCCCAATTTGAAACCAACTGCAATTCAATCCACAAGCAACAACTCCCAACACATGAATATTAATAAAGCAAGTGTCAACTCAAATATGAATTTAATTGGTCACCTATTTCCAGAGGTCAGTGGCAACTTAAATGAGAACTCAATCAATATTCCAGATCCAAGGGTCAGTGACAACTTGAGTATTATTAGTAAATCGGTTCCTGAAGCCAAATCAGGGAAGAATTCTATTGCCTGCCATTTTCACTTGGCCAACAAGTGAATAAAAAAGAATGATTTTACCTTTGTTCACCCTTGTATGTCTTTTTTAACTACTGGTCACTGTAGTGACAATTATTGCTCCCTTTCCCATTCGAAACCCTGCCATAAATTTCAAAGAGGCCTTTGTTTTGAAACTAAGTGCATGTTATTACATTTGAAAAACAGGGATTATCGTGCTATAGCTAGGCTCAGTAAAATTTTTAATAGTAAAATAGTTACAAGTACTCAATCAACCCAAAAGCAGAGCCCTCTTCATTCAATTAGTAAAATTAGCTCACCAGCGCATACTCTTCCTTTTTTATCCCAAATCCACCCTGCTCACTCAAAAAACTTCCACCTTTACCACCCAGAAAAAAATTCCATATTCCCAGCAAAATCCCTTCCCTCTTAACACTCCAGTTAACCCCTCCCAAGTTGAACCCCCTGAAAATACCACCGTCTTATTTCCATCCCATATATTCCCGCCTCCGACTCATGTGTTTAATCCCTTGTGCCCACCCTACCAGGGTGACTCAGGTCTGAGACCTTTTGCATTTAATAATTGTCTTGTATTAAATCCCAATTGTTCGCACTTCCCAACAACTGAAAACAAGTTGCACCTTCCTCATCATGCTTCGGCTGTACCCTCATTCTTCCCTCCACCTCCAAATCCCCAAAGTAAATCCTTCTCTTACCCTACTTCTCCACAGCATCATAATATTAAATTGAAACCCCACCCAGGAAATTCTCAAACACACCAAGTATCTCTGTCAAAATTCCCCAATCGGTTTGTTTTTCCCAAACTGTTAGTTACTAATGCCGAAAGTCTTAATTTTGAAAAGCTTACTGAACTTGAGGTGCTTTCAGAATCAAATCTAATCGATATTATAGCTATTACAGAAGTACAGTCCCACAACCCAGGGTCTCTGCGCCTGACAAATTATTCAGAGTTTATTAAACTCAATCCTTTAGACCACCCACTTGGAAAAAAAGGTGGCAGTGTTTTGTTCTTTACTAAGAGTAACCTTTACCCAAAGGTTATTTGAGTCCCTAGTTTATCCAAGTACGATGAAATCCTCTGGCTAAGTATTAGACCAAAAGTTCTCCCTTGTCCATTTAATATTATTGCAATAGCCATTTTCTATTACTCCCCAAATCAAAATATCGAGTCAAAATGTAAATTCATACAGCAATTGCAGACAAGTGCTGATTTTGTTATTTTTAAATACCCCAATGCTGGTCTTTTTTAGTTGGTGATGCAAACAACCTTAAAATGGATTCTTTTTGCTCCTCACTTAAAGTTAAGCAGATTCTTAAAATACCAATGACTCAGGGAAATACCTCTCTTGATGTTATTTTAACTAATATGTATAATTTTTACAACCCTCCCTCAGCTCTGCCTCCCTTAGGTGGGAGTTATCATCTTTCGATTCTTTTATCCCCCTCCTCAAATTTTAATCATTCTTTTTCAATAACTTATGGGAGTTATCACCCTCTTCAAAATTCTGGTCTTCTTTCTTTTGGTATGTGGCTGAATACTGAAGATTGGTCTGATGTTTATAGTTAAAAAAATATTGATGAGAAAATGGCTTTGTTCCACAAAATGCTAATTGACAAATATCAATTTGCTTCCTGGAAAAAAATTTAAGCTTTTCAAATTGAAGCTTTTCAAAAATGGTAAACCAGACAAAGCCAATAAACTAAGAAAATCAATTAAAAGAGAAATTCGCAAATTGGCACAATTGTACTACAAAAATAAGGTCAAAATATTGTTTACTAATAAACCAAAAAACTGGTATTCTGAGGTTAAAAAGCTGTGTGGCAGGAGGCTTGAACAGCTTAACTTCAATCTACCCGAGTCCCCTGATATTACTGCCAATAATCTCAATAAATTCCTTGCTTCCATTGTCCAGAGTCTTCCACCACTGTGCGACCAATTACCATCAGGAGCCCTTTCCCCTTCTTTACCCAATGTTTCCCCATCTGAGATAGAAAGAAGAATTCAATACTAAGAAAGACAAGTATTTGTCCTTTGGATATCCCCTTTCCTCTTATTAGTGCCTTTGGTGATTTCTTGTCTAAGCCCTTGTCTTTCCTGTTTAACAAGATTACTGAGTCTGAGCAAATTCCTACAATTTGGAAACAGGGTTTCATAACCCCTTTGAAAAAGAAAAACAGAAAGCCTGGTTTTGAAGGTGTCCAGCCTATTACTCTTACTCCTATTTTCTCGAAACTTTATGAAGGATTACTTGCAGATTGACTCAAGGAAAAAATCCTACTTCTTACTGACTTGAAACAATTTGGGAACCTAAAATCCACCTCTACTTCCCATTACCTCGTTTCTCTTATTGATCACATCGGGAAAACCCTTGAAAAGCCTAATTCCTGGCTAAATCTAATTTCCATCAACCTTCAGAAAGCATTCAACCTTGTTAACCACAATATTGTAATTGAGAAACTTTTCAACGAGTTCAATATTGACCCTTACTGGTGAAATTAGTTGCCTCCTTCTTAACAAATACATTGCAAATTGTCAAATACCAAAATCATTATTCAAATCCTCTCCCTGTCCACAACAGCATACCCCAAGGTAATCTCCTAGGTCCCCTCCTTTTTTCAGTAATGATCAACAGCCTCGCAAAGGAATTTCCTGACTGATGGAAATTTGTTGATGACCTAACAGTTGTTGAAACTTGCTTCAGAAATTTAATAAGTGACCCTATGAGTATCCTCAATGAAATTGGAGACGAGGCCTTAGACATGACAGTAAACCCCTCTAAGTCCATGATAATGCCCATTTGTTTCCTCAAATCCTCGCCCTATTTTCTTAATCCTATCCCTCCTAAAATTTAAGCTCCTGAATAAATTCAGCATCCCCTCCTGCCCACTCCTTAAGAATTTATACATCTTTTGTCCGCCCGCATCTAGAATATGCTTGTCCAGTTTGGCACCCTGGTATCTCTTGCAAAGAATTGGAAAAAATCAAATCAGTTCAAAAAAGGGCCTTGCTAATAATTTCCAAAGAAGGCATGGTGCCATACTCTCTGCTCCTAAAAAAAGCTAGTCTGAAAACCCTGGAGCAAAGGAGGGTTTCGTTGTGCCTCCATTTTGCAAAAAATGCCATAACAAACCCTCGGACGGCAAGTATTTTCCCCAAACGTCACTCCCCATCCAGATTACGGCTGCCTTGAGCTGTTTCTGAGCCCATCCCTGCTTTGTCTCCCATTCGCTGCATTACTTCCAGATATGAAAGAACTTTTATCCCCTTCATTACAGAAAAAATGAATAAAATGTCTCAATAGTTTCTTTTTTGCCTCTCATTTTTGTTTATTAGCTGATGGTACTGCCCAGGTTCTTGCACTCTTTTGCTTGCCCCCCCCCCCCCCTTTGCACTCTTTTTCTTGACCAGTTTTTATTGTTTTTAACTCTTTTATTGATTTACTGTAGTTGAATTATTGACACTTTCTTAGTATCCCTTTTAATTTGAATGCATTTATGTCTTGCTCCAAGTTTAGTTTGACCAATTTTTATCTTTTTAATTTTTTAATTAACTTTTTCAAGTTTTAATTATTTACTTTTAAATGATTGTTCATTATGGTTTTCTCTATTTCGTTGTTGTTCTTTGCATTTTTAGTGTAACCATTTATATTGTCAACTCCAAAGTCCGAATTTGGCCCTTTGTGGGCTTGTGATAGCAATTTTTTAAATAAATATCTAATCTAATCATAAAACATCAATAATAATTTATAATATCTATAATTATTATCAATATTTATATTTATGAATATTGTCAGTATCTGTACACATGAATATTACTAATACTTATAATATTTATAGATATTATGAACAAGGCTGTATCCAGGGAGGGTTAGAGGGTTTGAATGGCATACAAAGGCAAATCCTCTGCTTGTTGAGTGCAAATCCTTTGCCCCTTGCACCATGTAAATTGCAGACTGGCACATAATATAAACAAGTCAGTGAGCTATGTTGGTCTTTTGATATTTAGCTTCATACAAGCAATAAAAGACTTGATGCTCAAAATTATGCAATTGAAAATGCTTACATAGTTATGTAATATGTAAATTATGTAACTGAAAATGGTTTTTAACCATTATTAGACATAGCATATATTTTGTATGCAGGGTGGTTCAAAAGTTAGTATAGATCAAATAAATGACATTCACTTTGAGATAATAGATAAATTATTTTTTATGATAATTACATTTTTACATTAGATAATTACATAATTACATTTAGATAATTACAATTAAGTTTTATGCACAAGTATTCTAGCTTTATTAATTACAACTAAATGGTCCAGTTTGTCAAAGGCTTTCAAAATATCAGCAAAAACAGTTTTTATTTACAATTTTGCCATTTATTGTGTTGATTATGTTTACAGTTCACTGAGCTGTGATGCACTGATAATCAATTTTGATTGTGCTACCCATTCAATGCAGATCATCAACATTGAAGCTAGATAGGTCCTTTTAGACCTTAGTTTGCTCTTAAGTGTGAAGAGGGGCTAGAGAAGATAATTTGCATTGAAAAACTTCCTAAAAATTTGATTGTTACCATATACATTAGCATAAAATTAAATAAGAAGAAATTGTAGGTCATGTCAACACTTAAGTACAAATTTGTATTGGTAAGACTATGCATTATCTGTAGAATAGAATGTTGCAAGGAAAATGGCCACCTACAGTGGATTACTAACAAGTAAAAATAAAACAAATCTTCTAAGTATACTTCCTTAAGGCAGTACAAGAGTAATTGCTATTCCTTTGATGTGCTTCTGAGAGCCAAGGCTGGAGAACAGCTTCAACCCCTCAACACACATCACTTTCTTCTTCTTTTTTCTATAGCAATACCAATGCAAATACAAATGGTAGATAATACTAATGGCACTGGGAATGAGCCAATCCCACAGCCTTTTGTTGTACAAATAGTTTATGGTTGTAGGCTTCATAGCAGCATAGAAGAGGGGGTAGGTGAAATGCCCTTCCTTCACCCTGAGACTAGTTTGAAAACCCTTGGAAATAACTTAATAATAGTATATGAAAAAAAATCCCTATCTTAGATCCTGATTCCCTTTTATTTAAAAAAAAAAATTAACTAGCAGAAATATGGCCAACAGCAACAAAAGTACATTATTTTCAAAGTACCAAGGACATCAAAATAAACAATAGGCCCCCTGAACCCATCTTGGGTTAATAGATAATTGACAATAATAATTCATTTGGAAACTTTGGGCATTAATTCAGACAAGTTACAAGACATAGTTTAAAAATGAGTAGAACCGCAGACAAAGAGAATTAAGACAAAAAGAAGACAATGCATTAGTGGTCAAACTAAACAAAGAAAGTATATACTCATCATTGGTTATTGGTGGTAAGTGAGTAGTATAAGACACAGTTCAAACAGGAAAAAATGTTATCACAGTTGCAACAGATTTTGACAAATACACTTTTGTATTTTCATTTTAAAAATTTTTTGGGGAATTGTCTTTGAAATTTTTGGGGGAATTTTTTGGGGAATTGACAAAAGGATCCAGTAATAAATTCAGGGCCAAAAACATATTCTGGGAAGGTATTGACAAGCTGATATGTTAACCATCTTCTGATTTATATGTTTTATAAATTTGTCGACTTGACAGGTCTGTCAAGTAGACAGACCTATTGGAATTTTGATAAAATAACATTATAGCTCAGTTTTCAGTTTCCTTTTCTCTGAAAATGCAATTCCTATTATTTGAGTAAAATTTCAAGCCATATCAATGGGTAAACAACAAGTAGAACAACAGGGAAATTTTTATATAAGGCAGTGGAACACAACTTTAATGAATATTTTGATCCTATATCCAAGGGCCATCCTTGGCAAAATAAATGTAGAAAAAATGAATATAAAAGAACTCACATTAAAATAAAATCTTTAAAACTAAAATATTTTCAAAACAGCCCTAGCATCATTACTTCAAGGAAGTTCAACCAGTTGTTGTTTATGATAGAAAAGCAGTGTGGTCTTTGTTGCTATTTATATCAATGGGTTTTTTCTGAGTTTAGGAAATGTATTTGCAAATCTTCAAAACCTCATAAACTTGGATTAAGCAAAGTTGTGAGGCTGAAATAGTTTTCTTGTACTTCATTCAAGCAGAAGATCTATTTTTCTAGTTTTTACTTTTATAAAAAGAAATGATTTTTAAAGGTCAAAATACCTTCCCAGGACATACTTTAGCCTAATCTGTAGAAACACCCCTGAAAGTTTCATTTTCCTAATCTAACTACTTTCAAAGGTAGCAAAAAGAAGCTTGTCTAGAATTTTGCCAAAGGAATCAAATTGTGCAGAGAGAGAAAAAGTAGAGAAAAAGAAACTGATAACTGAAAATTTAGGTAACATAGTGTTTTGTCAAAATTTCAATAGATTTGCAGTTTATATTGTTGACCTACAAATAAAGTGAATATACCATTAGATATCATTTTTATGCTCTTTTTACATGTAATAATTCCTTTTCATGCAAATTCAATTTTAAGCCCCTTCAGGACCCTTGAAAACAATAATTTATTCTATATTTTTTGGATATAAAAATTGGTTTTAACATTTGTTTCAAACACACTATTTCATTATAAATCCATTTTGTAAAAGTTAGTAATATGAATGACAAAATATTTACCAACCTGTCAAGTAGCCTAAAGCAGCATTCACAAGCATGTCTAGCTAGAATCCCATGTCTAGCCAGAATCCAATGTCTAGGCAATGACCGTTCACATGTAAAATTTGGTGCTTAGCTAAAACTACACATTTAGTTTCAAATTGTCATTTCTAGCCAATCAACAGAGCTTATGTGGGCAAAACTTTCAAATATTATAATCCCTATTTTTACTGTCACTAGCTAATGGATGAGATAAGCAAAACAATTGCCTTAGTGTGCTTCATTATTATATTTGGTGTTGTACATTTGTCTAAAATAAAAAAAAACAATTAATGAGAAAACAAAAATTAAATTTCAGTTTACAAATGTAAACAAAAATGATGAAAATAGTGGATCTTGACAGATTCTGATTGGCTGTAATAAAAAATCCTAGACATTGAGTTCTAGAGGCTAGAACTCAATGTCTAGCCAAGCGCCTTGTCTAGCGTGTCTAGCTAAGCACTGAATTTTACTTGTGAACAGTTGTTGCCTAGACATTGGATTCTGACTAGACACATGTCTAGACATGGGATTCTAGCTTGACATGCTTGTGAACACTGCTTAAGCAAATTGCTAAGACTTAGAAATCAGAAGTCAAAATAAAAGCTTGCCAATACCTTCCCAGAGTATGTTTTTGACCCTTGATTCATTACTGAAAGTTCTATTTTCCTAACCTAACCCCTATCCAAGACAGAAAAAAGTAGCTAAACTAGAATTTTAGCCTTTATTTTCTACCAGACTTCTATCTAGGCTAGCCTATTTAAACTTAGTACTCTATGAATTTGCCTTTTAACTGATAGTTCTATTCATGTTATGTAGTTAAATTTGGGTAAATTTTTAGTGGGCCACAAAATTTAGCTAAGATGCAAGTGAAGACTTCATTTGATGTATTTTTTTATGCTCTTTCATAATTTGATAATTGCTTCTGGGGCTAATTGCATCTTGAGCCCTTAAAGGGGCTACAAAGGTATTTTATAGGAATAATGAAAGAGCATAGGCTATAAAAGCATCAAATGATGTTTTCACTTTCATCCTAGCTAAGTTATGTGGACAACTGCAAATTTACTATGAAATTTACCCACCTCACCCCCTAATGTGCAAATATATTCCCTGAATTGGAATATACCCTGAATTGTTGACAGCTAAGTTTCAAATTGTAAAATTCAGTGCTATTTTTGTCAACAGAATTAAAAAAACTTTAAACAGTAGGAAAAGTTTATATTTGAGTTACCTAATAAATTAGGCTTTAATTTTATAAATAAGTATTTGGTCAATATATACAAAATCATATTATTAAGTTAGGACTAAAGTGAATACACCATTCGATACCTTTTTTTATGCTGATTACAAATATAATAAGCATTTCTATCGGAAATGAATTTCAGCCCCCCCCCCTATATAGGCTATACCTAATCTAACCTGACCCTGAATTGGCATATAGGGGGGGGGGGGCTGAAATTCATTTCCAATAGAAATGCTTATTATATTTGTAATCAGCATAAAAAAAGGCATCAAATGGTGTATTCACTTTAGTCCTAACTCAATAATATGATTTTGTATATTATTGACCAAGTATTTTTGGAATACATTAGGCTACTCTTGAAAACTTATTTATAAACTAGTGATAGCCTTTTTTTAACCACTTTTCAATGACTGAACTAGTGTTGATAACTTCTTTGTGTGGTTACCAAAATGAAATACCTCTGGGGCCCCTTTAAGGGCTCAAGATGCAAATAACCCCAGAAGCAATGCTTGAATTATGAAAGAGCATAAAAAAAGGCATGAAATGACATTTTCACTTTCATCTTAGCTAAATTATGTGGCCCACTAGAAATTTACCTTAATTTTTCATAATGATTGGGGTTTTTCTGCAACATAATAGTAACAAGAGCCTAGTTTAGTCCTGGGCTAACCCAATTGTAGATGTCTTACACCTAAACTATAAACTTTCTAGGTCTTAGAGAGAGGAACGACCTTTTTAGCAGTCCCTGTAGAGAAGCGTTTGGTTGATATTGCAGATTCTAGACATCTTGCTGCTTGTGATAATCTGAAAGCCATATGTAATCAATCTATTATATAAAATACAGAGTTAAAATATCATTTCTATCCGTTTTCGTTAGCGGCTTGTAATGTTGCAAGCAGCAAAAACGAAAAGCATTTCGACCAGTTGCATATTATGGTTTCTTATTGCCCAAAACCGTAAAAATAGAAAAAGAAAAAAGAGAGGTATAGGTAGACCCCGAAGCCGCGCCGAAAAGTCGGCGGCGTGCCGCCGAAAAAAATTAAGCGGTGCGCCGCCGAGCTTGCATCAGCGCGCTGACACCGCCGCTGATTCTATCGGTGGCGGCGTCACTAATACGCCGCTGTTTTTTTTTTTCTCTCTTCTTTGGTTATCGAAATCGACCTCCGGGTTTCAACCGTCATCCCGGCTAATTTGTTTTTTAAAAATAAATACTGCCATCTTAGGCTCGCCATGTCTATTGGTTCATAGGAAGGAGAAGAAGAAATTTTCTTGAAACAAAAATTCTACCTTCCACTTTAAAATTCTGTTCATTTTTCTTTCTGATTTTTCGGATGAAAGAGGTAGGTAAAAGAGCATTAGGCAATTCAGGATGTTGTCATAGGCCGCGCTATCGAGCTGTCTAAGTAACGACCAATGTTGGCACAATGTATTATTATTATTTTTTTTTTCATACTACGGCAATTCGTATCAAAGGAGTTGTCGTAGAAACTTCAAAAAGGGCTCATTTGATTGGAAATTGGAATAACTAGTGCCCTTTTTAATAGTCGAAAGTGATTGGAAAGCAGCTAACACCCCTTCCACGCCCACCGTTTCCCCAAACACGTCCAATCAAAATTTTAAGATAGCCATTTTGTTCAGAGTAACTGATTTCCAAAGAGAATATATGTTTTTTGAGGAGGTTACTCCCCCACAACCCTTAGGGCAAGGGTTTTGTAGTTATACCCTGGAGGTATATAAGAACGATGTTGGCACAATGTATTATTTATTATTTTTTCCTTTAGACCAGGGCACTTCATATCGAAGAAGCTGTCGTAGAAACTTCCAAAAGGACTCATTCAATTAGAGATTGGAGTGGCTTGTGCCCTTTTTAATAGTCGAAAATGATTGGAAGGCACCTAACACCTCTTCCACGCCCACCATTTCCTGAAACACATACAATCAAAATTTTGAGATAGCCATTTTGTTTAATGTAGTTGAAAGTTCTGGAAATTAGGTCTTAAAGGATGACAACCACCCTCACAGCCCTTAGGGTAAGGGTTGTAATTTATGCCCTGGGGACATATACGGTGTTTATAGAAAGCGTTGTCGTAGAAACTCAAAAGGGATCATTAGTTTGGAAATCGAAAAGCCTAGTGCCCTTTTTAATAATCGAAAGCAATTGGAAGGCGTGACATTTTTATAGTAGAGATCGATAAAGGTATAATGTATCATTATATATTATATAGTGATATTTAGTAATCAAACTGTTAATATTATTTCATTTATTAAAGTTATAAAAGTAAAAACATTTATATTTTTTTGGTAAAGTGAAAATTATATTCTGGCCTTGGGAAGGCATAGGGGTTTTGAGCTCAACTTATGTTAATTTCTGCTCGTTTTGAGTTTGACTCAGTTATTTATTGTTATTTTTGTTCGTTTTGGGTTTCATTTATTTATCGATCTGATTTGCGGTAGTTTCCCGCTTGGTAGATTATCTAGAGCTAGTATAGAAATATATCTATAGGAATGAATTACATTTTTTTTGCACAGTTAGCAGAGCACACTGAAGTTGAAGTAGCCTTAAACTTTGACATGAAACGTTATAACTTGAACACTTCTTTCAGAAAAGAATTTCGGAGGGTTATTTCGTGTTGATGAGAAAAGAGGGTAAAGGTGCAGTTTAGTTCCTCCTGTAGTGTAGGGCGCAGGAGCTCTATGGTGAAGGTGCAGGTTTGTTCTCCCTTATAAAACAACTTAATTCAGGAGATACAAAGAAGAAGCCCATTTGCGGCATTCTGTGGGACCCCAAGGTCCAATACTAGTATCAGATCCCGCGAGTGGCAGTTTACGCTCGTCAAGTTCTGGCTGTACCGGCCACATGTGACCCAGCTAAACGGCTTTTTAGCACGACAGGACTGATAGTAACTGCAAAAAGATCAATGGCTCCAGGCAGAGTGAACAAACTCACTTTTGTTACATCAATTGTAACTGAAGTGATGTAACCGCTGATTTAAATTTGGTGGTGTTGTTAAGCCATGGTATCTGCTTTGTATACAGTGTTTTTTCGATGTTGTTATTTGTTTTGTTTTTTTTCACTTCCTTCTAGTATGTATTTGATGAACAGGAGATGTTTGAACTTCAAACTTTGAAAGTTATACACACATTAGCCCAAATCATTAACAAGAAGGAAATGACTAAACACGGGATTTTATAGGAACAATGCGATGTTAAACATAAACACAACATAGGTTTCCCTGGGTCCAGTGGCTAAAAATGAGAATTTTACTTGGTCTGATCGACGGTGAACATAAACACTTTCCACACGGATCAACAAATTCCTGTTTTGTCATTCTGTTCTTGTATGTTTTTAGCCAACCATTTAAAAATCCTTACTAAAATCGAGGTTGAACGTGCTTGGTGAAGTGGAATAAGTGGAATTTTTATTATTATATTTAATCAGAAAAATCGGCGCGCCGCCAAAAAAATTTTAGCGCGCCGGGCGATACTGAATCATACATTCGCCGCCGTCATTTCGGCGTGGCGCAGCTTCGGGGACTAGGTATAGGCACAGAGATAAAAAAAAAATTCTATTTGAGATTAAAAAAAATACTTATTTTGTTGATTCAACACCAATTAATTAATTATTCTTCAGTCGTGATTGGATAAACCTGTTAAGACATAAAGTTAAAAAGGCAAAATTTTCACTCTACAGAAAAAAATAAAAATGAATGTTCATTGACAGTTTAATATACATATACTGATATTTAGTAATCAAAATGTTAATGTTATTTCATTTATTAAAGTTGTAAAAGTAAGAACATTTATATTTTTTTCAGTAAAGTGCAAATTATGTTCTGGGCTTAAGAAGGCATAGGGGTTTTGAGCCCAACTTATGTTAATTTCTGCTCGTTTCGAATTTTACTCGGTTATTTATTGTAATTTCTGGTCGTTTTGGGTCATTTATTTATCGATGCCGATTTGTGGTAGTAACACGGTTGGTACATTATTTGACTTTATTTTTGCTCATTTTTTGTTTAATGGAGTTCTTTCCTTTTCTTTGAAAAACTTATTTTGTGGATTTTTTTTTTATTTAATTTCTGTTTGTTTTATATTGACATAGTCTTTTCAGGGAAAAAGAAAATACTACTTTAAATCTTTTTTTTTCAAGACTTTATGGTTTGGCCTGCTATTTGTATGATGGAGAAACATTTTCAGTAATTTTTAACAACATACACCCTTTTAAAAATCTGGACACAAATAGTAGTGTTTAATTTAGTTTCATACCTCCTCTAGATGACCTGAAATGGAAAACTTGATACCATTCGCAAAAAAAATATGTTTACTTTCTTTGATAGCTTGGATACACACCCGCTATTTTGATTTTGTTAAATTTTAAGAGCAGAAGTAGTCCTAAAAGTTTGAATATAATACCCTCAGTCGTTCTTGGGATACTGCTGAGATGCCTTATTGGGAATTAGCATTAACACAGTGCATTTTGACTTAATCTTAAGGCAACATTTAGTTTTTAAACATAATGGGAAAATGGGAGGGTAGGCTTGGGAGGGCGATTAGTTGCTCTCCAATCACTCTCGACTATTAAAAAGGGCATCAGCCCTTTGTATTTTCAATTGAATAAGCATTTTTCGAAGTTCCTACGACAACTCCTTCGATACGAAGTGCCCTGGTCTAAAAAAAAAAAATAATACATTTTATCCACATTGATCTTTACTATATAAATGTCAAGCCTTCCAATCACTTTCGACTATTAAAACGGGCACTAGGCCTTTCGATATCCAATCGAATGAGCCCTTTTTGAGTTTCTACGACAACGCTTTCTAAAAACACCTTATAAGCCCCCAAGGCATAAATTATAACCCTTATCCTAAGGGATGCTAAGGTGGTTGTCATCCTAATTTCCAGAAATTTAAGCTACGATAAACAAAATAGCTATCTCAAAAGTTTGATTGGCTATATGTTTGGGGAAATAGTGGGCGTGAGAGGGGCGTTAGTAGCTCTCCATTCACTGTCAACTATTAAAAAAGGCACTGATCCTTTCAATTTCCAATCAAATGAGCCCTTTTGAAGTTTCTATAACAACTCTTTCATTAAAAAACCTATATGTCCCCAAGGCATAACTTACAACCCTTGCCCTGAGGGCTGGGGGGGGGGGTTTGTCATCCTTAAAGATCTTATTTCCATAACTTTCTTTTACGTTGAACAAAATGGCTATCTTAAAATTTTGATTGGATGTGTTTTGTGGGAATGGTGGGCATGAAAGGGGGGTTAGTTACTGTCCAATCACTTTTGGCTATTAAAAAGGGCACTAGCCCTCTCAATTTCCAATTGAATGAGCCCCTTTTGAAGTTTTTGCGACAACTCTATCTATAAAAACCTTATATACCCCCAGGGCATAACTTACAACCTTTGTCCTGGGGGCTATAGGGGGTTTGTCATCCTTAAATACATAATTTCTAGAACTTTCAACTACGTTCAACAAAATGGCTGTCTATAAACTTTGACTGAATGTTCTTTGGGAAATGATGGGCGTGAGATGGGGGTTAATTACTCTCCACTCACTTTCGGCTATTAAAAAGGGCAATTTCAATTTCCAATCAAATGAGCCCTTTTTGAAAATTCTACAACAACTTTCTATATAAACCTTATATGCCCCAAGGGCATAACTTATAACCCTTGCACTGAAGGTTCTGAGGGGGTTACCATCCTAAAAGACCTGGTTTCCAGGGCTTTCAACTACGTTGAACAAAATAGATATCTCAAAATTTTGATTGGATGTGTTTGGTAAAATGGTGGGCGTGAGAGGGGCGCTAGATACTCTCCAATCACTTTCAACTTTTAAAAGATGCATTAATCCTTTCAATTTCCAATTGAATGAGCCCTTTTGAAGTTTCTACGACAACGCTTTCAATAAAAACCTTATATGCCCCCAGGGCATAACTTAAAACCCTTGCCCTGAGGGCTGTGGGGGGAGGAGTTGTCATCCTTAAAGACCTAATTTCCAAAACTTTCAACTACGTTGAATAAAATGGTTATCTAAAAATTTATATTGGATGTGTTAATATGGGCACTAGCCATTTCAATTTCGAATCAAATGAGCATTTTTGAAGTTTCTACGACAACGCGTTCTATAAAACCATATACGCCCCCAGGGCACAACTTACAACCCTTGCTCTGAGGGCTTTGGGGAGGAGGGGTTGTCTTCCTCAATGACCAAATTTCGAGAACTTAAAACTACGTTGAATAAAATGGCTATCTCAAAATTTTGATTGGGTGTGTTTGGGGAAAAGGTGGGCGTGAGAAGGGGGTTAGTTGCCCTCCAATCACTTTCGACTATTAAAAAGGGCACTAGCCCATTGAATTTCCAATCAAATGAGCCCTTTCCAAAGTTCCTACGAAAACTCCTTCGAAACGAAGTGCCCTGGTCTAAACATCAACAAAAAAAAAAAAAAAAACAGTATACCCGCATCGATCTTTACTATGAAAATATCAAGCCTTCCATTCACTTTCGATTATTAAAAAGGGCACTAGGCCTTTCAATTTCCAATCGAATGAGCCCTTTTTGAGCTAATACGACAACGCCTTCTAAAAACAACTCATATACCCCCAGGGCATAAATTATAACCCTTACCTTAAGGGCTGTTAGGGTGGTTGTCATCCTCTAAGACCTAATTTACAGAACTTTCAACTCCGTTAAAGAAATGGCTATCTCAAAATTTGATTGGATTTGTGTTCGGGGAAATGGTGGGCGTGAGAGGGGCGTTAGTCGCTCTTCAATCACTTTCAACTATTAAAACAGGCACTTGCCCTTTCAGTTTCCAACCATATGAGCCCTTTTGAAGTTTCTACAACAACGCTTTCAATAAAACCTTATATGCCTCCATGGCTTAACTTACAACCCTTGCATTGAGGACTGGGGGATTGTCATCCTCCAAGAGCTAATTTCCAGAACTTTCTACTGCGTTAAAAAAATGGCTATCTGAAAATTTTGATTGGATGTGTTTGGGGGAATGGTGGGCGTGAAAGGGGGGTGAGTCATCCTCCAATCACGTTCGACTATTAAATAGGGCACTAGCCCTCTGAATTTACAATTGAATGACCTCTTTTGAAGTTTTTACGACTACTCTATCTATAAAAACCTTATATGCCACCAGGTCATAACTTACAACCTTTGCCCTGGGGGCTCTGGGGGGTTTGTCGTCCTTAAATACATACTTTCCAGAATTTTCAACTACGTTGAACAACATGGCTATTTATAAACTTTGATTGAATGTTCTTGGGAAATGGTGGGCGTGAGAGGGGGGTTAATTACTCTCCACTCACTTCTGACTATTAAAAAGGGCAATTTCAGTTTCCAATGAAATGAGCCCTTTTTGGAATTTCTACAACAACTTTCTATATATACCTTATATGCCCCCAGGGTATAACTCACAACCCCTTGCACTGAGGGCTCTGATTGGATTATCATCCTAAAAGACCTAATTTCCAGAACTTTCAACTACGTTGAAGAAAATGAATATCTCAAAATCTTGATTGGATGTGTTTTTGAAAATGGTGGGCGTGAGAGGGGCGTTAGTCGTTCTCCAATCACTTTCAATTAGTAAAAAAGGCACTAGAGCTTTCAATTTCAAATTGAATCAACCCTTTTGAAGTTTCTACGACAATGCTTTGAATAAAAACCTTATATGCCCCCAGGGCATAACTTACAACCCTTGCCCTGAAAGCTGTGGGGGGGGGGAGGTTGTCATCCTCAAAGACCTAATTTCCAGAACTTAAAACTATGTTTAATAAAATGGCTATCTAAAAATTTTGATTGGATGTATTTGGAGAAAAGTTGGGCGTGAGAGGGGGGTTAGTTGCCCTCAAACCACTTTCAACTGTTAAAAGGGCACTAGCCCTTTGATTTTCCAATCGAATGAGCTCTTTTTTAAGTTTCTATGACAAGGATTTCAATAAAAACCTTATATGCCCCCAGGGCATAACTTATTACCCTTGTCCTGAAGACTGTGGTGGGAGAGTCCTGCTCAAAGCTATAATTTCCTGAACGTTAAACTGCGTGGAAAAAACATATATCTCAAATTTTTGATTTGATGTGTTTGGGGAAATGGTGAACGTGGAAGGGGTGTTAGTTGCCTTCCAATTACTTTCAACTATTAATATGGGCACTAGCCATTTCAATTTCGAATCAAATGAGCCATTTTTGAAGTTTCTACGACAACGCGTTCTATAAAAACCATATATGCCCCCAGGGCATAACTTACAACCCTTGCCCTGAGGGATGTTGGGGGGGGGGGGGTTATCATCCTCAAAGGCCTAATTTCCAAATCTCTCAACTACATTGAATAAAATGGCTGTCTAAAAATTTTGATTGGATATGTTTGGGGAAAACGCGGGCGTGAGAGGGGGTTAGTTGCCCTCAAATCACTTTCAACTATTGAAAAGGGCACTAGCCCCTTGATTTTCCAATCGAATGAGCCCTTTTTCTAGTTTCTACGACAAGGATTTCAATAAAAACCTTATATGGCCCCAGGGCATAACTTATAACCCTTGTCCTGCAGACTGTGGTGGGAGAGTCCTGCTCAAAGGTATAATTTCCTGAACTTTAAACTGCGTGGAAAAAATATATATCTCAAAATTTTGATTGGATGTGTTTGGGGAAATGGTGGGCGTGGAAGGGGTGTTAGCTGCCTTCCAATCACTTTCTACTATTAAAAAGGGCACTAGCCATTTAAATTTCCAATCGAATGAGCCCTTTTGAAATTTCTACGACAACTCGTTCTATAAAAACATTATACGCCCCCAGGACATAACTTACAACCCTTGCCCTGACGGCTGGTGGGGGCAGGGGGTTTTCATCCTCGAAGACCAAATTTCCAGAACTTAAAACTACGTTGAATAGAATGGCTATCTCATAATTTTGATTGGATGTGTTTGGGGAAAGGGTGAGCGTAAGAGGGGGGTAAGTTGCCCTCCAATCACTTCCGACTATTAAAAAGGGCACTAGCCCTTCGAATTTCCAATCGAAAGAGCCGTTTTTTGGAGTTTCTACGACAACACCTTCTATAAAAACCTTATATGCCCCCAGGTCATAACTTACAGCCCTTTCTCTGAAGGCTTTGGGAGAGTGTCCTCCTCTAAAACATAATTTCTATCTGAAAATCAACTACGCTGAACAAAATAGCTGTCTCAAAATTTTAATTGGATGTGTTTCGGGAAATGGTGGGCGTGGAAGGGGTGTTAGTTGTCTTCCTATCATTTTCGGGTATAATAAAGGGCAAAAAGCCACTCCAATTTCCAATTGAATGAGCCCTTTTCTAAGTTTCTACAACTTCGTCGATACGAAGTGCCCTGCTCTAATGGAAACAAATAATAAATAACACATTGTGCCAACATCGTTCTTATATTCCCCCAGGGCACAACTTAAAATCCTCGTCCTGAGGGTTGTGGGGGAGTGTCCTCCTCAAAACCATATTTTCTATCTGGAAATCAACTACGCTGAACAAAATGCCTATCTCAAAATTTTTATTAGATGTGTTTGGGGGTTTGGGGTAATGATGGGCGTTGGGGGGCTAGTTGTCCTTCAATCACTTTTGGCTATAAAAAAGGGCACTAGCCACTCCAATTTCCAATCGAATGAGCCCTTTTAGAAGTTTTTACCACAACTCATTCGATACGAAGTGCCCTGGTCTAAGACCAAAAAAAAAAAAATAATACATTGTGCCCACATCGTTCTTTACTTAAGCAGCGCTATTGCGCTGTCTATAATACACGACCCGTGAACTATAATGCGGGACTCTCACGGCGTCAATAAAGTTAATAAAGCTGTCCACAACGTTAATACACCGTTTTCCTCGGTTAACTTCGTTGACTTTATTGCTATCAAAAAACAGTTGAATTTTACTTAACTTTTTAAATAAAGTCCGCAATGTTCAACCAATAGCAGAAAACTTGAGGAAAATTTCAAATAAACCACACATAAATTAGTGTCTACATATATAATTGTGTAAACTTTAAATATTTTTCTTGGTAAAAGAATAAGGGCTACACAAAAAAATTCATTTATTATTAAAAGGAAAAAACGTTTAAAAAGATGGTTTCTCAGCTCTAAGTATGATTGTTTCAGTTACTTTCATTGAAAAATTGCTGCAAAATAAAAAAGAAAGGCTTGTGTGAATGCGCAAACTTTTTGGTTGCATTTTTGTGAAAAACTTTATTGACTTTGTTGACACCATACACATTAGCATTAGAATTATTCCTTTTAAAAAATGACCCAAAAACTGCCGGATCACAGAAAAAAAAAATTATGGCGATCTTTTCCCCGTTTGTTGATTTGTATTCCCTTACTCCATTATGAAATTAAAGTGACTCAAGGATAACGACAAAAATGGATTGAAAACCCCTTAGAAACTCATGTCTATTTTTGTCTGTATGAGGCTGATTTTATAAGATTTTTTGGTCTGATTCCGCTGTTACCCTGTTGTCTTAGTCTGTGTTTAAACTGTTCATCATAGTAACTTCAAGAACTTACCTCTTTCATTTTTCATGTAGTGTCGAGAAAAAAGTGATAAGAACAATTTAGTAGCGATTTTTCGAAGCTTTTGAAAAAACAAAATTGACGCGTTAACTATTTTTGTTCTGAAGTCTCGCCTCAACTCTTTTTTATTTCTATACTTGAAACGAGTTGCCAAAGAATAGTCGGAGAGAATAAAGTCCTTCACAGCTTTCTTCTTTGGGAAGCTAATTTGACTGTCCTAAAGGAAAAAAATTATGTGTGTTTGGTCAGTGCTGACTTTCACAGCCATTGAGCAAATGCCTTCTTGCCTTCTTTCAATCTGAACAACTTGGCTTCTTTAGACTTTGCTTTTTAGCTCTGCTCCAAAATTAAATCCTGGCTTTTACCTGAATCAAAATTCCCACGGTAAAATAAATACATCTCTCATCCTCTTTCATCAAACTCTTTTCACCAATTACGGTTCAAAGTTTATTTTACTAATGCAGAACTTTATTTAGACAATTCCTTTTTAAAGCTAATTCCTTAGAAACTGCTTTCTCCTATATTACAAAAAAAATTATAATAACAATGAACGATCCAAATAGTCACTCTCTTCTTGCAATATATTCTACTACCTTCGTTTAGTTTGTTTTCGCACGCTGGTAACTTACGCATCTTTCATGTGTTTTCTAACCGATTTTGTCATGTTTGCTTTTTGCTTGTCCTTGCTCTAAGGTTATGACACTGAAATACGAATATGACCCATTTAGAATTATGGTAGACTGTTTTGGGAAATACCAGGATCTCTGAAAAATTTTTGTTTTCTTCTCAGTTTATTATCTTAGCTGAAATATTACCCATTTTCCAGAAACAAAATATATTTTTCAAATATAAGAGGGGCTTTTTAAATATTTTTTTAAGATTTTTTTTTCTACGAAATTGCAGAAAATGTGTTTTTCATCAAAATACAAGAAAACTGTTTTTTAATCTATAGGATGGAAGGGGGGGGGGGTGAAAATACCACTAGTGATATTAGCTAAAACGTTGTAAGCCTTGTAGAAAAGAGACAGGGTTTGTAGAAGAAGTTTCAAATGACACGCTATATAACAATGAGGTGAAAGTGAGAAAAGTACAGAAAAGATTAAATTATGAGGTAAGTAGGTGTGAATGGAGACCAGGAATTCAACTGCTCAGGATCTAAAAATTTTAGCCAGGCGGTTTAATATTGAGTTAAGGTACCGGCAGGTTGAGATTGAACATTAACTCTGGACTTTTCCCCGTTAAAGATGCGAATAATTCAGTTAGTGATTGAGAATGTTTCAAAGAAATATAGGTGGAATGCTTTAAAAATGTTTTGAACCGTGGTACAAATGTGAGAAATGGTATAGAAAAAATAAAAAATGGGCAATATGAAAGTGAAGGAAAATTAATCTTACAAGGAAAAATTAAAGTCAATTTTAAAATGATCAAAAACTAATAAGAACTTAGGTGCTAATATTGTCGTAAATGAGTTTTGAAATATGGTGGTTGCAAATTTAGAGATGAATTACGGAAGAGTATGAACATAATTTTTTGAAAAAAGGGATGCAACTAGTTATTTTAAGAAAATTTTATTTAAACTCATTTAGGATCAAGGTTGAAAGAATGAGTGAGTTAAGTATTTTTCTTGATTACTGTATGAAACAATTAATTAGTGTGATGATGCCTAGTAGACTAGGAAATGCATTATATTAAGTCTTAAGAAAAGAACATCTCGTATTACTAAAGGTCGATGATGGGTTGCCCAAATTTCCGCTTTCAGATCAATAGCTGAGAAGTTTCTGAACCATCAGACCCGTTCAGTCTTCAGTCTTATTAGTTGTGAATATGCATTTTATTCAGCCGAAAGAAAAGGCATAGCAAGGGACTTATACACTTAGGGTTTACAAGATAAGTACACAAAGTGATTGTATGGAAATATTTTTATTGCGGGTAAGGTAGAAAGTTGGGCTAGTAGCTAGTTTGGTTGTGAATCAAGAATTAAGGAAGGTTGTGTCCTATTCCCGTTGATATGGATTGTCTTGAAGGACTTGTCCTGGGAAACTTGGTAAAGGCTATGGTAGAGAATAAAAACAACTGGGATTGAAACATTTTTGAATTTTGATCGTGCACATTATTCGAGTTTCCTCGATATGAATGTTAGCAAAATGGATTATTTCCACGATGCAAGAATAAGCTTGAAAATTAATATTTGGAAGACTATGTCAATTTGACTAATAATAAGTGGAATTGAATTGGTGATGTCGAGTAACGAGTAGATCAATCACGTAAATAGCCTTACTAGCAAGATTAGTATTAATTTCCTTGATATTAAATGCAGATGTAAAAATGGAAGAGCTAATGCCCAGGGGTTTTTTTCGCTGTTGAATAATATTTGGAAGAATGGGAAGATAATTCTAATCTATTAATGTTATGGGAAGTGGAAGGAATTGTCTGAGGATGTTAATTGGTATTTTTTCGACTGACTATGAGTCAAAAAATGACCCGTAGTAATGAATTGTGTTTGATTCCTCTCTTAAGGGGTATCATGAAAGAAATTCTGAGAATGACAGGACGCGTTTTAACGGCTGGAGTTTGACAATAAGCCTAAGATTTTATATTAAGCCATCCTTTTGGGGCCAAACAAAGCTAAATTTTCACCAACAGCGTGGGAAGAAGTCATAAGGAGGACTTTAAAGGAAATTAAAACTTCGCGAGAGGAGTTAAAATACACAATTTTGAATGAATTGTGGTCTAGGAGAAATGTGAGCAGATGTGTGGCTCTCTGATCGCTGCAGTGCTGCAGTGATTTATTTGTAGTAGAAGTCAGGGGCGTCATTAAGGGGGTGATGGGGGGACTCCTCCCTAAAGGACCTCAGAAAAACTTTTGTCGGGCTAAGCCCGACAAAAGTCGCTATCATTCGGTGCAAAATGAAGCTTCTGGAACTGATTTTGTCGGGCGAAGCCCGATGATACTTATTACTTCATATGCGCAAAGTTGACAGAACCTATTGGCCCCCTAAAAAATGACTAGTAGAGCAGAACCCTACAAAACTTGTTATTTTGTTGGTCCAATGTGACAAAAGACTTTCGTCGGGCGAAGGACAACAAAATTTACTGTTTCATCTGCGCAAAGTCGACAGAAACCAATTGCCCAGAAAACGACTTGTTGAGCCGAGCCCTACAAATCTTGATATATAGTTGGTCCAATCTAATTTTATTAAAGACTTCCGTCAGACGAAGGACTACGAAGTTTACTGCTTTATCTGCGCGAAGTAAACAAAACTTATTATTTTTTCGGTTCATTGCTATGTCATAAAAGACTTTCAAAGACAACGAAATTGACTGCTCCATCTGCGTAAATGTTTAAAGAAACCAATTTGCCACCTAGAAAGTGACTTGTTGGGTGGAGCCTTGCCAAACTTGACATTTTTCAATAGGTCAGATAGCCGGGACAATTCTAGTGTCTCTACTGATAAAAAAAACTTGTTGGGAAATATTGTTGTTTCTTTCAAAAATATCGGAAACAGCTGACATATTTTGCTAATGCATGAGCCCATATAAATGCAAGGTATGGGAAGCTTATTTAGAACTAGACCTCTTTTGCTTATTCTCAAAAGCCCTATAACAAATCATATAACCGAGGATTTGAAGACTTCAAACTGCAAGGGAAAGAAATAATTTCTAATTCTAGATTCAAAAATTTTGTTGCTTTGCGACATTATACTTATTTTAAGACTTTATTTAACAAAAAAAGAATAAGGCAGAAAGTCCAGTAGCTGGGGTTGTACTGCTACTCCAAAGTAAAATTCCGTAATGTATATATAGGCCACCAGGGTTGCCAACTTTTCGGTTCATAAATATGTCCCCTGAGTATCCAAAATTATATCATTTTTAGCCAAAATATGTCCATATTTCGTCTTAAATATGTCCAAAATATGTCCATCTTGAAATCTCAGAACCTAGAGGTTATTTTTCTTGTCAATTGGGATATTGACCAAAAGACGCTTTGGAAACATCTTTCAAAGCGGGCAGTCAACATCAAATATATTGAAAACTAAAAAAACTATTTAATACAAGCACAAAACTCATAAAAACAAGTAAACACTAAAAATAATTTGCGGGAGCTTAAGATTAGTCTTCTAGCGAAAATTCATCTTGAAAATTATGTTCAGCATGATAGTCAGCCTTATTTCTTCCTTTGCTAGCTATTTGCCAATCGGAGTATTTCTTGCGCATTTAAAAATATAATCCAGGATTCCAGCAACGTCCCAGATCGCCAAATTAGTTGCTTGACATGCATCAAACAACTAGTCGTTTGCATTAGAAGACCATTCCGTAATTTGGTTTTGATGTTACCAAGTAGCGTAAACTGTCTTTCAGCAACTGCTGAAGAGTGTGGCAGGCCACATAACGTTAGCATAAAATCACAAAGATCCTTGTATTTTTCTTTATCCTTGGCATCCTTACATTTTCTTATGGCAGACCAGAAAACTGGTGGATTTGCTTATTCAGAACGGAAATTAAAAGTTCTAGTGCCCTTTTTCAGTGACCAAAAATAATGGAGGGCAACTAAGCCCCCTCCCACGCTTACTTTTTTCCCAAAGTCACCGGATCATAATTTTTAGATAGCCATTTTGTTCAGCATGCTCGAAAAATACAATAACTATGTCTTTGAGGATGACCCCCACAGTCTCCGGGGGACGGTCTGCAAGTTATGAACTATGTCCAATGTTTACATATAATATTGGTTATTGGGAAGTATACAGAAGTTTTCAGGTTAAATTTTTTCTGGTAGTTGGGGGGGGGGGTCGGTTTTTACGTGGGAGGAGCTTTCCGTGGAGGAAGGAACATTGCTATGAAGGGGGCGTCGGATTTCCCAGCATTATTTAAAAAACAATAAGAATTTAAATAAAAAACAATTTTCAACTGAAAGTAAGGAGTAATACCAAAACTTAAAACAAACAGAACTTAATACGTACATGATTGGGTTCGCCCCCTAATCATTACCTCGCTCTTTGCACTAACTTTTTTTTTATTTTGATCAGAGCTATTTATTCTAATTAACGGCATTTGTGATTAAGGGGCCATTCTTCGAGAACTGGAAGAAAATTTGAACTTTGGCGTAAAGAGCGAGGTATTGTTTAGGGGTTACGTAAGTTAATTCGCAAGTTACGTCAGATCAAAAGTACGCGAAAGCCATTTAGCAAAAAAAGTAAAATTAATGTGCGAATTTCGTTCTAATTATTCATGTACGGTGAGCCAACATCAAAGCTGCATTAATTCAAAAATGTTCAGAAATTAAATAAAAAAAAAACACGTTTTTTTTAACTGAAAGTAAGGAGCTATATATATATATATAAATATATATATATATATATATATATATATATATATATATATATATATATATATATATATATATATATATATATATATATATATATATATATATATATATATATATATATATATATTATATATATATATATATATATATATATTATATATATATATATATATATATATATATATATATATATATATATATATTTGAGGAGTGGACAGCCCTTTTCATATACGGAATAATTTCAGTAAGTTTTAAGTTTTTTTACTTCAGCACTAGTTTTTACGTCTCCTATTGACGCATTAAATGAATCGGAATAAATGATTATTTGAGGAATTGTATTGACATCACATAAAATAGAAATCGAGTTTACAATTATGGTTCTAATCTTTGGTGATAAGATACAAAAGCGTTGTGTGAATCCTTTGCTGGCTATTAATTCCCATGGATTGAGGCATAGAGTGAGATATGTGGTCCATCCTACTTAAGAGCAATTCCCAAAAAAGGCGAGTCAACCTGGAGAGACCAAGGGTGCAATTGCTCCACATGATTTTTCTACTTCTACTCCTACTGCTACCAGGGGCGTCACTAGCCTTTTACCTCTGGGGGGGGGGGCGTCCAAAATGTGCCGACGAATTTGGGTAGGTGCCGACGACAATCGACATTTGTTATTTTGGTTTTTAGGTGTTAAAATAATGTTTGTTAGTTGCAGAAAATTGTCATATATTGTAGAGAAAAACTCAGCTATAAAAGAAAAACCAAGGCAAAAAAAAATAAGCTAAACTTTAAGGCTGCGCGGCTTTTCAACTTTCTACTTTTCTTCAAGTAGGTTGAGGTAAATTTTTTTTCAGTAGGTCTTTTTCTGACACCGTGGGCATGAGATGGTTGATTTCGATCGTGTCCCATAGTCGACCTCAATCTGTTCTTGACGATTTTCATCTTGCTAAATATTCGCTCACCTTCGGCCAATATAACTGCAAAAGTTTCTGCAAAAGTGAATGCTCTGTAAGCTAAAGGCAAGTCTCGTCTGTTCTTTTTCGCTAGAGAAAACAACTCGGCAAACTCAATAATACTTCCAGTGATTTTGCAAATCTCTGCAAAAGTCTCTTGCAAATCTCTGCAAAAGGAAGGATAATGTTTTCTTTGTGGACTTGGCATTTTAGGTGTTGAATATTTCTTCCTAACTTCTTGGAAATGTGAACTTGTGTCCAATCCAAGTGCCCACTAATGTTACTTGTAAAATCGTATCATTGAAATACCATTTTTTGTCATTGATGCGAGTCATTCACAAAAATTCGTAGATTATCTTCTGCTATATCGGCTCCTTTCTTTTACTTAGAATCTACAATGACGAGCAAATGTGTTGAGAACTTGGCTTTAGTTTGTGTATTTACTTTAGTTGTGTAAAATTGTGTATGACTAAAAATGGAATAATGATTATTCTAATGATTAGGAACTAAGAGAAGACAACAGCTATAATATCAAGAGAGAACATGGTGAACCATTTTATGGAACAGATTCAAAATGTCCAAAGTTGTTCATTGATATTAATAATGTATAATTATATTTTTTTTCTTAATATTCTACATGAAATTATTTCATTAAAAATGTGTTATGCAATACATTGTTATATTTTCATTATTTTTAGATTAAGCCAGCATATCAAACGTTTAGAATGTCTATTAAAACATCAGATATATAAGAAAAGGAATTTGCATACATCATATGTCGGATGGATAGGTTAAAATAGAGAAAATCTAAGCATAAGAATGAATAAATTCTCTATCAACATCTATTGACAGATACTTGGGATAGCTTTGACGGAATCTTAGTATCAGAGTGAACAAATTCTTTATCAATGTCTTTTGACAGATACGTTTGATAACACTTACATAATTTAAGTATAAAATTGAACAAATTCCTTATTAAAATTCTTTATCGATATCATTTGTCGGGTACGTCAGATAACATTGACAAAATCTATCTATTAGAATAAACAAATTCTTTATCATCAGCCGTTGTTGGATTTGTCATTATGAAAAAATTGTAAGTAACAAACTCTTTCTTGAATTCACCTCTTGCATACACGATACAGAAATTATAAAAAAATAATTGTAATTTCCAGACTTCATTTGCATGTAATAGATACCGAGAGTTCTATGACTCCTCCCCACAATGAATTCTATGGGTTTTATGACTCCTATCCACAATTAATTCAGATGGTTTTAGGACTCATCCCCCTAACCATAACTCCATTCAACCTTGAGCGAAGGTATAAAAGCTTGATGAAGTACTTCTCTACGTAACAACTACATTAATAGCTTCCAAGATGATAGGGCTGTATGACACAGAATTTATCGGTTTAAAAAATCATCTTGTGGTGATATATTTGAATGTACATTTTTATTATTGTCTATGGAACTCGAAGAAATTGACTGTTATCATTGGATAGTGAACTATAATATGTTTGAGTATGATAAAAGCTTGTGGAGTACTACATTACGTTATATAAACAAACTGGGATTCTACGATAGAGTGATTACGCCATTTAATAATAGTGGTCAGGAACTGAGAAATGTTCAGGAGGAAGTCAGTGAAATTTGCAGCTTTTTTGGGGTTGAAGCACTCTATATAAAGGGTAATGTACCTACAGATAAAGTTTTAATTCAAAAGTGTGACCCTAGGATTCTACTTTACAATCTAGAAGAATTTAAGTGTCCTAAATTTGAAGGGGCTTATCACCGTCCTGAAGACTAGGTTAGGTTTTTCGTGCAGTGGATACCTAAGGACATACCTTATCGCGATAAATGCATGAGACACGGTGAACTTTAAGTACTATTTTTATGTAAATATGTATTTTTTCTCAAAAAATCTATTAATGTGTTTAAGCAATAAATATCTTTAAGCTTAACCCGTCTTTATTCTTTAGAATAGTTCTATTCATTTCATTAAATTATGAAGAAATTGTAAGTAAGTAACAATTTCTTTCTTGAACTCACCACTTGGATACACAATGCAGAAATTCCATTCAAGAAATTATGAAAAAATTGTAAGTAAGTAGCAAATTCTTTCTTGAATCCCGCAGGCATACAAAAACACATATAAATATATAGATTCAGGCATACAAACAGACAGAGACAGGCATTGAGATAGGCAAACACCCGCCCAGACACATAAGCAGAGGAAGTGAGGGAGACAAAAACACGTATAAATGTAAGGATTCAGGCATACAAACCGACAGAGACAGGTACTGAGATAAGCAAACACCCGCCCAGACACATAAGCAGAGGAAGTGAAAGAGACAAAAACATATAAATATATAGATTCTGACATACAAATCGACAAAGACAGTCACTGAGATAAGCAAACATCCGCCCTGACACATGGGCAAGGAGAATGAGAGAGGCAAAAACACATGGAAATATATTGATTCAGGCATAAAAACCGACAGAGACAGGCATTGAGATAGGCAAACACCCGCCCAGACACATAGGCAGAGGAAGTCAGGGAGACAAAAACACATATAAATATATTGATTCTGACATACAAACCGACAAAGACAGGCCTTGAGATATGCAAACATCCGCCCAGACACATAAGCAGAGGAAGTGAGAGATACAAAAACACATATAAATGTAAGGATTCTGACACACAAACCAACAAAGACAGGCATTGAGATAGGAAAACACCTGCCCAGACACATAAGCAGAGGAAGTGAGAGAGACAAAAACACATATAAATGTAAGGATTCTGACATACAAAGCAACAATCACAGGCATTGAGATAGGCAAACATCCACCCAGACGCATAGGTAAGGAGAGCGAGAATGAGAAAAACATATATAAATATATAGATTCAGACCTACAAAGGAACAATCACAGGCATTGAGATAGGCAAACACCCGCCCAGACGCATAAGTAGAGGAAGTGAAAGAGACAAAAACACATATAAATATATAGATTCTGACATACAAATTGACAAAGACAGTCACTGAAATAAGCAAACATCCGCCCAGACACATAGGCAAGGAGAGTGAGAGAGACAAAAACACATGCAAATATATTGATTCAGGCATACAAACCGACAAAAACAGGCATTGAGATAGGCCAACATCCGCCCCGACATATAAGCAGAGGAAGTAAGAGAGACAAAAACACCTATAAATATATAGATTCTGACATACAAATCGACAAAGATAGGCATTGAGATAAGCAAACATCCGCCCAGACACATAGGCAAGGAGAGTGAGAGAGACAAAAACACAGCAAATATATTGATTCAGGCATACAAACCGACAGAGACAGGCATTGCGATAGGCAAACACCCGCCCATACACATAAGCAGAGGAAGTGAGGGAGACAAAAACACATATAAATATATGGATTCTGACATACAAACCGACAAAAACAGGCATTGAGATAGGCCAAAATCCGCCCAGACATATAAGCAGAGGAAGTAAGAGAGACAAAAACACCTATAAATATATAGATTCTGACATACAAATCGACAAAGACAGGCATTGAGATAAGCAAACATCCGCCCAGACACATAGGCAAGGAGAGTGAGAGAGACAAAAACACATGCAAATATATTGATTCAGGCATACAAACCGACAGAGACAGGCATTGAGATAGGCAAACACCCGCCCAGACACATAAGCAGAGGAAGTGAGGGAGACAAAGACACGTATAAATATATGGATTCAGACATACAAACCGACATTGAGATAGGCAAACATCCGCCCAATCACATAAGCAGAGGAAGTGGGAGAGATAAAAACACATATAAATGTAAGGATTCTGACACACAAACCAACAAAGACCGGCATTGAGATAGACAAACACCCATCCAGACACATGAGCAGAGGAAGTGAGGGAGACAAAAACACATATAAATATATGGATTCAGGCATACAAACCGACAGAGACAGGCACTGAGATAAGCAAACACCCGCCCAGACGCATAAGCAGAGGAAGTGAGAGAGAAAAAAAACACATATAATCTAAGGATTCTGACATACAAAGCAACAATCACAGGCATTGAGATGGGCAAACATCCGCCCAGACACATAAGCAGAGGAAGTGAGAGAGACAAACACACTAATAAATAAATAGATTCTCACATACAAACCGACAAAGACAGACACTGAGATAGGCAAACATCCGCCCAGACACATAGGCCCAGAGAGTGAGAGAGACAAAAACACATGCAAATATATAGATTCAGACATACAAAGCAACAATGACAGGCTTTGAGATAGGCAAACACCCGCCCAGACACAAAAGCGGAGGAAGTGAGAGAGACATAAACACATATAAATAAATGGATTCTGACATACAAACCAACAATGACAGGCATTGAGATAGGCAAACTCTCGCTCAGACGCACAGTCATAGTGAGAGAGATATCCGAAAATTTGGGTTGATCTATGTTCACTTAGAGTGGCGCGCCACTCTTAGCTCTTGGTTACGGTATATTGATAGAGAGGGAGCCGCTAATGAACATTTGCTCGTCATTGTAGATTCTAAGTAAAAGAAAGGAGCCGATATAGCAGAAGATAATCTACGAATTTTTGTGAATGACTCGTATCAATGACAAAAAATGGTATTTCAATGATACGATTTTACAAGTAACATTAGTGGGCGCTTGGATTGGACACAAGTTCAAATTTCCAAGAAGTTAGGAAGAAATATTCAACACCTAAAATGCCCAGTCCACAAAGAAAACATTATCCTTCCTTTTGCAGAGATTTGCAAGAGACTTTTGCAGAGATTTGCAAAATCACTGGAAGTATCATTGAGTTTGCCGAGTTGTTTTCTCTAGCGAAAAAGAACAGACGAGATTTGCCTTTAGCTTACAGAGCATTCACTTTTGCAGAAACTTTTGCAGTTATATTGGCCGAAGTGAGCGAATATTTAGCAAGATGAAAATCGTCAAGAACAGATTGAGGTCGACTATGGGACACGATCGAAATCACCATCTCATGCCCACGGTGTCAGAAAAAGACCTACTGAAAAAAAATTTACCTCAACCTACTTGTAGAAAAGTAGAAAGTTGAAAAGCCGCGCAGCCTTAAAGTTTAGCTTATTTTTTTTTGCCTTGGTTTTTCTTTTATAGCTGAGTTTTTCTCTACAATATATGACAATTTTCTGCAACTAACAAACATTATTTTAGCACCTAAAAACCAAAATAACAAATGTCGATTGTTGTCGGCACCTACCCAAATTCGTCGGCACATTTTGGACGCCCCCCCCCCCAGAGCTAAAAGGCTAGTGATGCCCCTGGTAGCAGTAGGAGTAGAAGTAGAAAAATCATGTGGAGCAATTGCACCCTTGGTCTCTCCAGGTTGACTCGCCTTTTTTGGGAATTGCTCTTAAGTAGGATGGACCACATATCTCACTCTATGCCTCAATCCATGGGAATTAATAGCCAGCAAAGGATTCACACAACGCTTTTGTATCTTATCACCAAAGATTAGAACCATAATTGTAAACTCGATTTCTATTTTATGTGATGTCAATCCAATTCCTCAAATAATCATTTATTCCGATTCATTTAATGCGTCAATAGGAGACGTAAAAACTAGTGCTGAAGTCAAAGCAGGACATTTGATTATATTTTGGTGGTTTGAGATATATTGGATTAGAAAGACTTGGGGGCCCTAGGTGAAATACAACATTTTCTAAAGATTGGAATAGAAATAAAATTAGTTCGTCTTAGAAACTTGAACGTGGGAATAACCTAAGGTTTCAGTACGATATAAACTCCTTGACCTTAAAGAAAAAAATAAAAAGCCTTTTTTGCCTCCTCTTTCCAGCTTAGTGACCCTTTGGAACTCACCTAGCGTTTACTAAAAAAACTTACATATACATATAAGAAGAATGGAATTAGAGGAGAATGCAATATTCCCCCCCTAGCAAATTCTCTGACGCTATACGAAAGAGGGATCCATTCCTCTTCTAGCCACCTTTGCATTTCTCAACCCGTGCTAATATTGTATGGAGGCACTCCTGATGTTTTACAGAGGGTTCGGGAAGAAAGAGGGATTAAATTGCTAGATTAAGGTTTCCAATCTCTTCTGTCCAAAGATCCAATTTTCTCTAGAAAGTTGTAGTTTATCAAAGTTCCAAAGAACACTAACTTCCTTTTCAGGATATAAACCTGAAACTTGTTTTAATTTATACAACCATTGAGATTTGATAAAAAGGTTATTCCTAGGAACAATAATTTGATGCAAAGAATTTTAATTACACAGGTACCCAAGTCTATCTGATTATTCAAGTCTAGTTATTTCTATTAGAAGCATTCGATAGACTAGAATTAACTAAATCCTGTTTTTCGGTAAGCATTTGTGGATTGAACAAGCAAACCAACAGAATATTAGACAACAGACCTAGAAGAGCCTTAGAAGTATTCAAAATAATTAGAGTTAGAATGTTTTCCTTTTATTCCCTTTAAAATAAATATCAGTTGTCACTAGATTCTGAGTACCGATCCTTACCCAAGCCTGACATATAACACGCTACCAAAATTTAGCCCTCATAAGTAGGGGCAATCTTACAATCTTACAGGGGCAATCTGAAGCCAATCGGAGGATTCCGAAAATACGGCCATCGCTGGGATCGCCAGTGGCTGGAAATTGTGGAGCCTGCCACCCTTGAGTGAAACCTATGGAAGGAGACATATCGTCATCTACTCGGCGCCACGATGAGTCTGGCTGCTGCTTGAACGTGCAGCAAGTACAAGTACAAGTTCGGGACCTATGCTGCTATATTTTGCAACCCTTTGTCCACGAAGCAAGTCATCTCATTTTAGGTGAAGAAAATGAAACTTAACAGATTTAAAGTGCTTTAATTTATTATCATTGTGCTTATTCTTGGCAATATGAATCGTCTTGATTGCCCCCATATTTCGTTATTTCCTAGTAACAATAATTTATATCATTTATCTTTTTAATTACACAGTAAAATATTGTAACATTTTAAGTTCTAGCCTGCTCTTGTGTGTAAAATGATGTAAAATACAAAAGATTCCAGTACGCTCATTTGAACGCTCAAACATTTAATTTAATCAGCCCTTTCAAGACTTTAGTCTTTTGTTCAACGCTTAAGTAAAAATGTGGTTAATAATAAATGAAAGACTGGTTTTTGACGGGTAATTTTTGCCCAACAAAGTTTAGTAAAATAAAACGTAGTCTTTTCTATACTTTAATTTACATTAATTATATTTATTTTAAATTGTTCAACACAGGAGAAAGCCATAGGCTTATCGCAATACAAATACAAGAATTGACAGCTCAACAGCAACACTGCAAAACACAAAAAAATTCTTCATTTAAAACAACTATACAACTATATAAAAGTTATAGAAAGTTATAAAAATGAAAACATTAAAAAAAATTCAGTAAAATACAAATTATATTCTGGCTTTTAGAAATCATAGGGGCTTAGAACCCTACTCATATTAATTTCTACAAGTTTTGAGTTTGACTCTGTTATTTATTGTAATTTTTGTTCGTTTTGGGTTTCATTTATTTATTGATACTGGTTTTTGCTTGTTAGATTATTTGATTCTTTTTTGTTCATTTTTGGTTTAATAGAGTTCTTTATTTTTTTTATTTGGTGGTAAAAGTTTTTTAATTAATTTCTTTTCGTTTTGTAGGCTTTTGACATAGTCTTTCTTAGAGAAAAAGACTGAGCCTTTTCTAAAGTTAAACAACCATCCCTTCCATAAAAACCTTAAATACCCCTGTGCATAACTTACAACACTTGTCCCTAATCTCTGGGGTTTGTTTCAACCCCATAAGCCTTGTTGTATGATATTTAGACTATTTTGAATTGAATGGTTATCTCAAAATTTCTATTAGATACATTTCGGGACAATACGACGTGTGTGTTTGTGTGTGTGTGGGGGGGAGGGGGGTAGCTGCCCTCCGATCACTTTGACTCTTAGAAGGAGCACAGAACCGTCTGATTACCAATCTAATGAGCCTCCTCCGAAGTTTACACGACAATGCTTATAAAAACCTTGTACGCCCCCAGGACATAACTTACAACCCTTGCCCTGAGGGCTGGGGGATTTATTATCCTAAAAGACATAATTTCCAGGTCTTTCGAACACGTTGAACAAAATGGATATCTCAAAATTTTGATTGGAAGTGTTTGGAGAAATGATCGGTGCGGGGGTTGCATTTGCCCTCTGATCACTTTCGACTTATAATGCCTTTTTTATTGCAAAATATCCTGAGGGCTATGTCAAAATATCATGGGGGAAGGATTGTCATCTTCAGAGAGAAACTTCCACACCTTTCAACAACGTTAAACGAAGTGGCCATAACAAAATATTAATCGGAAATGTTTAGGAAAATTATAGGTATGGGGGGGGGGTGATTCCCCCTCCGATTGCTTTCAACTATTAAAAAGGACAATATCCCTCTCAATTTCCAATCGAATGGGCCCTTTTTGAATTTTTTACGACAAAGCTTTCTATAAAAACATATCCCCCGGTCATAACTATAATAATATATCCCCAGGTCATATCTTACAACCTTAACACTGAGAGCTGTGGGGGGGTTGTCATGCTCAAAGACATAATTTTACATCCTTTAACTGCATTCAACAAAATTATTTGGAGAAATGATGAGCGTGGGGGGCATTCGCCTTCCGATCGTTTTTGACTGTTAATAAGGGCACTAGCCCTCTCAGTCCTCAATTGAATGAACCCTTTTTGAAGTTTCTAAGACAACGCTTTCTATAAGAACCTTATAGGGCTCCAGGGCATAACTTACAACCTTAACCCTAAGGGCTGTGAGTGGGGGGGGGGGGGTTGTCATGCTTTAAGACAATATTTCAGACCCTTTAACTACGTTCAACAAAATGGCTATATAAAAATGTTAATCGGAAGTGTTTGGAAAAAATGATGGGCGTGGGGGGCATTAACCCTCCGATCGATTTTGACTGTTAATAAGGGCATTATCCATCTCAATTCTCAATTGAATGAGCCCTGTTTGAAGTTTCTACGACAAGGCTTTCTATAAAAACTTTATATGCCCCCAGGGCACAACATACAACCTTTGCCATGGGGCAAAGGTTTGTCATCCTCAAAGACATAATTTTCGGATCTCTCAACTATGTTGAACAAAATGGCTATCTCAAAATTTTGATTGAATGTGTTCGGGGAAATAGTCGGCGTGAGAGGGGGTTTAGTTGCCCTCCAATCACCTTCAACTATCAAAAGGGGCACTATCCCTTTCAATTTCCAACCGAATGAGCCCTTTTTGAAGTTTCTACGACAACCCGTTCTATAATAATCTTATATTCGCCTAGGGCATAACTTACAACCACTTCCAAGTATTAAAAAGGGCACTAGCCCTTTGCATTTTTAATCGAATGAGCCTTTTTTGAAGTTTCTACGACAAAACTTTCCATAAAAGCATTATATGCCCCCAAGGCATAACTTACATCACTTACCCTAAGTGCTGTCAGGGGGGGGGGTTATCCTCAAAGATCTAATTTTTAAAACTTTTGACGTTTCTAAGACAACGCTTTCTACAAAAACCTTTTAAGCCCCAGGGCTTAACTTACAACCCTTGCCTTGAGGGCTGTGAGGGAATTGTCATCCTCAAAGACATAACTTCCAGACCTTTCAACTACGTTGAACAAAATGGATATCTCAAAATTCTGATTGAATATGTTTGGGAAAATTGTGGGGGTGAGAGGGGGGTTACTGGCCCTCCAATCACCTTCGACTATTAAAAAGGGCACTAGCCGTTTCAATGTCTAATCGAATAGTTCCTTTTTGAATTTTCTACGACAACGCTTACTATAAAAAAAAACTTATATGCCCCCAGGGCTTAACTTACAACCCTTGCCCTGAGGGCTGTGGGGGGAGTGTCATCCTTAAAACATAATTTCCGGACTTTTTAACTACGTCGAACAAAATGGCTGTCTAAATATTTTCATTGGATGTGTTTGGGGAAAAGATGGGCGTGAGAGGGGGGTTTGTTGCCTTCCGATCACTTTTGACTATTGAAAATGGCACTAGCCTTTTGAATTTTCATTCGAATGAGCCCTTTTTAAAGTATATATGACCAAGCTTTCAATAAAAACCTTACATGCCCCCAGGGCATAACTTACAACCCTTACCCTGAGGGTTGTGAGGGAAGTGTCATCCTCAAAGATATAATTTCCGGAACTTTCAACTACTTTGAATAAAATGGCTATCTCAAAATTGGGGGCCTGGAAGGATAAATTGGATAAGTTGAGATAAATTGGGGGCGTGGAAGGGGTGTTAGTTGCCTTCCAATCACTTTCGACTATTAGAAAAGGGTCTAGCCATTTCAGTTTCAAATCAAATAATCGCTTTTTGAAGTTTCTACGACAATACTTTTTATAAAAACCTTATATGCCCCTAGGGCATAACTTACAACCCTTGCCCTGAGGAATGTTTGGGGGGGGTGTCATCCTCAAAGACTTAATTTCCAGAACTTTCAACTACGTTGAACAAAATGGTCATCTCAAAATTTTGATTGGATACGTTTGGGGAAAAGGTGGGCGTGAGAGGGGGTTAGTTGCCCTCCAATCACTTTCGACTATTTAAAAGGGCACTAGCCTTTTGAATTTCCAATGGAATGAGCCTTTTTGAAGTTCCTACGACAACAGCTTCTATAAAAACCTTATATGCCCCCAGGGCATAACTCACAACCCTTGCTCTGAGGGCTATGGTGGAATGTCCTCCTCAAAAACAAAATTTCTATATCGAAATCAACTACACTGAACAAAATGGCTGTCTCAAAATTTTGATTGAATGAGTTTGGGGAAATAGTGGGCGTGGAAGGGGTTTTAGTTGCCTTCCAATCTCTTTCGACTATTAAAAAGGGTACTAGCCGTTCCGATTTCCAATCGAATTAGACATTTCGAAGTTTCTACTTCAACTCCTTCGATACGAAGTGCCATGGTATGGAAAACAAAACAAAAAAAAATACATTGTGCCAACATCGTTCTTTACTTAGGCAGTGCTATTGCGCTGCCTATGATAGGATCAAGTACAAATTTTGGTAGTGGTCTTAGTTTTCTTGTACCTTTTTTTTATGTAGTAACGCGTAATGAACCTATCACATGCTTCTTATATAGCCTCTCGGATAAACTCAAAAGCAACATCCACATCTGCATTATTTTACTGAAGCTCCTCAACAATAGAAATGGAACGGATAAAGTCTCGAATTTCATCGTAACGACCCTTATTGTAATCATAATAAAACTTTGAACCAGAGTTCATCGCTGCACTTACATTCGTTGATAAAGACATAGCTAAATGGTCAATTCTACGTAGAGGTGGCACCATCTTAAAGTCTGCTATGTCATCTGGAGATTTAGTGATCACTAAGTCTAGTACATGGGGGATTGAATCACTTCTGAGTCTTGTGGGATCGACAACATGCTGGTGCGGAAAACTATCATGTAAGATTTGCACAAGTTTAAACGCAAAACTCTGGCCCGTCCCTGAATTAGCTTGGGATGACCAGTCGGTATCGGGTGCATTGAAGTCACCAAGAAAAAGAATTTTTGGGGAAACAGACGAAAGGCACGACAGATAACTCAGGAGGCGATCGTTGTTTAACATTAATTAAAAAAAACTTTTTCCACAAAATAAGTTTTCCAAAGAAAAGTAAAGAACACCATTAAACAAAAAATGAGCAAAAATAAAATCAAATAATCTATCAAGCGTGAAACTACCACAAATCAGCATCGATAATTACAATAAATAACCAAGTCAAGCTCAAAACGAGCAGAAATCAACATAAGTTGGGCTCAAAACCCCTGTGCCTTCCCAAGGCCAGAACATAATTTGCACTTTACTGAAAAAATACAAATGAATGTGCATTGTCAGTTTATTGTACATACACTGATATTTATTGATTAAAATGTTAATATTGTTGGATTTATATAAGTTATAAAAGTAAAAACATTTACATTTTTTTCAGTAAAGTACAAATTATGTTCTAGCCTTGAGAAACCATAGGGGATTTGAGCCCAACTTATGTTAATTTCTGCTCGTTTTGAGTTTGAATTGGTTATTTATTTTAATTTCTGTTCGTTTTAGGTTTCATTTATTTATCGATGCTGATTTGTGGTAGTTTCAAGCTTGGTAGATTATTTGATTTTATTTTTACCCATTTTTTGTTTAATGGAGTTCTTTACTTTTCTTTGAAAACAAAAAGTTTTTTTAATTAATTTAGGTTTGTTTTATATTGACATAGTCTTCTGAGAGAGAAAAAAATAATACTTTAAATCTTTTCGTTTTTTTTAAGGATTTATAATTTGGTCTGCTATTTGTATACTTGAGAAAAATTTTCAGCAATTTTTAACAACATACACCCTCTTAAAAATCTGGACACAAATAGTAGTGTTTAATTTAGTTTTATACCTCCTTTAGTTGACCTAAAATGGAAAACTTGATACCATTCGCAAAAGAATCTGTTTGCTTTCTTTGATAGCTTGCATACACTTATGCTATTTTGATTGGGTCAATTTTAAGAACAGAAGCAGTCCCGAAAGTTTGAACATAATACCCTCAGTCGTTCTCGGGATACTGCTGAGATGCCCTACTGGGAATTAGCATTAACACAGTGCATTTTGATTTAATCTTATGGCAACATTTAGTTTTTAAACATAAAGTCAAATGGGAGTGTGGGCGTGGGAGGGTGTTTAGTTTCCCCCCAATCATTTTCGACTATTAAAAAGTGCATCAGTCCTTTCTATTTTCAATCGAATGAACCCTTTTCCAAGTTCCTACGACAACTCCTTCGAAACAAAGCGCCCTGGTCTAAACAACAACAACAACAAAAAGTAATACATTATACCCACATCGATCTTTACAATAAAAATGTCAAGCCTTCCAATTACTTTCGACTATTAAAAAGGGCACTAGGCCTTTCGATTTCCAATCGAATGAGCTCTTTTTGAGTTTTCTCGACAACAATTCCTATAAACAACTTAAATACTCTCCGGGCATTAATTACAACCCTTACCTTTTAGGGTAGTTGTCACGCTCTAAGACCTAATTTCCTAGACTTTCATCTACGTTAAAAAAAATGGCTATCTCAAAATTTTGATTGGATGTGTCTGGGAAATGGTGGGCGTTAAAGGGGCGTTAGTCTTTCTCCAATCACTTTCAACTATAAAAAAAGGCACTAGCCCTTTCAATTTCCAATCAAATGAGCCCTTTTGAAGTTTCTACGACAACACTTTCAATAAAAACCTTATATACCCCCTGGGGATAAGTTATAACCCTCGCCCTGAGGGCTGGGGGTGGGGTTCATCCTCAAATACCTAATTTCCAGAAATTTCTACTATTTTGAACAAAATGTCCATCTGAAAATTTTGATTTTATCTCTTTGGGGGAATGGTGGGCGTGAGAGGGGGGTTAGTTGCCCTGCAATCACTTTCAACTATTAAAAAGGGCACTAGACCTCTCAATTTCCAATTGAATAAGCCCGTTTTGAAGTTTTTACGACAACTCTATCATTAAAAACCTTATATGCCCCCAGGGCATAACTTACAACCTATGTCCTGGGGACTCTGGGGGGTTTGTCATCCTTAAATACATAATTTCCAGAACTTTCAACTACGTTGAAAAAAATGGCTATCTCTAAACTTTGATTGAATGCGTTTGGGAACATGGTGGGCGTCAAAGGGGGGTTAATTACTCTCCACTCACTTTCGACTATTAAAAAGGGCAATTTCAATTTCTAATAAAATGAGCCCCTTTCAAAATTTCTACAACAACTTTCTAAATTAACCTTATATGCCCCCAGGGCATAACTTACAACCCTTGCACTGAGGGCTCTGATGGAGTTATCCTAAAAGACCTAAATTCCAGAACTTTCCACTACGTCGAACCAAATAGATATCTCCAAATTTTTGATTGGATGTGTTTGGGGAAATGGTGGGCGTGAGAGGGGGAAGGGGGTTGTAGCCCTTCAATCACTTTCGACTATTAAAAGGGCACTAGCCCTTTCAATTTTAAATTGAATGAGCCCTTTTGGATGTTTTTACAACATCGCTTTCTATAAAAACCTTACATGCTCCCAGGGCATAGCTTACAACTCTGGCCCTGAGGGTTGTAGGGGGGATGGGTTGTCATCGTTAAAGACCTAATTTCCAAAACTTTCAACTACGTTGAACAAAATGGCTATCTAAAAATTTTGATTGAATGTGTTTGGAGAAAAGGTGGGCTTGAAATGGGGGTTAGTTGCTCTCAAATCACTATCGACTATTAAAAAGGGCACTAGCCCTTTGAATTTTCAATCGAATGAGCCCTTTTTCAAGTTTCTACGACAAAGATTTCAATAAAAAACTTATATGCAAACAGGACGTAACTTATAACACTTGCCCTGAAGACAGTAGGGGGAGTGTCCTGCTCAAAGGTATAATTTCCTGAACTTTAAACTGCGTGAACCAAAATAGCTATCTAAAAATTTTCATTGGATATGTTTGGGGAAATGTTGGGAGTGGAAGGGGTGTTAGTTGCCTTCCAATCTCTTTTGACTATTAAAAAGAGCACTAGCCATTTCAGTTTCCAATCGAATGAGCCCTTTTTGAAGTTTCTATGACGACGCGTTCTAGAAAACCCTTATATGCCCCCAGGGCATAACTTACAACCCTTGCCCTGAGGGCTGTGGGGGAGTATCCTCTTCAAAAACATAATTTCTATCCGGAAATCCACAATACTGAACAAAATGGTTAGTTAAAAATTTTGATTGGATGTGTTTGGGGAAAAGGTGGGCGTAAAAGGGGGGCTAGTTGCCCTCAAATCACTATCGACTATTAAAAAGGGCACTAGCCCTTTGAATTTTCAATCGAATGAGCCCTTTTTCAAGTTTCTACGACAAAGATTTCCATAAAATCTTATATGCTCTCAAGGGCATAACTTATAACCCTTGCGCTGAAGACTGTGGGGGGAGTGTCCTGCTCGAAAGTATAATTTCCTAGACTTTAACTGCGTGAAACAAAATGGCTATCTCAAAATTTTGATTGGTTGTTTTTGGGGGTAGGAAGGACGTTGGGGAGGGGGGGGGGGTAATTGCGTTCCAATCACTTTCAACTATTAAAGAGGGCATTATCCCTTTGAATTTCCAATCGAATGATCCTTTTTTGAAGTTTCTACGACAACGCCTTCTATAAAAACCTTATATGCCCCCGGGGCATAACTTAGAGCCCTTTCCCTGAAGGATATGGGGGAGTGTCCTCCTCAAAAACATGATTTCTATATGGAAATCAACTACGCTGAATAAAATGGCTATATCAAAATTTTTATTGGATGTGTTTCGGGAAATGGTGGGCGTGGAAGGGGTGTTAGTTGCCCTAAAATTACTTTTGACTGTTAAAGAGGGCACAAGCCACTCCAATTTCCAATTGAATGAGCCCTTTTCGAAGTTTCTACGACAAGTTCTTCGATACAAAGTGCCTTGCTCTAAAGGGAAAAGATAATAAATGATACATTTTGCCAACATCGTTTTTATATGTCCTCAGGACATAACTTAAAACCCTTGCCCTGGCGGTTGTGGGGGAGTGCCCTCCTCAAAAACATATTTTCTATCTGGAAATCAACTACGCTGAACAAAAGGGCTATCTCAAAATTTTGATTGGATGTGTTTGGGGGAATGATGGGCGTGGGGGAGGGAGGGTTAGTTGCCCTCCAATCACTTTCAACTATTGAAAAGGGCACTAGCCCTTTGAATTTCCAGTCGAATGAGCCTTTTTTTAAGTTTTTACGACAACACCTTCTATAAAAACCTTATATGCCCCCAGGGCATAACTTAAAACCCTTGGCCCGAGGGTTTTGGGGGAGTTTCCTCCTCAAAAACATATTTTTTATCTGTAAATCAACTACACTGAACAGAATGGCTGTCTCAAAATTTTGATTGGATGTGTTTGGCAGAATGATGGGCATGGGTGGGGGGGACTAGTTTCCCTCCAATCACTTATGACTAAAAAAAGGGCACTAGCCCTTTGAATTTCCAATTGAATGAGCCTTTTTTGAAGTTTCTACGACAACGCCTTCTATAAAAACTTTATATCCCCCAGGGCATAACTTAAATCCCTAGCCACGAGGGTTGTGGGGGAGTGTCCTCATCAAAAACATATTTTCTATCTGGAAATCAACTACGCTGAACAAAATTGCTATCTCAAAATTTTGATTGGATGTGTTTGGGGGAATGATGAGCGTGGGGGGAGGGCTAGTTTCCCTCCAATCACTTTCGACTATTAAAAAGGGCACTAGCCACTCCAATTTCCAGTCGAATGAGCCCTTTTTGAAGTTTCTACGACAACTCCTTCGATACGAAGTGCCCGGGTATGGAGGAAAAAAAATATTACATTTTGGCAACACCGTTCTTTACTTAGGCAGCACTATTTCGCTGCCTATGATACCAAATATATTTCTAGATGGACTTCTTTATATGCCCACAATCCTCACATTTTAGGATACCCCGGCAACTTAACTTCATCACTAATTACTTCACTTAATTCACTAGTAAACGAAACATCAACTTCTTCATATTTCAATTCTGAGGACCACAAAACATAAATACAAACTCCTCTATTCGAATTTTTGTTGTGCACGATATTATAACCACTCAGTTGACAGAAATGTACATCGAGATCGAGACAATACTTTGGAAGCACATCAGCCACGATATATATATTAGGATTCTGTAAATTTACCTAAGAATACAGTTCATCAATTTTTTTTTAAAGTACATCGGCATTCATATACAACACAAAAAGATTATTCTTCCATTTTAATGCCTGGAGGGGACCGTTTGTCCCTAACATTACTTTGAAAAATATTTCTATTTAACTGCCTATTTACACTGGTTATATTGCACGGTATATCATTTAATGTTCCTTTACAGCCGGATGCAATGGAACATATATAATGAAAACATTTGGGTAGTTAAATATAGTAGATGAATCCCGTCCAACGTGTCAAAACGAAATGAGAAACGCCCAAGAGGAATTTAGTATGTACCCTTGATTTTTGTAGGATTAATTGGTTATTAGAAAACATAGCCATTGGCTGCCTCTTCTTAGGCACCATTTGGAATGATTAATATATGGATCTAAAATAGTAGAGGCCGTACTATCATCGTTTTTGCTGTTTATCTTGTTCTTCTATTCCAAAAATCACATTGTCCCTACTTTGGCCTTCTTCGTGATTAGCGGAGAAACTTGACCGTGAGCAGTTGGTAAAATCATCTATGCGAACTTTAATTTCTTGGCAATAACTTCTTTTGAGCAAAATATTCAAATTTAAACGTTTTGCATGTTTTCATGATGGAAGATCCATATGAAGAACTGGCAAATTCATACGAGATTAGAAAGGTACAACGATGGAAACAGTTCTCTGAAGCTTTTCACAAAAGAGTATGTTCATTTTGCTTTCCTATAAATTTGCATGGCTCTTTCACTACTCTGTAACATGCTATGTTTTGTTTATGCTAGGCTAGGGTAAGATACCAATTAGTTGGCCAATAAATCTTTTTAACAAGTAGCCTATACAGTTAGGCCTATCCTGAATATTTTCAGCATACACAATGCTTACACTTTCAAATATACTGGCAGAAAACAGTAGAGCCTAATCTTGGCCATGTATTTAAAGCTTTTGCCTAATCTTAGAACATGTTGTCTAATCTTTGATACAGAATCTTTGAGTTTCAACAACATAGCCTATCTTAGGCTAATGACAGACACAGTCAAACTTGGATGGACTTAATCTTGGGCAAGTGAAATAGTGAAAATGTGAAATAGAATAATTTTAGTTACATAAACTAGAGTATAGGCTAGTGCTCTTTTGTCAGAATTCAAACTTTGCTATCTAGTGCTAATCATCAGCCTATCAAAACTGTCTAACCACAATAGCTGCATTTGTTTTCACTGTTCATCATTCTTAGTACTAAGAAGATTTTCTTGGTTTTACTCTTAAATTGTGTTTTATTTCACCATTCTACAAACGTTGTTTTACCTGAAAAAACAGCTTATAAGAGCTTTCCAGATAAAATTTCAAAGCCACAGATAAAATTTCAATCAACCAGCACAACAAAAATGGAAAATATACTTGTGAATGTAGCAAAACAAGCAATAGAGTTACTAGAGGAAAGTGACTCTGACAATGAGCTCCTACTGGAAGCTGTGGCAAAAGATGTTTTTATATCAGGAAGCTCACAGATATGTTTTGCACTTGCTAATGGTGACTTAGAGATAGGAAAAGTAAGTCTGGACACATTTTATTCCCTTGTCCATTGATTTTTTTAAGAAGGCAGTTATTCAGTGTTTTTTTTATTACACAAGGTCTATTGGACACAAGAAAAATGGAAATTTTTGGTAAAAGTCTAGTTCAGCTACTTTTTTCCTATTTTGGAAAAGGGTTAGGTTAGGAAAATAAAACTTTATGGGATGGGTCTACATGCTAAAGTATGCTCCGTTAAGGTGTTTTTAAGTATCTATCTCCACTCTTTTTCCCTCTATAGGGCAGTGACTTTTGCTGACCTTTAAAGATTTTTGTGTTATAAAAGTGGAACCATGCAAAACAGGTCTTTTGCTTAAATGAAGTACAAGAAGCCTTTTTTCAGCTTCACAACTTTGCTCAATCCTAATTTATGAGGTTTTAAAGATCTGCAAATACATTCCTGAGTTTTGAAAAGAAAATATTGATATGGCTTGAAATTTTAATCAAATAATAGGAGCTGCATCTTAAGAACTAAAACCAGAGAAAAAGAAAATGAAAAACTGAAAATTCCTATAAAATTTTCCTTTGTCAAAATTTCAATAGGTTAGGAAAGAGACTTGTCAAGTAAGCAAATTTTTAACACTTAGAAATCAGAAAAGGGTCAACTTAATGAAAAACATACACAAAAAACAAATCACTACCATTTTTTAAATGAAAGACCCCATCAACAAAATCTACAAAATTAAATAAATCAATAAACTTGTTTTCTGTCATGTTTTTTTTTATTTTAAAACTTGGCGCCCAAAAGTAAAACTAAAGTTGTTGAACGGAGTATGAGGCTCAGTTCGTTGTTCAAAGAATGACAGTACTAAGAACAAAGAACAGCATTTCAAAGAATGGCTTATAAGCAAAACATTTCATAGAACAGCAAAAACAAACGGCTTAATTGTAAAACCAAGGATTTGATTTCCATAGAATGACAAAAACGAATGCAGCTAATGTAATGTTTAAGATTAGGAGCCTGCTGTCTATGCATTGAAAAGATAATTTTTAATCAGAACATCTGGCCAAGAATAGCATAGGCCTAATTTCTTTTATTTTTCATAGGTATGTTAGGTTGTTGTTCTGATTGAATATCAAGTTACTTATTTTTCTCTTTATATAGTAATCAATTAAAAAAAAAACTTTCCACAAAATAAGTTTTTCAAAGAAAAGTAAAGAACTCCATTAAACAAAAAATGAGCAAAAATAAAATCAAATAATCTACCAAGCATGAAACTATCACAAATCAGCATTGATAAATAAATAAAAACCAAAACAAACAGAAATTACAATAAATAACTGAGTCAAACTCGAAACTAGCAGAAATTAACATAAGTTGGGCTCAAAACCCCTATGTCTTCCCAAGGCCAGAACAAAATTTGCACTTTACTGGAAAAATATAAATGTTATTACTTTTATGATTTTAATAAATCAAATGAACATTTTGATTACTAAATATCAGTATATGTATAGGCTATTAAACTGACAATGTACATTCATTTTTATTTGTTCAGTAAAGTGCAACTTTTGTTCTGGCCTTGGGAAGGCAAATGACTATTACAAAGGGCACTAGCCCTCTCAATTTCCAATTGAGCCCCTTTTGAAGTTTTACAACAACTCTATCTATAAAAACCTTATATGCCCCTAGGGCAGAACTTACAACCTTTGCCCTTCAGGCTTGGGGGGTTTGTCATCCTTAAAGACATAATTTCCAGAACTCTCAACTACATTGAACAAAATGGCTATCTCTAAACTTTCATTGAATGTTTTTGGGGAAATGGTGGGTGTAAGAGGGGATTAATTACTCTCCACTCACTTTTGACTATTAAGAAGGACAATTTCAATTTCCAATCAAATGAGCCCTTTTTGAAATTTCTACAACAACTTTCTATATAAACTTTATATGACCCCAGGGCATATCTTACAACCCTTGAACTGTGGGCTCTGAGGGGGATATTATCCTAAAAGACCTAATTTCAAGAACTTTCAACTACATTGAACAAAAATGGATATCTTCCATTTCAAAAATGGAAATTTTGATTGGATGTGTTTGGGAAAATGGTGGGCATGAGAGGGATGTTACTCACTCTCCAATCACTTTCAACTATTAAAAAAGGCACTAGCCCTTTCAATTTTCAATTGGATGAGCCCTTTTGAAGTTTCTACAACAATGCTTTCAATAAAAACCTTATATGTCCCCAGGGCATAACTTACAATCATTGCCCTGAGGGCTGTGAGGGGGAGGGGTGGTTATCCTTAAAGACCTAATTTCCAAAACTTTCAACTATTTTGAATAAAATGGCTATCTAAAAATTTTGATTGGATGTGTTTGGGGAAAAGATTGGCATGAGAAAGGGGTTAGTTGCCCTCAAATCACTTTTGACTATTAAAAAGGGCACTAGCCCTTTGAATCTCCAAGTTTCTATGACAAAGATTTCAATAAAAACCTTATATGCCCCCAGGACATAACTTATAACCCTTGCCCTGAAGACTGTGGGGGGAGTGTCCTGCTCAAAGGTATAATTTCCTGAATTTTGAACTGCATGGAACAAAATGGCCAAAAAATTTTATTGGACATGTTTGGGAAAATGGTGGGTGTGGAAGGGGTGTTAGTTGCTTTCTAATCACTTTTGACTATTAAAAAGAGCACTAGCCATTTCAATTTCCAATCAAATGACCCCATTTTGAAGTTTCTACAACAATGTGTTCTATTTAAACCTTTTATGCCCCCTGGGCATAATTTACAACCCTTGCCCTGAGGGCTGTGGTGGGGGGGGTTGTCTTCCTCAAAGACCTGATTTCCAGAACTTAAACTGTGTTGAATAAAATGGCTATCTCAAAATTTTGATTAGATGTGTTTGGGGAAAAGGTGGAAATGAGAGGGGAGTTAGTTGCCCTCCAATCACTTTTGACTATTAAAAAGGGCACTAGCACTTTGAATTTTCAATTGAATCAGCCTTTTTTGAAGTTTGTATGACAATGCCTTCTATAAAAAACCTTATATTTCCCCAGGGCATTACTTACAACCCTTGCCCTGATGGCTGTGGGGGACTGTCCTCCTCAAAAACATAATTTTTATCTGGAAATCAACTATGCTGAACAAAATGGCTATCTCAAAATTTTGATTGGATGTGTTTTGGGAAATGGTGGGCATGGAAGGGGTGTTAGTTGCCTTACAATCACTTTCAACTATTAAAAAAGGAACAAGCCACTCCAATTTCCAATTGAATGAGCCCTCTTCAAAGTTTCTATGACAACTTCTTTGATTCAAAGTGCCCTGCTCTAAAGGAAAAAATAATAAATAATATGTGTCCTTCTCAAAAATATATTTTCTATCTAGAAATCAACTATGCAGAACAAAATGTCTCTCTCAAAATTTTGATTGGCTGTGTTTGGGGGAATGATGGGCTTGGGGGGGGGCTAGTTGCCCTCCAATCCCTTTCGACTATTAAAAAGAGCACTAGCCACTCCAATTTGCAATCTAATGAGCCCCTTTCAAAGTTTCTATGACAACTCCTTTGATACAAAGTTACCTGGTATGGAAAAAAAGGTTAATACATTGTTCCAACATTGTTCTTTACTTAGGCTGCATGATGACACTGCCTATGATTTTTACAGCAACCAAAATGGATATTTCAAAATTTTGATTGAATGTGTTTGGGAAAATGGTGGGCACGAGATGGGTGTTAGTTGCTATCCAATCACTTTCAACTATTAAAAAAGGTACTAGCCCCTTCAATTTCCAATTGAATGAGCCCTTTTGAAGTTTCTATGACAACACTTTCAATAAAAGCTTTATATACCTCCAGGGCTTAACTTACAACCCTTGCCCCGAGGGCTGTGGGGGAAGGGGTGGTCATCCTTAAAGACCTAATTTCCAAAACTTTCAACTATGTTGAATAAAATGGCTATCTAAAAATTTTGATTGGATGTGTTTGGGGAAAAGGTGGGCGTGAGAGGAGGCTTAGTTGTCCTCAAACCCCTTTTAACTATTAAAAAAGGCACTAGCCCTTTGAATTTCAAATCGAATGAGCCCTTTTTCAAGTTTCTTCAACAAAGATTTCAATAAAAACCTTATATGCCCCCAGGGCATAATTTATAACCCTTGCCCTGAAGACTGTGGGGGGAGTATCCTGCTCAAAGGTATAATTTCCTGAACTTTGAACATTGTGGAACAAAATGGCTATCTTAAAATTTTTAATGGATGTGTTTGGGAAAATGATGGGTGTGGTAGGGGTGTTAGTTGCCTTCCAATCACTTTTGACTATTAAAAAGGGCACTAGCCATTTCAATTTCCAATCAAATGAACCCTTTTGAAGTTTCTACAACAAAGTGCTCTATAAAAATCTTATATGCCCCCTGGGCATAACTTACAATCCTTGCCCTGAGGGTTTTTTTTTGGGGGGGGGGTGTCATCCTCAAAGACCTAATTTCCAGAACTTAAAATTACATTGAATAAAATTGGCTATCTCAAAATTTTGATTGGATGTGTTTGGGGAAAAGGTGGGCATGAGAGGGGGTTAGTTGCCCTCCAATCACTTTCGACTATGAAAAAGGGCACTTGCCCTTTGAATTTCCAATCGAATGAGCCTTTTTTGACGTTTCTACAACAACTCCTTTGATACAAAGTGCCCTGGTATGGAAAAAAAATAATACATTGTGCCAACATTGTTCTTTACTTAGGCAGCGCAGTTGTGCTGCCTATGATAGATTACAAAGCAGTATTCAAGTAAAACAACAGAATAGGCAAATGCTAATGGTACCTTGACCAAAAGTCTACTAAGCTATTAGAGGAAAAATTAGATAAAAAGAAACTAACAAACATGAAACTTAAGTAGATAAAAGAATGCTCATTGTGGGAATCAAAGAACATACTTTTTCTTTTTCTTTTAATAAATTTTGCCATTAAAGGCTGATTCTTTTAACATTAGGTATATTTTAGGCCTAGCCTAGTTGGTGGCTTATTTTACAATGTGACTAAGCATTATCTCTAATGCTTATATTCTGTGTTGATATGTTTGATCTTTAAATTCCACATGTGTAGGCCTGCATTCTTCAATGTACATTTCAGATCTCAACCATTTTTGGTCTGTAAAGTTTGTGTCAGTGATCATGGTTGCAGCAGTAGCTGCAACCTAGTAACGAGTAAACCACAACCCATAGTAATTAAAAGTTAAAAAATGTGTTTAGACAGAAACTACCTAGTGGAAAACAGTTGCCACCTGACACTGATTGTGGAATGGTAACTGTTATTTTGGTTTGTCTTAAAAGTAAAAGTTTATTGCAAAAAGAAATTTATGGTGATTTTGAAAAAAGTCTGAAGCCTTCACAAATGGCATCAGATCAAAATGAAAAGTCTACCATTGGAATCAGAATGGTTGAAAACCTAGTTATGGGAAATTACGACCCCCCTCCTTGAACAACAAGGAAAATGACTTTTTTGCATGGGTAACACTAATCTATCTCCTGTTTTTTTTTTCTAGCAGGGCTAGGGGGTGACCAGAATATCATAAAGAGATGCATAAATAGATAATTTGAACATAGTAAAATTTGCCAGTGTCCTTTTTAAGTGACCAAAAAGATTGGAGGGCAACTAGCCCCCCTCAAAGTCATTCAATCACAATTTTGAGATAGCCATTTTGTTCAACATGGTTCAAAAGTCAAATATCTTTGGTTTTGGTGATGATATGACCCTCCATAGTCCCTGGGGAAAGGGCTGCAAGCTGTATTGGTATTGTATATATTTCTATCTTGCTTATTGGTATGAGCATATTGGTATTGCAGATATATAGACAGATTTTTAATAGCTCATATAAAAGATATTGCTCTTATCTACATCCAGTGGTGTAATACCACTACATCCTGGGGGGGGGGGGGATAAAGTGGGAACCAAGTTTCCCAAATCAAGTGAAAATGGTAATGAAAACTGAAAAATGAGCAATATATTACCATAGAGGCAAAGATATACTAAAGAAAACTGACCTGTTCCTCTGGGTACTTGAATTATGCAGGCTTATCTTAGTTTCAACAAGATTTTTGGCAGGAACTAAATTTTAGCTGGGGGGGGGGCAAACTTGGGTCTGGAGGGGGCAGATGCTCCCCCTGCCCCATAACAATTTACACTCCCTTTTATGTCCTTCCTATAAATTCCACCATCACCAAGTCCCAAATGGCACTAAAAACGGCACTTTTGGTGCCATGTTTCAAGTGGAAAAGCTGGGGCTACCAGAACTTTCCAGAGTGATGTTTATCATTTCTACCATCAGCATGTGTGATGTAGCACTAAAAACAACACTTTTGATGTCACTTCTTAAGTAGATAAGCTAGAAAGTATAAAAGTATAAATATCATCATTGTAATAATAATGGTCCAAAAACCTTAACTGGAGGTTTGCAAAAACACCTCCTGTCTGTTCCTCCTCCAAGCCCCCTTCGTAAGCTATGCAATTAAGATATAAGCACTAATATCAAATTAGATTATTAGGGGTTTGATTCTGTTGGCAGAGCATGCAACTTCAAATTAGATTGGTTTGCATTCAACTCCTGCTTGTTTTTTTTTTTTTCAGTCATGTTTTTCTCCCCTCTGCAATCATTTTCAGGTAGTTTCACTGTTTTTGTAAATATGATGCGCTCATTTTTTAACACATGTCCCAGGAAGATATTTGGTTAAGCATTTTGATTCAAAAGGGAATAGAGGTCTTCCCGTCCATGGTTTGCAACAATATTCTGAGTAGATCACTAAACCCATACCCCAACAAGTGGCATAATTTTGTCAAAATCCTGTGGGGGGGGGGGGTCAACATTGGAGCCAATTTTCCCAAATCAACTAAAAATGACAGAGAAAACTAAAAAACAAGCCATATTGTAATAAAAAAGATAAAAATGTACTAAAAAAAAATGACCTGTATCAGTGGATGCTTGAATTATTCAGGCTTATCTTACTTTTGACAACATTTTTGGAGAAACTAAATTTCAGCTGGGAAGGGGGGGGGGTGTAAACTGAGGTCAGGAGGAAAATTGAGGTTTGTGACCTAGGGATCTGTAATATAATTTGTGATATAGGTATCTCTATAAACGCTATCTGGAATGGCCCACTTTCTTTCAGCTTTAATGGCCCAGCAAAGATTTCTTTGTGTTGTTCACAGTGAAAATGTTGTCAACATTTGGCCATTTCAAAGTTAATCTACCAGTTTAGTCCACTTTAAAAAAAATTTGTGATTGACTATCCTTTGTCTAGATAGTCCAGAATTCTTGAAATATGCATGTCCTACTTAAGATTATTAGAAGTTTGTGACACCAAGGAGTTTAACATGTTTCATTAGCATTTTGGGTGGGATAGAGTCTAAGAAAACAAGAGTTGGATTTTAAGAATTCTAAGAAGTTTATTGTCATTATATTTGACTTAGGGGAATTACTTTTATATGTAAATTCTTAGCTTTATCCAAAACATGGGTAAAATTTTGATGGGGTCATTTTTGATAGTTCTGTGACATACTTCAAAGATCAGCAGGTCATCCACATATTAATACCTTTGGAGGAATCTTACCAAATCAATACTACATATAAGAGTAGTCCTAACAGGGTTCCTTGAGGAATTCCATGCTAATTAGGGGGGGGGGGGGTTCAGAGAGAATATTTTGCATTTTATAGCTTGGGATCTATCTGAAAGAAAACATATAAAATTTACTAAGAGATGGTCTATTTCAAATTTATTCAGTGATAAATGAATTAGTTTGTTGTGATCAACCAATTCAAATGCTTTAAAATATGAACATAGCACAAGGCCAAGCAGCAGTTCCTCAGATGATGGCAAAATCTAGCATCAAATCAGTAAAACTATGATTAAAAAAAAAAAACTTTTAAAAAATGTATTCTTCATGTGAAATATTATTACAAATAATAATCATCAAAATCTCTTGTTGTTGAGAAATTACCTGTAAATTTGACAAATGTTTTCGTCAGAGGACCCTTGAATTTTTACACCAATTGTTTCTCATCTGTTTTTACATGTTCAGTGAATTTTCAATAGAGTTGCCTATATTTTGACAGGGCCTGTTGCTGTCTGTTCAAAATTTCAACAAGGTTACTGCAAGGTATTCTCAAAAGAAATGAATCTCATAATAGAAGCCAATATATACATTTGAATCTGACTGAAGGAACATTTTTAGTCTGTTTGGTATTCCACTACATCAGACAAGAATTTTCGACACTTAGAACATAGTTTCTTCAATATAATATTAGCTGCCATTTTAGCTTAATTTATCAAGAAAAATGTATAGCCAATATGGCTGTATTTTAGAGACGATCATATTTATCTTGATGCATTGGTTTCCGTGGCCAGCTTTTTTTTTGCAAAAAAAATAACCAAGTGATGACACTTTGAACATTACATAGCTAAAAAATTGTTGCTAGCTCATTTTGTGTCAAAAACAGCAAACTGATTGAATTGAATATTCTTTTCTTATTTGGGTGTATTGGATATAGTGTCCACGTTTTGCATTGTCAAATTATAACAATGGCTTCAAGAGATGGTGTTCCAAGTCATAATTTAGCAGAGTTATCCAGTTTTGAAGGAAAATTTGACTGTTGTTCCAAAATTGCACTGTCAAATAATTTGTGCCTTTACCCTATTACTTCACAGTCTATCCAACATATATCAATAAAACCAATGCAAATAAATCAGCTGGTGATATTTTCCTATGTTTGTGGGATTACAGAAAACTAGTGCTTTACTGAAAACACAAAACGATATAGGAGTTTTGGTATGGTAAGAGTAAACCTTTTAAGGACACTTTTAACAATATAAAAGTAAAGCATTTTAGATGGTTAATTTATTTATTTGTTTTGTTTAATTTGGTATCGCTTCTGTGCAAGGAGCTCAGTTCAATGATTGACTGTCGTTTTGGATCTGAAAAGGATATTTCATGATTATTTTGTAGACAAATTCAAAGTGTCACTACAGACTAATTTTAATTGTATTATGAAAGTTACTGACATCACAGCTCCTGTAGGACTTTGAAAAGCATTATAGATTAGTTTGCTATTGTGAGGTTACGTATTTACTTTTGACTCCTAAATCAATATTCTTGTTTTTTATGATTGGGTTTTGTGTTTTCAGTAAAGCTAGTTTTCTCTAATCCTAGAAATATAAAGAAATATCACCAGCTGTTTTATTTACATCAGTTTTATTGCTATATGTTAGATAGGCTGTGAAGTAATAATTTTTGTTCGTTTTAAGTTTCAACTTTGCTCTTTACTTCCCTCATAAAAACTTTTTTTTTTAAATTAATATCCAGTCTAAGGCAGAATTTGGCTTCAGATTTCTACGGGCAACCTTGCCCAGAGGCTATAACTTCAATCAGCCTTTTTGTAAAGTACATATTTACAAAAAAGCTGAGAATTCATAGGAAATTGATCATCAACAGCAAGTCTACAAGGGCTAAGGAGCATAGTTCATTCCTATCCTCTAAACAAGTTGGTCTCTTTGTCTACTATCTCAAACTCTGAATAGTATGCCCGTTATGAGCAATGGGTCTTGGCTCCTGATTCAACCCTAAATCAAAGATATGAAGCTGAGTTGGCGAGTTTATTCTTTAGCTAGTTATCCCCTGGTTCCTTTTATTGATTACAAGAAAGCCACCTGTAAGCTCACCCAGCACCTAAAGCCTTAGCATGACCTATGGGACGTGAGTGCACTTTATCTGAAGTGTGATTTTTCTACTCTTATTACTTGCATAACTCTTCTCATGCAAATTATCAAAAGTCAGGCAGTTTTGAATAGAGATCTTATATGAATTCTCAAAAAAGAGCAAATCGTGTGCAATTTTCTGCTTTTTTCCAATGATGATAACTGCTTCATACAGCAAGTTTTGTACTGCTATTTGTAAATGCATTTGAATCACGGCTCTCTAAGTCCTTCTAGACACTTCAGTTTCCAGTATTATCTTAATTCACCCTTCTCAGTAATAAGGATAAATCCTGTTGACACTGGTCAATGAAGATGGTGATTCTGCTCATCAGGTGTGTTCCAAACTGCATGCCATTATTTGCTGTACCAACCTCTTCCAGCTACTCACATAAAGGCTTCAGTACTAAAGGACATAACAACATTCTGGCTGAAGGAGCTCCTTAGATTTAGGGGTGCAGCTTGGGTTTTGAATTTGGAGGGGGTATATAAAAATTGTGCCGACAAAATTGTTTAAAGTGCTGACAAATGCAGACTCCCTTGTTTTAGTGCTGGGATTGTAAATGATGTATAATCCCATCATGTCATTGTTAGTGTTGGGCTCTATCGGACATCGATATTGATATATCGCACTAAATATGGATATCAAATTCGAAACGTAAATATCAATATCGAAACGTAAATATCAATATCGAAAACATTATTATTTTTTTTTATCTACCGGTGAACGTCCAGCAGAAATGATCTAGCATAGAAAATTGTTTTGCAAATGGCAGAGAAGAAGAATAATCTATTCAATATACTGATTCGTATAAGCTGATACACAGCATGCATAGATGTATCCATTAGATAGCATAGCCCGTCCTCAAACTACGTTTAGTGAGGATCGGCTCTCCAATGTTGCTGAGAACCTCCAAAAGGCTTGGATTGACAAAATACCTCCTAGCCTTATAGGTCTTTTTTGGTCACACTTGTCGAAATTGCCACGTACCTCAATCAGCGTTTCTAGAAACTGTATATTACCCCTGACGATGTTCTCCAAGTTTAGAGTAAAATAGCAAGAGACATAGATTGGGCCTCTCTGAAATCTGTATCAGTTGATGCAAGTGCCATGACAGTCCCTGTGATTCAGCCTCTACAGAATCAAGCAAGTTTGTTTTGATCACAAAATGTAGTTTTAGTGATCAATGTCAGGCAAGCTTAGTCAGCAGCTGTATCTGTCACGGCTCTCTAGATTTTCAGTAGGGAGTCTTAAGTTCCAAGAAAAACTGATCCATTTAAGTCATAGATGTCTTGTAATATGGATCTAAGAAACATCTATACAAGATTGTCATAAAATTAATATCCATGCCTGCCACCAATATCCTTTCTGAGAGTCGATTTCAAGCCTGATTAGTTAATCAAATAGTTTGTGGTAACAAACTGTAAGTAAGGAGCAACTCGGCCAAATAGCAACAGAAGCTCTAAAAAATTGAATTTTATAACAATAGATACCTCAAATGAATTGGCTTTTTTATGCTGACTCCAAATATATAAAATTCATCAAGTTTCATGTACATATCAAAAGCTACAAGCCTGAGAAAATTCGTATGACTTTTTAGAAAGGGCGGGAATGCCCCTAAAATGTCAATGCATCTTAATAAACGTCACACCATCAGATTCGGCATATCAGAGAACCATACCGTGAGGTTTTCTAGCTTCCGTCTGCAAAAATGTGAAATCTTGTAATTTTTGCCAGAAGAAAGATCACGGATGCTTGTTTATTTGTTTTGTTTGTGTGTCTGTGTGTTTTTTTTTCTTTGATTTTTTTTTTTTTTTTTTTTTTTGCCAGGGTGATCGTATCGAACCAATGGTCATATAAGATCGGGAGAGGGCTCGTTCGAACGGAAATTACAGTTCTAGTTCCCCATTTCTTGACCGAAACGTTTTGGAGGGCAACTGGATTCCCCCCTCCTTCCCATGCTCCTTTTTCCCAAAGTCATCCGATCAAAATTTTGAGATAGCCATTTTGATCAGCATAGTTGAAAGTACCATGCCTCTGGGGATGACACGACCCTGAAAGTCCCTGGATAAAACTGTTGTAAGTTATGAAATTTGTCTAGTGTTTACATATAGTATTTGATATTGGGAAGTAAACAGACATTTTGGGGGAGATTGAATTTCAGGTGGAGGGATTTTCCAAGAGAAGAATTCTCCGTGGTTAGGGAAGTTTCTGGGGCAGAACTTTCAAAGGGAGACTATACACGGGGACAGGTAATTTACCAGAATTCTTATACATGATTCTTTTTATTTGATTTACTTTCTCTTTGACAAATTGTCTGGGGGATTTTCCTTGGAGGGGGGGGAGGGTGTTTGCGGGAGAGATTCTCCATGGAGGAATTTCATGTGTTAGAAACTTTCCATTGAGACATTGGGAGGGGAGAATTTCCAGGAAAAAATTTCTGCAGAGGATGGATTTTTGGCATGATTTGAAAAATGATTAGAAATTAAAAGAAAAACAAGTCTTTTTTCAAACGAAAGTAGGCTTAAAAATAAAGTTCTTTTTGGGAAATTTTCAACAGGGATGGAATTTTTGGGGATGGGAGATTTTACGCGGAAGGACCTTCCAAGGAGGAATTTTCTTGGGAGGGATTGTCCATGGAGCGAAAAGGCCGATTATCTGGCACTATTTTAAAAACAATTAGAAATTAAATAAATAAAATTTTTTCAACTAAAAGTAAGGATCAATATAGAAACTTACAACAAACAGAAATTATCCCATATATGAGGGCAAATCCCCCTCCTCAATACTTCACTCTTTACGCTAATTTTAACTTTCAGAAGTTTTTTTGTATTTTATTCAAAATTTTGGGGGAGGGGGAAATTGTGCAAAATACTCTTTCATTACAGATTTTGTTATTGAATTTTGCCAAGACCGAAAGTGAATCTGAGCTAAAGAACTGATCAGAAATATCGAAATCAATATATCGATTATAGAATATTGAAAGTAAAAATATCGGTATATCGTTTAATCAAATTATCGCGCAACACGAGTCATTGTTGTTGATGTTCATTAGGAAAAGCGATGGGCCTATTGCAGTTTCTGTTGGTACCCCATTAACTACTATGCAGTGGCGGATTCAGGGGGAGGGACGAGGCCCCCCCCTAACGTAGTCTAAAGTAGTGTAATTTACTTAATTAACGCAATATTGCGTTAATTAAACTTGATCCTAACGCAAGTCTATCAGATCAGCCTATTTTGCCCCCCCTCCTAAAAAAAATCCTGGATCCGTCCCTGCTACTATGGCCTCATCAGACTAGATTGGCTGGCTGCTCATCTTAAATAACTGGACTTTCTGCTTGCAGCTGGGGAATTTTGGGTCACTGTTAATTCAAAGTCACTGGTGACATTGGGGCTTAAAGTTGATGCAGTTGGGACTGTCTTCTCCCTTTCTACTTTCTAAACACTCCCTTGTTTTAGTGATGAGATTATAAATTGGTGTTTCATCCTGTCATGTCATTGTCATTGATCTACATTAGGAAAGTAATGGGCCTAGTACAGTTTCATTTGGTACCCCACTAAGTACTATGGCCTCATCAAAGTAGATTATTTGGCTGCTCACCTTAAACAAGTGGACTTTTTGCTTGTAGTTGGTGAATTTTCGGTCACTATTGATCCAAAGTCAACAGTGATGTTGGGAGTTAAAGTTTATACAGTTGGGACTTTCTGCTCCCTCTCTAATTTTTAGATGCTCTCTAGTTATAGTAATGGGATTGTAAATTGAATAGGTTGCTTTTAGGTTGTTAAGACCAAGGTGCAAAGTACAGCGTTTGGTTTTGTTGCAATTGGAGCACCATTCTTCAATCCACTACTTTAGCCTATGTCATATAGCTTATTTGGTGGATTTGTACCATCAAACAGTTTGGTATCATCAGCAAACAAATCGTCTTTTGAAAGCAGTACTTTCGTTACTGACACCCCTAGTCAAAATTGAGTTACGGACCCTACCAGAGTTATTTTTTACGAGCTTTCTAATGGTGTAGTTTGTTTTGTTGTACGATGCCTCCCGGCTGAGTAAATCAAAAATTTATCTTTATCGTAAGTGCATGTTTTTCACTTTTGTGAAAGCGAAAATTGTCGCAACTGACCAGATGATTAACCTCCGGTCAGTTACGACATCAAAAGAACAAAGTTTGTTCATCAAATGAACAAAGTGCTGGATTTTCAGCAGGCCTCCAAGATCTATTAATACGCTAGTGTTGCACTTTCCAAAGTTAAACAACTTCAATATAAACAAGGCTACTCAAAAAAGGGTCGGTTACAAACTGTCTTTTTCTGACGAATCAGTCTCTGAAATAAACAATGCTATGTAGGGTTAAACTTAAGGCAAGGAAAGACAATTCTTCCGCAAAAGTGGTTGATTTTCTTGTTGTTCCAAAGCTGTTGGGTTTCAAACCTGTTATTCCTATTGAAAAAATCAAAGATGCGCAATCAGCCAACAGGTTTATGTCTCCTCTAAATGTAGAGTACTTCAAGTGTGTTTTTGCAAGTATGAATCAAGACAACAACCACCCACCCTCTGCAATACAGAGAGCATTCCCAGAAGAAGAAACTGCAACCCACCTCCCCCCATCAAAAAAAATCTGAGAAAGGGGAAAGGCGGTCAGTAAAGACCCAATAAGTTACCTTGCTTTTTTTTTACCAAGTAGTCGAAATTTCTGAAGCTGTATTATAATCACTTTGTATTAAATTCAGTTTAAGCGACCAAAGTAGTACAAAAAGGTAGAAACTCCACGTTTGGGATCTAAAATAAGGCTTGCCTGCTCCTGGGAAAACCTTGATGATAAATTGCTGTAACAAAATGGAAATGGAACCCAAGCACTGTCTGCACTTTTGTCGTAACTACTTTAGCAGCAAAAAAGCGGGCTACAATGTTGTGTCCGTTTTTTTCTTCGACCTTTTGACCTAGTAAATCTTGTCCAACAGGACCAAAATTCTACCAACAGGTCTCCCTGACTAGCGGCTTTAAATTGGCGTTTCATCCGTTTTTCTATCTACCATACGTTCAGCTCCACAAAAACTGATTTTTTTTTTATTTGCGTTTTTTTTTTCGGAATTTTAAAAAGTGCAATTACATTCTTGCTTTCACAAGGCGAAATGCGTATTATTATCCATATGATTGAAAATGTCATTTATGTACATTAGGAAAAGTTTGGGCCTAGTACAATTTCTGTTGGTTCCTTACTAAATACTATGGCCTCATCAGAGTAGATTGACTAGCTGCTCATCTTAAATAAGTAGCCTTTCTGCTTGCAACTGGTGAGGTAGCTGATTAACCAGTCTATCTTAGCTGAATTGATGTCAACAACAGATAATTTAGGGTGAAACGAATTCTGAAATACTTAGTAAACAGCATTGATTAAATTCAGCAGTGTCAAGCCTCTCATAGAGACTATCTGTCTTGGCTTTGCTCTAATTAGCCATGGCTTGGCTCTCAAGTCTTTCACCAAGTTGATCAAATTCAGTATTTTCTCTTTTCCCACCTGAGTTCTATTACATAAGTAATCTTAACGACAGCCAAACCATACCCTTAACCTATATGTAATCAGATATGGATTTTAGTCAGATTAGCAGTTACCATGGGATTTCCAGTTCTGCATGCCCTTTGAATTTTAAACAATGCAGTGTATAAGCAAAATTACATCTCTTCAGTTGATGTGTAAGCTTTTCTTAGTGGTGTCATTTCATTCTGAACTGAGGGGGAGAGGGAGTGCATCTGAACAACTTTTTCAGGCACCCTGAAGTGGCCAGCCTATAGAGCTGGCTAAGATAAATATTTTGGTAAATTTAGACATGTTTTGATTTATTTTTAAGCTAAAACATGAACAGCTGACTAAAGATCTCAGCAACTGAAACGTTGATTAATGAACCTTTTACCTTTTACCTTAAAACCTTTTACAGTCTAACTTTCTTTATTTTAATATCAATATATTTATGATTTTGATTGGTTGGTGAGAGTGTGTGCGGATGAATGTTTTATGGGTATCAGACGCTTGGCACGGTTCCTTGCTCTTGCGATGAATCATAGAAGTAGATTTCTGTAGGATTAGGTTAGGATTTGTGCAATTTCTTTGTAATTGTTCTTTGTTTACATTTTTTGCCATGGCCCTTGGGCTTTTATTGCAAATAAATTCTATTCTATACTACTCAATGTGACTTTTAACTCTCTCTCCGAAAATAATAATCACTGTTGTTGTAAGTTCCACGTTGAGCCCTAAAAGAGGCTCCATAGTGCAGGGTGACTCAGGGTTCCTCATATTTTTGAAGGCATAGAACTAGCTACAGAGTTATGATAAATCATCAAGTTTTAGCTTTCAATTGTCAGTTCAAATATTCAAATATTTACAAAATTCTATACACTTGTTTAAAAATTGGGTATTGCTTCATCTTCTTGTTTTGACTAAATTTGTAAATTTAATATCCAGTCAATTTTGTCAAACAAGTGTAATTTGTTTCAGTTTCAGTAAGCCGTATTTGTTTTTTGTTCCAATTTTTTTTTTCTTTTAATTTTTTTCAGTTTTATTGTGGTAAATTTATGGTATTTACTTTAAAAGAAAAAAAAAAAAGCAATTTACCATTCGATTCCCTGTTCAATGCTCTTTCCAAATGTAATTATCAATACTCTTTTAATTGAACCCTAGCCATACCTCCCCTCCCTCTGAAGGGGAACTGATATCATCCTAGGCTATATAAAAAAGTTTGCTAATATTGTGGGGTTGCATTGTTATTGTCTTTTTCGCTTAGCATTTGGTTCATAATGCCAAACAAAGCCTATTTAAAAAAAAAATAAAGCCTATTCAAAATCACCAAGTGTGAATATAGCCTAGGGTTATATCAGGCTTGGATACAGTTAGAACAGTGGTGACTGTTATATTTGAAAAGAGAATTGAATGAGTAATCAAATAGAAGGTTACTTTTATCTGATTTCTGCCCTAAACAGTAAATTTACTTTTGTAGCTCAAAAGAAATGTGTAATTTTGCACATTTTAGAAAGTTATATTGAACTTAGAAATCATTATTTTATTTATTTTTTAATTCCGATGTTTGAAAGCAGTTTGTAGACTAATTGGAACCAAGGCAGATCTAGGGTAAAATGTGACAAGGGCACCAATAATTGACATAATTGACAAGTTTATTTTAAAAAAGAGAGAAAAAATGAGGGCACCAGTAAAATCTTGGGGGCCACGCCCCCCCCCTAAATTTGAATCATTTTGTTTCAGTTTTATCAAACACTAGTAATTTGTAATTGTGATAGCAATTTGTAATTTGCAAATTCCGTTTTTAACCCTTAAAGTTACACTTTCTCTCTTTTTTTCTAGTATAACTATGAAAGAGAAATATACTGCTGGACTAAAAATTCAACATTAAGTTAATGTTAGACAATCATCTACACAAACGCATGGATTTGTTATGATCAACTACCCTAAATAGCGACGAAGACCACACTGCCTTTCCATCATAAACATTAAGTAGAACAACAGGGAAATTTCCACTGTCTTGTATAAAAATTTCCCTGTTGTTCTACTTATTGTTTATCAACTACCCTAAGCATCTGAATTTAATATTTACAATATAATTATTTTTAGAAGGCCACACTGCCTTTCTGTAATGTGTAAATAACAGTTCAATAGGAATAAATCCTTTTATTTGACTGTGAAACAAAAAAAATCTCTAGATATTCTTGTCAGATATTTAATATTGCCATTTAATATTGTTAATTTTGGCATTTTTCTATATTGCCTGTAGTCCAAAAAGCAGAATTCAAGGAGTTCAAGATAGCACAAAGAAAAGGAAAAACCAAGATGGAATCGTTGAAGCTAAATCAAGAGCTTCATCATATCAATTGTAAGAAATACATGTATTTGGAACTGGTAACTGTCGAATGTCAGCAGAGTATTGATGCATGAATTGGATGGTATACTTTTATCTGGGCTACCAAAAGTTATCAGGAGTCATGAGTCACAGAATGGTTTGGAAGCCCATGAAAGGTTGAAAATTAAAGCTGCAGAAATAGCAATTTTTATTTGGAAAGGACATTAGCAATTATTGGTTACTAGATTTTGGGCTCTCATGGTAACTCAAGAATCATGAATAAAGAATTCAAAATGTTTAGTGGAAGTTTAGACGGCTGCCATTTTGTTACTAATAGGATTTTGTGGCAATGTGATGACGTGTTTGGCAATGTTGTACATTATGGGAAAAATTGTGAGTTTTTATCTGAACAAATATTATAAAACTTTTTGGTGTATTGAATGATTATATTTTAGTTCTTATGAACATAGGTGAAACCAGAAATCCTTTAGCAAGCCTTTGTTAAGTATTTGAACAACTGCAGCCCAGGGGACTGTTATGGCACAACACATGCGATTATGTCTCACTCCAAGAAACTATTTGTTCGGTTCCACATTTTTTCGTCTGCTGTAGAAATAGATTTCATCTTCACAACGTAATGATAAAATGGATACACTGAATATTGCCTCTCATGGATTGATTTGTTTGCAAAGTTTCTCTTTATTACCTGTTTCAACCCGTTATGGTTTCCTATGGCTATAGATAAACTGTTAAACAGTCAGTTTAAAGATGTGAAAACTCACCCAAAGCAATTTCTGGAACAAGACTAAAAGCTCATGTACCATTTCTTCTTGCAGCAAATAATGAGTAAAGCCTCGTCTTGATTAACATCATTCACCCTTCCACCAGTAGCGCCAGCTGCGACTGGACAGCCAATCATAGCCTTGAAAGTTTTCGAAGGCTGTCCTATCATATTGGCTGTCCAATCATAGCCGACTATCCAAAAATAATCCACATACAAAAATGCTGCTACCAGGGTGAATGATGGCAATCAAGACATGGCTTAAGACATTGGACCTAACTCAAACTCCCAGAAGATCCAACTTAAACCCTAACTAACAACACTTACGATTTTTAATTCAGATTTTATAAACCTCTAAAGACAATAAGAATATAGCCATTCCTTCAAGGTTGTTGAATCAATGAGGGATGCCCAGGGTCGTATATTTAGCTGCTTCGTCGACTTCACTGAATTTCTCCATCTCTCCTTGCAGACTGATCGACGAGAATAAGTTTAATAGCTTCTTTCCTCTCAGTAGAAACTGGATGTGGTGCAGACTAGAAAGACACAACAATGAGCCTAGATCTTATTTTCTACCCGGTTTGTTGTGCAGCCAACACCCCCTTCCCATAAATGTCCTGATGACAAGAATTTAGGGAGTTCTCTTTTCTTGCCCTCTACATAGATTTAATCAGGATCAGACTCTCAAAAGGTTCACTTTAGATATTAGCTTTTCTCTTCCCACTAAGTTTGTTTGAAATCTGAGGATCCACTCTGGGACGTAGCTTGATAGCAAGAACCAAAGAGTCTGAATTGGTTCCAAGACTCCGGAAAGGCATACCCAGGACATTAAGTGCTGATCGTGACAAAGACTGGCAAAGATCTGACAATTGCTTTTGGTGTGGTATCTTCCAATGACTAGAATTTAGGGACCTTTTTTCCATATAGAGGTTGGATTGGTACTAGACTCATGAAATGTACAACTAGAATGCTATGTTCTGCCTCTTGGGAGGTTTATTAGGGATTTAACAGCATGTTGTGGTTAAAATTATGTTGACAAGAGATTAACAAACCCCTCTCCATTTTGAAATCCCCTCCCTCACCGATTTTGATTAAATCCATACTCTAAAATTGAGTAATGTGGAAATTCTGTCACTTTCCAACATGCTTTTCAGACTAGTAACCTATGTCTACAAGAATTTGGCCCCTCCCACCGTATTGTCTATAGAGGTTGAATTGGTTCTGGACCTCGAAAAGGCACAGATAGAACAGTATTTATTAAACAAATTTTACTGAGATGTGACAACCCGCTCTGGTAGGTCAAATAATTCTAGTGGCAAGAATTTATGGTCTACTCACATTTTTTTTTTTTTTTATAAATTCTTGTATTTGTTGAGATTAGAGATTTTTTTTGTATATTTTGTAGATTAATGTTGACTAAGAAAAGTTTTTTTTGCCAATAGTTCCAAGAAACAAATTCGAAAGTAAATACGAAAAAGATGCCCTAAAATACAAGCACAACTTTTGATAATATTTAAATGGTCACAGCTAGAATGAAAATAAATATTATCTTTCCACAAAAAATTCAACCAGAATTATGTCCTGATATCTTCTATTACATTTATTTCTGTTCGAGCTTTTTGCCAACAATTTTCTGCGGGTTTATTCAAACAACTAGATTTAATTTTAACTGCCCTTGGTATTTCAGGAAATAGTTCCTACTCTTCCTGTAACCTCACGATTCTATTTTATTTTTAGTTCGTTGAAGGTGATAAAAGTTCCGATTGGCGCAAACCCCTTTCTGACAAGTTGGATGACATATACGAGTTTAATAGCAGTTGTAAGTTTTTTTTTTTTTTTTTTTTTTTTTTTTTTTTTTTTTTTTTTTTTTTTTTTTTTGCTGAATCCAGTGTTATTTCCTTGGTCGATTTAAATTTATCCCATAAGTTCTGTTCGTCAATACTTATAGAGGGAAACAATTGGGTGACAGTTTAATTTTATGTACTTTGAAACAGAATGTGTTTGTGTAAGAAGAATTCCTCTTCTCTCTCCAGATTTGCTCTATTATCTCTCCACCTCCACCAAAGACAGCTTCCAGAAAAACAGGTTTGGGTTGGTAAAATTTTGCAAATATCTATGAGTTTTTTGGGGTTCTGTCTACAATTATAAGTGGAAGTAGATTCACTGCACAAATATTTTTAACCAATAAAGTAAAATTATTCACTGTCTTGTGTCTCAGCTGCCTGTCTGTATAGCAGTAGGCCTTGGGTTCGACTTCGACTGATAACAATTTTTTCCAGCAAATTATGTTGCGATATTTCAGTTTATTGTAGTAATTTTTATTCGTAATAAAAAAAGACAACTGTAGCTGAGCTTTTCTGAAGCCCATATGACATTGTCTTGTTTTACCTTTTTTTTCTATATTTTAGCGCCCAAAAATTTTATTGGTCATCAGCTTTTGAATTTGATCAACTTGGTCAACTTGGAAATTGATCATATTGGTGGAAGTAATGAAAGACTTGTGAGCCATGGCTAATTAGAGTAAAGCCAAGACAGATAGTCTCTGTGGAAGGCCAAGATAGCACAACTTTTTCAGAATTGTATAAAATTGATTCTTTTCACTTCCTGATGATCACTGTCTATCATTCATACTAGGGCAGAACTAAGGTGGATGGGTATACAGTAAAGGTAATTCGAAGAGTCTATCAGTTTTTTGAGCCATTTGAAGGCGATTGGAAACTGAAAAATGATCAAAGATTTATGAACGACCATGCCCACAGATGGTATATTTCCTTAAACAAAAAGAAAAAAAAATCTTAGAAAGTAAAATAGAGAATCGATATCAAAACGGAGAAAATTTTTCAGCCAGTGCATTTTAAAATGCTTCCTGGGCAGCATTGATAAAACAGCGTATAGAATGGGATTGAGGCAGTCCCCTTGATAAAAAGTGTGGTCTCTTTTCGTCTCAAATTTTGACCTAACCCTTTACATGCTTTTGAAAACTAAAACGTTTTAAATTTATCTTACGTTAAAGTTTAAGATTCGTTTTTCTTTTCCACTTCAATTTGGCTGAAATACCCGAAGCTGCTTAATTATCCCCCTAAAGCTGTTTTAAGTACCCAAAGCTGCTTAGAACCGAAGAAAGATAAAACCAAATATAATTCATTTCAAGTATTCTTGGAAATATCATTTTAAGGTCAACTTTGATGCTGAATGGGTAAAGATTAGGTTTAAAGTTTGATATGGGAATGTTTTGCTTGCTCAGTCACGTAAATAGACGTGGGTGGTTAGAAGAGATGACGAAAGAAAAATAACTTGTCGGGCAAGGACCTCTGCAAAACTGTTTTCACTCCTAGGGATATTTAAAGACTAACTTTCCAAATGGGGTCAACAAATATGATTGAAGAAAAACGCAGAAAAAGAAAAAAAGATGAGGCAAGTTCAATCCGTAAATAACGACCTTTGAGGTTAGCTGCCAAAAAGGCAGGATTAGCAATAAGAAAGTGTTTTTAATTATTTTTCTTTCATTTCAATGAATCGCCTTGTTTTACCTCATTTTATTTATCAATCCTGGTTGAACTTCGCTGGGGTAAGGATGCCAGGACTGTTTTGAAAAAAAATTTGCATTTTAGTTTTATTGGTCGCATGTTGTGGTGAGTCTTTCTTCTTTTATATATTTTTCTTTTTGCTTATAACGGCCCTCGGACATAGGGTCGAAATATTCATTCAAATTATCTTATCTGTCTTATGAAAAGAATTCCCAATTGTTCTTCTTGTTTTTGACTTTCGCAAGTTCAATCCTATATTGGACTAGGCCCATGGGGAGACGAGCTCGAAAAACAAAGCCTAGACAAAGATAAAATAAGAATTGCACGTTTTCTAGTGCCTTGTTCTCAGGCACTGGAAAACAAGAATTCTTTGCTTGCTTAAATTCTATTTTTCCTTCCTCAGCTTTCGTTTTTGTCTTCTGTGCCTAGCCATTGTTATCTTTGAACTCGTTGACGACGTGATTAAATCTAATTGCAACATTGACGACGAATACCAGAATCTGTAGAGGTGAATGTGAAGCTACCGTGTCTTTCCAGGCTATATCATGTCTGTAATATCTCAGGAAGGTCTAGGGGTATGCAAATGGAACTTTCAGGTAGGAGGGGGGGGGGAGGGGAATTGGTCAGGGGACTTTAAATTCTTTGCCGGGAGAGGGGGAAACAGTTTATGCCTCAGATCCACTTAAACGCTTCCGCACCAGAAGCCCCTGTGGGAATTAGTATATATTCAAGTCCAGGTTGTGAGGTAAATAAAAAGACCCTCTGTGGCACTAGCCTATAAAAAAAAGTACCGTGCAACTGCAATATCTAGGTTTGAGGTTTAACTTTTAAGCTTTCAGGGAACGGTAAGGGGGGGGGGGGAAGTACATATCAATTTTTTACTTATTGGTAAGGGGGGCTAAAAGAATTGTCCTGCAAACTACATTAACGTTCTTACACTATAGGGTTTTAAGTAGCTATGTAAATACAACGACGCTGTGTGTTGTCAAGTGATCAAAATAGAATATTTGCAATATCCTGGGACTAGCGTTTGAGATCAAGTTTACTTGGGAGACAGGGCAGGGGGGAAGCCTCTGAAAATTTTGTTCTCCAATTTGTTTAAAATTTTGGCCCAATGAAAACCCACGAGACGACGATCTATTCCCGAAGAAGTAACATTGTAAACCAAAGGAACCTTGTATTCCCAGGTTATGAAAATAAACTGCATTTTCTCAGGAACAGCTTGAGGATCGAGTTGAAAATTTTAGTGGTTGATGGCGGGCCAAGTAAACCTCAACCTTTGACTTGGGAGAAGGGACATGTAAATCGCAAAAAAAAAACTTAACTAGGTTATCGAAATGACTCATGTGCAACATCTTGGGAACTACTTGGGATCGAGGTAAAACTCTCAGAATGGTGGAGGGGGAAGGGAGGTAAGGGGAATTCGTATTTTGTGTTTTTAGGAACTCATGTGGGGGGGGGGCTACAAATATGTGATATGGCACTACTAGCTCGTGTGATACTTGATCTATTCATAGTGAAACAGTGAGGTTAATCAAGAGACAGTATATTCACAAAGGCCATCAAAATAGCTTATCTGTAGTATCTGAAGAATAACGTGTCAGCCATTTGGACCCGATATTTGACTTGTTTTGTCACCTTACATATGTACAATAGCTTTTGAAATAAATAGAACTTATTTGAAATGTAGAGAATGTTCTTCTTTTTCTTGGGGACAATAGCATTCCAATTAATTCGCTTTTATTTCAACAGATAACAAGCTTATGGCTGAGAATGACCTGGAAGGCGGTGATGATGGTGACGAAGGAGAGAACATGTCAGATAGTGTAAGAGCTGTTTTTTCCTAATATTTCATCAGAACGGCCATGATACACTTCGGTCTTTCATAATTATGTTCCGTTAAGTATAAATGCGCTTTTTTCATTTAGAACATTTTATAAGAAGAAACATATACTAGAAAGAATCCTTTAAAACTGAATATGATTAATCATGAGTTTTAAGAATGTCTTCTTATCGAAGAAGCCCCTTCAATCAGTAATTTAACGTGTATTGCCTATTTTGTCAGTGATTAAATAAACAAAGAAGTTTTATTCGCAGATGAAGAGCAGTTGTTTTCTGATTCCCCCTGAGGCCGCTATGAATTTTTGTGTGATATCTCTAATAATCACAAGCCAAGAAGTCGTTTGCCAAAACTTCACGAAAGCTCCATCTATGAATTTTAGATAAATAATAGCTGAATAATGTTCAGTTTTAAATAACTGAACAATGAATGAAGAAAAGCAATTACTGGGGTCATTTTATTCGAATATAATGGGATATAGTAGAATAACTACTAAAATGGGATATAATAAGGTATTGAGATTGATAATAGAACAACGAAATACGAGTATCTACGTCATTTACGACGAAGTCAAGACCGATAAGATTCATCAGTGACTTAGATGCTTGTTTATGACTTGAATCCCTTTGTCGTTTTCTGAAATCACAATATTTGGGGTTTTATATTAGGAATGTTTAAGTAAAGAGTGAATTGTATTCTGGTAAACTTGAAAGAGCGGCAGCCTTTTTGTTGAGTTGTTTAAGCCCATTTTAATGTTTAATTTTCACTTGCATCTTAAAGAAGCTTTTTAATCAAGTTGTGTTCGATTTTTGTTTATTTCATAATAAACAGGTTTTCAGAAAAATAAGTATTTAATGGAAAAGTATTTAAGCAGGTTTTCAGGAAAATAAGTATTTAACGGAAAGGTATTTAAGCAGGTTTTCAAGAAAATAAGTATTTAACGGAAAAGTATTTAAACAGGTTTTCAGGTAAACAAGTGTCAAACGGAAAAGTATTTAAAGAGGTTTTCGGGAAAATAAGTATTTCACGTTAGTTTTATAAAAATAGCAATAATTGAAAATTTAATTATTTTTAATAATTAAAAATAATAAACCGTATTTTTATTGTATACATTATTATCATAACTCCATTTTTTCTAGATAAATTTCCATTGACAAGAGTTGCCCTTTACTTTTTTGCTCGTGTATTTGTTAATTCCAGTACATAGTTGATACTGGCAGGTACATATGCACGAACTGATGTCAGTGTAAGCTCCAAATTGGAAAGAGCTATAACCAAAATTTATAACTATTTAAGGGGGCCTTGAAGTTTCGGGACCCCTTACCTCCCTGAATATGCCTGAAAAGTGTGTTTTGCTTTTTATTTTAAATACAACTTGACTATGCCACCCCAGATTTCACCTTGAAGAGAAAGTCTATAAGGAAGGGAAACAAACGTCCTTACATCAACAATAGATTCCTCCCATTCCACCCCAAATTGTTTGTCCTCTTGATTTATAAAATGACATTTTTTGGAGGGTATCTTCATTGAAAAATGGCTATTTTGGTATTTTGATTGAAAAAATTGAAATAGACATCATCAATAGACAGTAATACAACATCAGTGCAGTATTAAAAGAGTAACGACAGCTTCAATTGTAGCTTCAAAGTACCAAGGACATCAAACTAAGGTTTTTTCCGTCCCATGGCCTATCTTAGGTCTATCTATACCTTAAAACCGTGATTATCCAAGCTCTTTCTTCTGGTTGTTCTAAATTATTAAGTTTTTAGGTCAGTATCATATATCCGTCAGTTTTTTGGCGTTAAAGCGTGAAAATAAACAAGAAAAACTTGTTCGTCCGTGTTGAAACGTGAAAATAAATTAGAAAGATATATTCCTGGACCTTTAAAGGAGAGCTGCACTTTCTTAGACTGACGCTACGTGTTTTTAACTTTTTTTTTGCTGATTTCTCACTTCTGCTTTTTTTTTTTTTTTTGTGCCTGCTACTGTTATAAACTGTAAACGCGTATGAAGGTCCTTTTGATGAAAAATTTATACTTTTACCGACTTTCGAAGATCAATGTGGTTGTGTAAATATCTCCTTAACCGACTGAACTCTCAGCTGCCATTCTTGGAGACATCTGACAGTTTATAAGTGGCCACGGAATTCCTGTGCTGTTTTAAAATCACTTTTCCGTGAATAGACATCGCGGTGGCGGAGTGGACCTGGCATTTTTACGATAAATCACATTAGTCCAGTTATTGGCAAGAAAAAAATTACTGTTATAATTTATTGCGCCCCCGGCATTGTGCGCCCCTAGGCTCAGGTCTAGTGGGCCTATTGGTAAATCTGAGCCCACTGGGAATTCCTAAAAACTTTGTATAAGGCAAAGATCAAGCAGAATACGGTAAATTATCGCTTCTTAGCTGGCCAGTTGCAGCTTTTTAAAATTCAAAATTTTCGGATGATTAATTAAAACAAAAATGAAGAAAAGTTTGTTCGTGAAAAACTCATTGCCCCTCTGGAGAAACCTAAAAACCAGGTATAAAGCAAAGATCTACTGTAAATCATCCCCATTTAGCTGGTCAGCTGCAGCTTTCTAAAATTCAAATTTTTCGGATGATTAATTAAAACAGAAATGAACAAAAGTCAGTTCCTGAAAAACTCATTGCCCCCCTGGAGAAACCTAAACACCAGGTATAAAGCAAAGATCTACTGTAAATCATCCCCATTTAGCTGGTCAGCTGCAGCTTTCTAAAATTCAAATTTTTCGGATGATTAATTAAAACAGAAATGAAGAAAAGTCAGTTCCTGAAAAACTCATTGCCCCCCTGGAGAAACCTAAACACCAGGTATAAAGCAAAGATCTACTGTAAATCATCCCCATTTAGCTGGTCAGCTGCAGCTTTCTAAAATTCAAATTTTTCGGATGATTAATTAAAACAGAAATGAACAAAAGTCTGTTCCTGAAAAACTCATTGCCCCCCTGGAGAAACCTAAAAACCAGGTATAAAGCAAAGATCTACTGTAAATCATCCTGTAAATCTGTAAATCTACTGTAAATGCATTTTTAGTGTAACCATTTATATTGTCGGCTCCAAAGTCCGAATTCGGCCCTTTGTGGGCTTGTGATAGCGATTTTTTTGAAATAATTATCTTATCTTATCCCCATTTAGCTGGTCAGCTGCAGCTTTCTAAAATTCAAAATTTTCGGATGATTAATTAAAACAGAAATGAAGAAAAGTCTGTTCCTGAAAAACTCATTGCCCCCCTGGAGAAACCTAAAAACCAGGCATAAAGCAAAGATCTACTGTAAATCATCCTGTAAATCAGTAAATCTACTGTAAATGCATTTTTAGTGTAACCATTTATATTGTCGACTCCAAAGTCCGAATTCGGCCCTTTGTTGTTTTGTGATAGCGATTTTTTTGAAATAAATATCTTATCTTATTTTATCCCCATTTAGCTGGTCAGCTGCAGCTTTCTAAAATTCAAAATTTTCGGATGATTAATTAAAACAGAAATGAAGAAAAGTCTGTTCCTGAAAAACTCATTGCCCCCCTGGAGAAACCTAAACACCAGGTATAAAGCAAAGATCTACTGTAAATCATCCCCATTTAGCTGGTCAGCTGCAGCTTTCTAAAATTCAAATTTTTCGGATGATTAATTAAAACAGAAATGAAGAAAAGTCAGTTCCTGAAAAACTCATTGCCCCCCTGGAGAAACCTAAAAACCAGGTATAAAGCAAAGATCTACTGTAAATCATCCCGATTTAGCTGGTCAGCTGCAGCTTTCTAAAATTCAAATTTTTTGGATGATTAATTAAAACAGAAATGAAGAAAAGTCTGTTCCTTAAAACCTCATTGCCCCCCTGGAGAAACCTAAAAACCAGGTATAAAGCAAAGATCTACTGTAAATCATCCCCATTTAGCTGGTCAGCTGCAGCTTTATAAAATTCTAATTTTTCGGATGATTAATTAAAACAGAAATGAAGAAAAGTCTGTTCCTGAAAACCTCATTGCCCCTCTGGAGAAACCTAAAAACCAGGTATAAAGCAAAGATCTACTGTAAATCATCCCCATTTAGCTGGTCAGCTGCTGCTTTCTAAAATTCAAATTTTTAGGATTATTAATTAAAACAGAAATGAAGAAAAGTCTGTTCCTGAAAAACTCATTGCCCCCGTGGAGAAACCTAAAAACCAGGTATAAAGCAAAGATCTACTGTAAATCATCCCCATTTAGCTGGTCAGCTGCAGCTTTCTAAAATTCTAATTTTTCGGATGATTAATTAAAACAGAAATGAAGAAAAGTCAGTTCCTGAAAAACCCACTGCCCCCCTGGAGAAACCTAAAAACCAGGTATAAAGCAAAGATCTACTGTAAATCATCCCCATTTAGCTGGTCAGCTGCAGCTTTCTAAAATTCAAATTTTTCGGATGATTAATTAAAACAGAAATGAAGAAAATTCTGTTCCTGAAAACCTCATTGCCCCCCTGGAGAAACCTAAAAACCAGGTATAAAGCAAAGATCTACTGTAAATCATCCCCATTTAGCTGGTCAGCTGCAGCTTTCTAAAATTCAAATTTTTAGGATTGCTAATCAAAACGAAAAATGAAGAAAGGTGTTTTGACAAACATTATAGTCAGAGCGCCAGATTCTGTATCGTGCACCCACCCATGCCGGAAAGGTACAAAATGCTGAGGGCGGATCCTAAAGTAGTAGACCATGCTGAAAACGAATATCGCAAGGCGCATGTTCGCCGTTGGGGCGTTTCTGAGATATAGGCCAAAAACGCCAAATTTAGCCTATAACTAAGTATGACGATTCAGGATTTTTTGCGAGTTATTGGGTTGAGGAATCCGGCGTAGTGTTATATCAATCGAAAGAGGAGATCTAGATCTACAAGAATATGATTTTTAAATTGAAAAAAAAAACACATTTTTTTTCTCTATTTACTGCAGTTTCAAAATAAGTGCTGTAAAATTCGACTAATATCTCAAAGAAAGGCTAAAGACTCGAAATTTCTTGAAGGTAACAAACTTTTTTTTCATATTAGAAAAGAAAGTTTATTCAGCTCCGTACAATTTGAGCTAAAAAAAAAAATATAAACTATTATTATTTTTAAAAGGTCTGCGAATTTTTTTTGTAGTGTCACTGAAATAATCACTACGCGTATCGTGAAAAGGGACTTAGTTTTTTTTTCTTCAAAGGGCAGGAATACTTCAAACTTTCTAACTGTTAAAAATTTTTAACTTTTACTTAAAAATAAAAACAGGTTAAAAAAAAAAATGTTAACTAAAAAAAGTGTTTTTTAAGAATGGACGAATATGTTTTCTGGTGTACTAAGGGGTGTGCAATCACCTTTTTGAGACCTGATATGCCACTGATACGACTGAGCTATTTACTAAATGAAAGAATTCTGCTTCACAGATGGATTCAGTCGGCGCACTGGAGTTGTCTTACTCGACCTGCCCGTAAAATTGGGTAATAGTAACTGATTAGGGACCTGTTGTAATTAAAAGTAAAAGGTATCAAATAAAACTTCCAAAAATATTCCTCATTTTCTTCTTCCGAGAATTCAGACGAAGCAAGGTCAGACTCGCTGCATGCCCTCCTCGTTCCACGGCAGGAGCATAAGCTGCAGCATCCTTTCATTTTTGAACAGCAATAGTCTTTCCTACATCTTCCACTTTGCATCTGCAGTAAGCTTCCAGGCTTGCTGCTACTTTACAGCTTGAGATGACCGCATCTACTCCCCCTTCAGCCATCTTCCATCCATGGAGGAGTGGATCTGGAATGCTCGACCGAGCCTGTACTGACGACAAGATTATCCATGTAGTGAATATGGCTCTTCGTATGCATGGCTCGAAGGTGTCGTCAGAAGGTGGCAGTCTTCTCACATCTTGTTTCTGGCACCAAATATAAACCCTTACACTGGCCAGTGAATTGAATACGGCCTGTTTACCGTACATTTCAATGACCGGGGATTTTGATAGGTCGGAAACTTCTCTAAACGCGTCGACTGAAAGCTTCCCTTCTGCATCCTTGATCCGGTCCGTCACAGACACCATTTTTGAGGCAAAATTTGGAGACGCCGCGGTGTTTAAGAAAGAAGCTTTCCTGACGCCGAAGAAAAAGTTCGTTGTGTCACACCCTGACAGACAGTGCACGAACGGTAACATAATCTGCTCCTCTTTGGACAAGTGGACTCCATCCGCCAGCTCGTGTACTGGGATAATGTAAGTCGGGAACTTCAAGAAAAGTTCGCTCAGTCCCTCAGCTTGAAGCTCTTCAAAAAAAATGAACAATGGCTACTGCCACGTCTGTGTCGTTGGCATGCACAACGATGCTACAAGCGTAACGGCTAGCGTACTTGGCATGTGTCATAAGGCGTTGGTCAGCCTCTTCGTTTCTGGAGGACAAGCATTCCTCGTAGTCACAGTGTTCTGCTAAAGTTGGACTGCAGCCACGCTTGACCAGAGACACTTTGAATCTCTCCTTGAACCCACCTGAGAGAAAAAGGTTGAGTTCGTTCGGAAGCTCCCAGCACCCATCTGCTCCCAGGTTTCATAAAAAATTTCTAGGAGCCGGCTTTTAGACGCTGAGCTTGCAAGTACGGCATCCCATTCTTCAATTGTGCTATGAGCGGAAATTTCGAGGTTTTTCCCTTTCCTCGTCGGAGTCTGCATGCTGATTTCAAGGAGATCGACTCTCCGGTGTCCATGAGCTTCCCAAACAGCCCGTCGTACCGATCTGTGACAATGTGGACTTCAGGAATACTCACTGGAAGATCATTCAGCAACGATAGAAGCAATCTTTCCGCGAAGGATTTGACTGTTTCAAACCTGGCAGGCCGATATGACCTTATCTTGGACATTAGGTCAATGATGTGTACTGTAGCTGATGTTGTTTCTTTGGATTTCAAAGTCGCCGGCCAGCTGCAATTCCTCTTTTTTTTTCTTAGCCAATTCAACAGCACAGCTTTGTTCCCCGTCCTCATTTTCCAGCCAGAGGATGTCTTGGTTGATTGCTGCGGAAGATGTTCAAAAATGGATGGAGAGAAAGGAAGAATCTCTTTTGTGAGGATCTTTGCAACTGCTTTCTCCTTTTCTTCGCTGTAGCTCAACTGACCAGTAATGATTCTCATCAAGGCTGTTACTTCAGAGGTCAGGATATCGGTTCTAGGGACAACCTTCATTTTCTAAGTTTTACTCTCTGAAGGGAAATTTGGAGTGCAACCTTCTTCACATCTTCTTTCCTGTTGCACCGAAAGTCCTCAACCACCTCTTTTCCTTTTGTGGCTACGCAAGTAATATCACAAACAATCTTCTCATCGTCCACAACTTCTGACGTCACAATATTCACTAGGTCAAAGTCCACTCTGCTGAACGGATTGCCACATGTAGTGAAAATATCTCGAACTCTATCAAATCTGGAGTGCTATTCCTTTTTCCGGATTTCCATCCCATTTTTCCAGAAAGCGGATAGTCTGGATGCGCTATAACGTTAGTGACTTGAGGAGCAATGGTAAGTAGTGAGACTCTTGACACACAAAAAAGGAAAGAGAAGACAGCCAAATATTGTCAGAGTATACCACCTTTGCTTGACTATGCTTGAAAAAACCTGTACCACCTAAGCTAGCTCACAAAAGAGCCAAGCTCCTCGTAAAACCCCTCCCGTGGACACCCCTTCTATTTACTGAATAATAGTAAGACATAAGTTGCTTGTATCAGGGGGAGCTAATCTGCACCTTTACCCTACTTTTAAACCGCTTAAGTAAGCCTCTAACTATCCTTTGACCCCAAAACTGGTAAAACTTTTAGCCTATGCATTATAAACTTATATACCAAGGATTCTTGAAAGACGAGGCGAAACAATAAAAAGTGAAATCCCGGTAAAGACAAACCTTTAAGGATCAAATAATAGAGTTAATTAGCTTTTTAAGCTTTTTAACCATCAATTTGCACCAGTATGGCAGATGGCAGTAAACATAACCATAACAAAGCCACGGGAATGATGCAGTGTCATCTACTTAGCAAAGAACAAGTTAAGTTTTTAATTTTTTACCATACATGATCGAGTCGAAACTTTAACCTCATATTAAACTATGAAGCGCACTTTGGTGGTTTCAATTCCCGAAATAAATGGAATCAGCATGTTCGAAAATATCGTTTCCAAAAGTCAGAACTCATGCATCAAAATGTTTTTACAAATCGTTATTTGACGACTTTTTCAACTTTGGCTCCCTGACTATAAATGACTTGAACAAAATGAGGCGTAGAGTAACGTGGGCGAAATTTCTGAATTGTCGTGATACCAAGATCACTTGCTATCCGGTACTGACACCTAAGAACCCGTAAACTACACCCTAGTCGATGTTTTGAGCCATAGTTCTAACAAACTGATCATGTCCAATAAAATAACTGTTTATCTGCCTAAATAACACTAATTAGCTGGTGTTTACCTTTACTTTGACAGTATTATATCATCACTTCAGGGTCAATGACTTTCTATCTGTCCAGGAATGATTAGTTCTACCTGCTGTCACTTGATGAAAAAAAAAGTTCCCGCTAGGTAGCAGGTTACTAAACAAAATTCCTATTATCGGGTACACTCGCTAAAAAAGTTACAGACCCCTCAGTCAAAATAATTTAAACTTTTATTCTTAGCTCAATGTGTTCGGAATTAAACAGGCTTTCTTTTTTAATATAAAAAAATATTACTTTATCTTGAAAAAATTTCCAGTTTTTAGCTTTTCTGTTAGAAATTTGTTGACAAAAATCTAATTTTTTTTAAATTGCAGTAAAAAATGTACTATTTTTTTTAAAAAACAAAATCATATATTCGTGTAGCCCCAAGTCTATTCTTTTGATTGATGTAAAAGTACGCTGGATTTGACTAATCTAATCTGTAAAAAAAAAAAAAAAAATTGAATCGTCGAACCCCACTATAGGCCAAATTTGGTGTTTTTGGCCTATATCTCAGAAACGCTCCAAAGGCGAACATGCGCCCTACGATATTCTTTTTTAGCGTGGTCGACTACCCTGGTATTCACCCTTAACATTTTTGTACCTTCCGGCATGGGTACTAATCGAAATAAGCGAGATACAGAATCTGGCGCTCTGGCTATTACTATTATCTACAGAAAATATGGTCGTTTCTCTGTAATATCTTCTCTATGAGCGGAAAAACCATCAAAAACTAACAAGCCTGACGTAATAAAATTGCCCAAACAGTTTCTTTAGCTTTTCGTATACTTTTTGGCGTCTTTGGCAATGTGGTAATGCAGGTTCTTGAAGCAACCTCATTGAATCAGAGTTATTTATTAACAAAATAATAATCTTAGTCATAGCTGAAGCCAGACTAAACGCCATTAGTTTTTTACAAGTAAAATAAGCAAATACACTGGTTTAAATTGTTAAAAATTTATATTGACAGTAAGGGCACAGAAGGATTCTTATGACGGCTGTCCTGTTTTTGAGTGGCGCCAGTCAGTTGCTTTGACGGGTTTCTGCACTTGCGTTGTAAGGGTGTTGTGACCGATGTCTTTCGGAGGAAATATCGCAATCGTTAAAAATTTGCTATGGCTCAAGTTCTTTAATGATCAATATTTTTTTTTCAAAAAACTATCAGATTGAACAACACTATTATCCAGATACCAGAATAAAAAGGTGGCCCTTCAACTCTGCACATGGTAACAAAGAACAAAACGTCGATTAAACTCAAAATAACCAAATACAAAAATTAATAAAATAAAATTAGGAAGCCCTACCCAAGAATTCAATTAAAATTTGTATTTACCAATTAAATGACTCTTTAAACTAATTTTATTATTAACCAGGAATGTATTCAAATCTACAAAACTACGAAATTTATTCTAATCATAGCGCTGCCTAAGTAAAGAACGATGTGGGCACAATGAGTTCTTTTTTTTCATACCCGGGCACTTCGTATCGAAGGAGTTGTCGTAGAAACTTCGAAAAGGGCTCATTCGATTGGAAATTTGAGTGACTAGTGCCCTTTTTAATAGTCGAAAGTGATTGGAGGGCAACTAGCCCCCCCCCCCCCCCCACGCCGATCATTCCCCCAAACATATCCAATCACAATTTTGAGATAGCCATTTTGTACAGCGTAGTTGATTTCCAGATAGAAAATAGGTTTTTGAGGAGGACACTCCCCCACAACCCTCGGGGCAAGGGTTTTAAGTTATGCCCTGAGGGCATATAAGAACAATGTTAGCACAATGTGCTATTTATATTTTTCTTTAGAGCAGGGCACTTCATATGGAGGGGGTCGTCGTAGAAACTTCAAAAGGGGCTCATTCGATTGGAAATCGAGAGTTCTAGTGCCCTTTTTAATAGTCGAAAGTGATTGGAGGGCAACTAGCCCCCCCTCCCACGCCCATCATTCCCCCAAACACATTCAATCAAAATTTTGAGATAGCCATTTTGTTCAGCGTAGTTGATTTCCACATAGAAAATATGTTTTTGAGGAGGACACTCCCCCACAACCCTCAGGGCAAGGGTTTTAAGTTATGCCCTGGGGTTGTGTAAGGTTTTTATAGAAGGCGTTGTCCTAGAAACTTCAAAACAGGCTCATTCGATTGGAAATTCGAAGGGCTAGTACCCTTTTTAATAGTCGAAAGTGATTGGAGGGCAACTAGCCACCCCCCCCCCCCACGCCCATCATTCCCCAAACACATCCAATCAAAATTTTGAGATAGCCATTTTGTTCAGCGTAGTTGATTTCCAGATAGAAAATATGTTTTTGAGGAGGACACAATCCTCAGGGCAAGGGTTTTAAGTTATGCCCTGGGGTATATAAGGTTTTTATAGAAGGCGTTGTCGCAGAAACTTCAAAACAGGCTCGTTCGATTGGAAATTCAAAGGGCTAGTGCCCTTTTAATAGTCGAAAGTGATTGGAGGCCAACTAGCCCCCCCCCCCCCCCCACGCCCATCATTCCCCCAAAGACATCCAATCAAAATTTTGAGATAGACATTTTGTTCAGCGTAGTTGATTTCCAGATATAAAATATTTTTTGAGGAGGATACTCCCCCAGAGCCCTCAGGGCAAGGGTTTTAAGCTATGCCCTGGGGGCATATAAGGTTTTTATAGAAGGCGTTGTCGCAGAAAGTTCAAAACAGGCTCATTCGATTGGAAATTCAAAGGGCTAGTGTCCTTTTAATAGTCGAAAGTGATTGGAGGGCAACTAGCCCCCCCCCACGCCCATCATTCTCCCAAACACATCCAATCAAAATTTTGAGATAGCCATTTTGTTCAGTGTAGTTGATTTCCAGATAGAAAATATAGTTTTGAGGAGGACACTCCCCACAACCCTCAGGGCAAGGGTTTTAAGTTATGCCCTGGGGGCATGTAAGGTTTTTATAGAAGGCGTTGTCGTAGAAACTTCAAAAGGGGCTCATTCGATTGGAAATTCAAAAGGTAGTGCCCTTTTTAGAAGTCTAAAGTGATTGGAGGGCGACTATGCCCCTCCCCCCACGCCCATTTTCCCCAAACACATCCAATCAAAGATTTTGAGATTGCCATTTTGTTCCATGCTAGTTGAAGTTCAGATAGAAATTATACTTTTGAGCAGGACACTTCCCGCACAGTCCTCAGGCCAAGGGTTATAAGTTATGCCCTGGGGCATATAAGGTTTTTATGAAGTCGTTGTCGTAGAAACTTGAAAACAGGGCTCATTCGGTTGGAAATCAAGAGGTCTAGTGCCCTTTTCAATAGTCGAAAGTGATTTGAAGGCAACTACCCCCCTCTCTGACATCTTTCTCCAATCATCCTGAATATTTTTAATTCCCATTTTTTAATCCCAAACACATCCAATCAAAATTTTGAGATATCCATTTTGTTCAACATAGTTGAAAGTTCTTGAAATAAGGTCTTTTAGGATGATAACCCCCTCAGAAACCCTAGTGCAAGGGTTGTAAGTTATGGCCTGGGGGCATATAAAGTTTATATAGAAAGTTATTATAGAAGTTTCAAAAAGGGCTCATTTGATTGGAAATTGAAATTGCCCTTTTTAATAGTCGAAAGTGAGTAGAGTAATTAACCCCCCTCTTACGCCCACCATTTCCCCAAAAACATTCAACCAAAGTTTAGAGATAGCCATTTTGTTCAACGTAGTTGAAAGTTCTGGAAAATGTGTATTTAAGGATGACAAACCCCCCAGATCCCCAGAGACAAAGGTTGTAAGTTCTGCCCTGGGGGCTTATAAGGTTTTTATAGATAGAGTTGTCGTAAAACTTCAAAAGGGACTCATTCAATTCGAAATTGAGAAGGCTAGTGCCCTTTGTAATAGTCGAAAGTGATTGGAGGGGAACTAACCCCCCTCTCACGCCCACCATTTCTCCAAACACATCCAATCAAAATTTTCTGATAGCCATTTTGTTCAACGTAGTAGAAAGTTCTGGAAATTAGGTCTTTGAGAATGACACCCTCCCCCCCCCCAGCACTCAGGGCAAGAATTGTAAGTTATGCCCTGGGGGCATATAAGATTTTTATTGAAAGTTTTGTCGTAGAAACTTCAAAACGGCTCATTTGATTGGAAATTGAAAGGGCTAGGGCCATTTTTAATAGTTGACAGTGATTGGAGAGCGACTAACACCCCTTCCACGCCCACCATTTCCCCAAACATATCCAATCAAAATTTGTAGATAGCCATTTTTGCTCCACGCAGTTTAAAGTTCAGGAAATTATGCCTTTGAGCAGGACACTCCCCCACAGTCTTTAGGGCAAGGGTTATAAGTTATGCCCTAGGGGCATATAAGTTTTTATTGAAATCTTATAAAATAGAATATTGAAAAGAATAGTCTTCATTCTTTGGGCTGACTAAACGAATCTGGAGAAAAACCCTCGAAGAATACAAGATGCAAAACCCTGTCGAAAATTTAGTCCGAAAGGAGGTGTTTCCAAAGTTATTGAAGCTCCTCTGGGATGAGCTGGCAAAGGATGACAATGCCAACCTTCAAAATGGGTTCACAGCATGCTTTGACAGAAAGCATTGCATCGAAAAGATTCCCGATAGGCGATCAAATGACGAAATAAGTGAGGCAGTTGGTGATTCTGTCATAACATCCTTTGAAAAAAGACGGTTTGTCACTGTTGGTACTGTGTCGCGTAAGCGAACAAAGCTTAACAAGGCTCCCGGAAAATCACTAGCTGAATCGAGCGACAGAGAAGATGAAGTTCTTGAGGATTCAAGGACGAGTGAAGTGAAATCTGGCAAAGCTAAAATGAAGCCGAATAAAGGAAAGGGAGCTGGAAAAAAGTTACGAGAAGTCCTGAATCTTGACTGCTCATCTGACGACGCATCAGGCAACTTGCCGGAAAAACTGCGCGACGATTCCAGTGAACTTAGTTGGGATGAAGGCCAGAACAGTGAACATGAGGGTGGTGACAATTCTACTTGTAAGAAGGACTCAGGTCTCCCAATTAAACTGTCTGACTTCTATGCTGTGTTCTATGAGAAAGATTTCTACATTGGGCGAACAGAAGAATTTCCAGATGAGGGGATGGTGAAGTTCAAATTTATGGAACGTGTGAGCAATGCTGACTTCAGTTACAACTGGCCCAAGAAAGGTGATGTCAGTGTTGTTGAAGAAAGATTTGTTTTCGCTGGACGACTCGTTCGAAAAGGACATGGCTCCTTCCATATTGCAGGGCACCGTGAAGTTACAAAGTCATACAAAAAACTTTGCAAAGAACACAAATTCTAGCCCCTGGTTTTCCGGGATTTTTCTGTAAGTTCTGTTTTTTGACATGACCTTAGTCTAATTTTCTGTATTTCATTTTAATTTTGTTCAATATAAGTGCCCTTTTTTACATTGAATCTTAGAGGAAAAAGTCTGTAAATAAGTGGTTGTTAAAACTTAACGAAAGCATGGCCAACTTTGAACAAATTAGGAAACTACATGAACAGTACATAAAATTAAATAACGTCGTTCAAAGTTGGACGAAGTGTGGGTAACTTTGAACACCATTTTCCAAAAAAAATCATGGCCATGTGGGAAGGGATAGAAAAAATACATAACGTACACCCTCTTCAGCGGTCAGATTTGCATATGGAAATGTGTTTCTAAGTTATGTTACCATTTACAAAATTTATTGTGAAACAAAAGGAGAAAAAAAGGTGCTTCTAGTTCAAAGTAACCCCGCTTAATGCCCTTTTTAATAGTCGAAAGTGATTGGAGGGCAACTAGTCCCCCTCCCACGCACACCCTCCCAGTTGCCCATTATGTTTAAAAACTAAAAGTTGTCTTAAGATTAAATCAAAATGCACTGTGTTAATGCTAATTACCAATAAGGCATCTCAGCCATCTGAAGAACGACTGAGGGTATTATGTTCAAACTTTCGGGGCTACTTCTGCTCATAAAATTTAACCAATTCAAAATAGCGTAAGTGTATCCAAGCTATAAAATAAAGTAAACAGATTTTTTTTTGCGAATGGTAACAAGTTTTCTATTTCAGGTCAACTAGAGGAGGTATGAAACTAAATTAAACACTACTATTTGTGTCCAGATTTTTAAAAGGGGGTATGTTGTTAAAAATTGCTGACATCCAGCGTACAAATAGTAGGTAAAACTATAAAGTCTTAAAAAAGGAAAGATTTAAAGTATTATTTTCTTTTTCCCTGAAAAGACTAGTTAATACAAAACGAACAGAAATTAATTAAAAAAACTTTCCACAAAATAAGTTTTTCAAAGAAAAGTAAGAACTCCATTAAACCAAAAATGAGCAAAAATAAAGTCAAATAATCTACCAAGCATGAAACTACCACAAATCAGCATCGATAAATAAATGAAACCCAAAACGAACAGAAATTACAATAAATAACCGAGTCAAACTCAAAACGAACAGAAATTAACATGAGTAGGGCTTAAGACCCCTATGCCTTCCCAAGACCAGAACATAATTTGCACTTTGCTGAAAAAAATACAAATGAATGTGAACGGTCAGCTCAATATTTATATACTGATATTTGGTAATCAAAATGATAATATAATTTTATTTATTAAAGTTATGAAAGTAAAAACATTTATATTTTGATCAATCCAATGATCAATCAAATGTTCAATAATTAACATAAAAACTGCAATACTTGGAAAAATGTTTTACTTTAGGTTTTATTATTTTATAAATTTTATTAGTTTCGTATTAATTTAATTTCATTTTAGGCTTATATTTAGGTTTTATTTTAGGCTATTTTAGGTTTTTAAATTTACTAACTGTTGGATTCTGTAGCAGGTTTTCTGTTGACCATGAGCAAGGTAATAACAGACATTGCAAACATCCGTTGTTAAAGCTTTAGTACTACAGCATATTGCATTTGAGAGTGAGAGTTATTTTAGGATACAATTTATTCAGAAGAGCCTGAAAAAAAAGCGAGACACTATAATCGATAATATTTTGTTAATCTACGTTCCAGCTTTAAAAATGGTAAAGACTAATCTTTCTCTTCTTAGGCTAAACTCCTTTCAATTATATCCATTTTATTTTGACTCATTCTAGGACATTGCATCGTGTGTTTCATCAGAGAAGGATTCCGAACTTATGCTGAGGACTAATACACAACAATCTCCTCCTGGTCCCATCAACCCAATGAAAAGACGAGCAGCGTTTTTGCAAAAATATGGACCTCACTCCTCCAACAACAGTCCAGCTTCTGATGACATCGAAGAGGAGAATTTTTCTCTATCAAAATCTGTGGGTGGAAAGGGTGTCAAAAGTAAGAAAGTACGTATTCGGGCTTCTAATGGAAGTATAGCCACTTCCAATGTAAAACAGGCTGTGACTCAACTATCGCAAGAATCTGTTAAAAGTGATTGTTTGAAAAAAAGCTCTGAAAACGTGACCGCTTCAAAGAACCATAAGCAATCGAAAGATTTTGTTCTAATTCCGATGCCTCCCCCTCCTCTTACGCCTAAAAGTGCTGCAAGAAACCTCAGACAAAGAAAAACTCCGCTAAGTGTTAAATCGTCATCTGCTTCTCCTTCTTCGAAATCAAAAGCGGTTGTGCCAATTGTGCAGAAGAAAAGTGTTCAACTGGTTGACTATAGTGACACAGAAACGTCTGTCTTATCTTTAACCAGTCGTGACACATCTTCGTCAAACTCCCGAAGTTCTCTTTCAGGAAGAAGAAGAAGAAAAAGTTGTATTCCTTCTTCACTTAAGAAAAAACCAATAAAAATCAATTCTGGTGATTGCAACTCAAGTAATAGCAGCGTAAACAGTATTTTTAATAACAAAACGAAGGATAAAGGAAGTAAAAAGATAACAGCCTCATTGACAGAGACAGAGAAAACCGATTTTAATAAAAATATAAAAGCAAAGAATTTCATTGGATTTTTAACTGATGATAATGAAAGCGGTAAGAAAAGTGTGTTACATAGTATAGAGCTTGTTGATGAAGAAACAGAAAGTCGGCGTTCAAGGTGTTCAGCAGAGAATGTTTTGCTGGTAAAGGAGAACGAAAATGAGACTGCTATTCAGAGCAGAACCAACTTAACAGAAAGTAATATTGATAAGATCGAGAATAGTGCTACTCTTCGCAGCTTTTCTAAAACTGCTGGACACAGTAAGCAAGGAAACAATGAAGTATTTAACCTTAAAGAGTCATTTACTGTCATAGACAATAGGGCAAATGATATTCCGAAAATTCTGGCTTCAACAAAAAGAATAAATGGAAAAGTATCTTGCAACAACATCATTGGTGAAAATGATGCAACTTGTAACATTGAAGATAAAAGTGGTAAAGATCAAAAGCGAAGTGAAGACTATGTGCGTTCGGACGAGTCTATTGTCGGCAGCTCTAAATCAAAAGTTTCACGAACAAGGCTTAGTAAACGTAGTGCGAATAATTTGGATTTAACAAATATCATACCTGATATCCCGTCTCAAGATAATAGCAATTTATCATCAGAGAGACGAGTTACTCGTTCTATCCGTAAAAATTTTGATAACATACAAAAGGATAGTGACATTCATAAGGAAGATATCTCTGAAACGGTTACTAATATCTCCCCTGATGAGCAAACCACAGTTATAGAAAAGAGGAGGCTAATCGTAGGTATCACTGAGGCGTCAGTAAGTGCTCAGAGCAATGGTAAACGTAAAGAATTTCCAGTATGTTCAACTGAAGATAGAAGTTGTAACAGCATGATTTCTAAACAGAAAATAAAAGATAAATCAAGAGACTCCTTTCAAGCCAAAGAAAATGGTGATCAAGCAGTAAAAACACCTTCTGGAGTATGGAAAGTTGATGGAAATAGAGGTTCAGTACTAGAAAACCGTGACGCAGAGGATAATGACATGGAAAAAAGACATGTGAGGAAAGAGTGTAGCTCTAGTGAAGTTACTGTTTCTGTCAATAGTGAGACGGGAGCTGTTTCGCTATCTCAAAAGTATAAGAGAGTCACTTCTGTGCTGAAACTGAAGAATGACTTGACTTCTCCAAAGTATCGACCCCGTGTTTCCGAACTCAATGACATATCACAACTCTCGCTATTAGATGAAACAATACTTTCTGACAGTTCTGGGAAACGCATTACTAGGTCACGTCTTCGTGCAACCTGCACACCCGTTGCGGCTTTGAAGCCTTCTTCCCTTTCTTTGTCAACTTCTGCATCAGTGTTTCCAAATGAAACGTCTAACCAGTCCGTAGACTCAATTAGTGTTGTGTCAGATGCTCCAACTCAAATTTTCACTAGTGTTAACTCTCGTAAAGCAAATAATAAGGGAGGTCTCACGAATATGTCAGAATGTGCTAAAAACGGGGTTGTAAGAACCGCAAGTAGCACACCAAACGGAGTAGTTCCCCCACAACCACAAGAACTTAGCGATTTATTTTCACCAATTCAGTCTAGTAGTAAGAACGTCGGTGCTGCTATCCAAAGTAATTGTGTGAAAGTGAATGATGAAGCAAATTCGAATCAATTGTTTACTCCCCAAAATTTTGAGAATTGCGTGCGACAAGCAGTAACATTGATATTGTCCACGTTTATCCCAAATTTAGCTGTGTCTCAGGGACAACCAAACACAGAGCAGAGACCAGCTTCCAGTGCGGAAAGTTTAAACGCTCAGCAACAACACATAGTTCCATCAAATTTAGCTTGGTCAAATCTTCTACTCCAAACTCCGTTTTTTACTCCAGGTAGTATATCAAATTTAGTAAGTGGGAATGGCTTAGGCCATCAGCCAATTCCAAGTTTGCCCACCACGCTGTTGCCTTCAGTTTTCACTCAGGGTGAAACAAATAAAACAGAAGAACTTATTTCTTCATCTGCTAAGCAGAATAAAAAGTTAGAAGAGAGCCCAGAAAAAAGTGGAACACCTGTTTACACTGAATCTTTTGCAAAAAAGAAAAAGCTTAGCCATAGCCCATTGCCTGTCATTACTAAAAAGCGTAACAGCACTAAAGTCAAAGCTGGTTCAAGTCTAAAACATAATAAAGAAACTCTGCAAAAACTTGCGGAAGAAAAAGAGCCTCGATCACATGCAATACAACGTTTACGACCTGCCGCTGTGAAGAAGCAGAAACCCGAAATTGAGATGTCACCAGTGCTTAATCGAAAACAAGTAAAGCTTATTGATCCGGAAAACTCCATGGCTGACCTATTGAAAAGACGTTCTAACTCTCTTCTAAAGAAAAAAAGAATTGTTAGTGTATCTTCTACCTCTGTTTCAGGTTCTAAGAAAAAGAATTTAAATGGAACCTCCCCCCAACTATATGAAGATAACATCAAAGAGCATGGGCGGATACATACCCGCAATCAGGATCTATCTAGTGATGTTGAAGTGTCAAAGCTGAGGAGAAGCAGTGACAAAGAAAAAAGTTGGAGTGCATTCAGAAACCAACCTATAGATCAAAGCATTTTAAATACTATAAATAGATTTAAACAGCCTCTGGATGAAGTAAAATACGATGGTGTCTCTCACCATCAAAGTTTAGGTAAAATTGCTACTGAAGAAAAGCCTTTTTCGCCAACTGTTACTGCTAAGAAAAGTATGCAACGTCAAAAAGTCTCCCGTGCAAATCGACAAGTTGACTTAGAAAGTCCTATTTTGTCCTATAATGCATCTAACAATAATAGTACGACTCTAAGATCTAAAGGGTCAGCAATGGTAAGGAAGAAATCAGGTGAAAACCCTCAGTTTCAAACACCGATTTTTAAAACAAAGTCACTTTCACTAAAAGTGTCAAGCGGAAGTCCACAAGATTGCTTAAAAAGTCCCATTATAAGCTCTAACACATTTGATGACGACAGTGGAGCTCCCAGATCTACAGAGTTAACCTTAGTAAGGAATAAATCAGCTGGAACACTTGAGTTTGAAATTCCCATTGTTGAGAAAAGATCGCTGCCCTCAGAAGTTTCAAATAAAAGTCAGCAAGAAAGTCCTATGTTAAGCTCTAATGAATCCATCGATAATACGTCTTTAAGATCAAGAAGGTCAGCCTTAATAAAGATTAAATCAGCCTTAAAACGTGAAAAGTCGATTGGTAAGAAAAGGCCGCTTGCTCCAAAAACCGTAAATGAAACTGGGCAAGTTGAGTTGGAAAGCTCTCTGTTCAGTTCCAAGTATGATTGTACGCCTCAACCATCTGGAGGAAGATCTCTAGCAAAGGAGACAACTGCAGAGAAGTTCCGGTTCCGTACTCCGGCTGCTAAAAAAAAGACTCTTGCATCAAAGTCCACAAAGAAAAGTACGGATGATGACCTAGAGAGTCCTATCCTGAACACCAATGCATCCGAAGAAGAAAATATGTTTCCAAAGTCTAGAAGACTTACAACTCCCAGAAAATGTGTCAGCTGTTCTGACTGTAGTTCTGAGACTCCACGTCAAGCTTTTAAGGACTCTAACCATCTCAGAAAAGCAACGAAGAGGAAGCTGTGGGAGCCAATCAAGTCTACTAGTGAAAGTGGGGGAAAGAAAATTCATCGAAAACGGTCTAGACTTGTCGCTCCTAAGTTGATCAAGTCTAATAAAATCAACAAGAACATATCAGGACATCATCTTAGAAAGCAAAAAGAAATTTTGAAATCAAAGAAAAATCTTGAAAATCCAAAGCCTAGCTCTCAGAGTCAGTTTACTGGCGAGTCAAAACAGAATGCTTCAGTTAAAAGAAAAACGAATGTGAGTGAAGACAGAAACAAAAAACCTCACTTAAGAGATACTAGAACAACCACGGACGACCTCAGATTTAAAACATTTTCGTCTCGAGTTCGCAATTTATCCGCTAAGACGGAAAGACAGCCTCTCCGTAATCTGTCTGGTTTGCCTTCATCAATCGCTAACGTTTTGCGTGAAAGTGATAGCGATGATGATGAGGAAGGTGCAGATTTTTTGCTTCACTTGTGAATATTTGTTTGTCAGTCTATTGGCTACTCATAAAGTGTTCTGTTACTAAACGTGAAATCAGTAGGGGAAAAATTGAGAAATAGACATTAAATGAGAAAAAATGTATTGTTAAAAAAAAACTTTTAGGTGGTTTTGCTGCTTATGTGACTATAGTTTCCAAATAAGAAATTTTTAAGCATTCGAGGAATAAGTTTACAAGTTATAACAACAAGAATAACTTTAGAATTTACTGGGTTGTCATTAAGCATTTTTCTAAGTAAGAAAAGCAAGTAAGGCCCTAAAAGAAGCACCTGTTTTGAGAATGAATTTAAGATCCTTGAACAAGAAATGAACCACTCAGATAAGCAGAGGTGCACGCAGCTCTGCCTTTTGTCATTTGAGGTTAGGGCCAGGATTCTCCATATGGGCTTGGGGAGGGCGTGAGATTTATTAAAAGCTGGATAAGGTGCATTTTTATGGTATGATTTTTGTTTTTTCAGAACAAGCGGTTCTTTGGATTGATGGTGTTGTATGTTCATCTGGATCATGGCAGATGCTTGAAACTTATTTCAAATTCTGCAGTTTTAAGCATAATCAACTTTTTCAGTCTTGCCTAGAATTTCTATTTTTTAAAATAAAGATTTTGTAATGGCGAGGAGAGTCATGAGAGTTCATGCAAGCTTGTTTACCTTTTTTATGGTCCCGTTAAAACTACGATAACATTCATCTGCTCATGACGTATAATTTTGTTTTCTATCCAGATAAAAAAAATTTAATTACGGTCTCTGGTGCAAAGCTTTCGGGTTGACTAAAGAGAGTCTATGGTTGCTACTTTCATATTTTATTCTAGCCTTTTAGGAGTGCGCAATAGCAATCGATTAGTTAGATTTTGCACAGAAAACATAGTGCTTTTTTTATAGCAAAAAAAAAAAAAAAATTAAAAGCACGCATGCGCAAAGAAGTTTTTCCACGATACCATATTTTCTTTAGGTTTGTAATAATATGATAATAATTATAAAAAACATATTGGGATAAAAGATCGAAAAGCTAATTAATATTGCATACAAAATTAATCCAAACATAAATTCGCTAATATTGAATTCTGTAAATTATATGTAATTGTGTATTATCTGAAGTTATAATTGCTTTTATTAAGATGTTTCATTATTTGTTTTCCACATTTTCCCTCAAATAGTATTTTGGTTGCACCCCTGACTATGATATGACTATGGTTGCACCCCTGGCTACGCCCGTATTTAGCTGTAATTTTGTTTCTTCTGTAATAGTTGTTTTTATGCATTATTCAAACGATTCTTTTTAATTTTTGGGGTTCTGGATTGGGTGTAACTGTACCCCATGGGGTGCGTGTTTGTATGGGTATCGATCTCTAAACGGTGTATTAATGCTAATTGACACAATGAATGGGGATGACCGTAGCGCCAGCTGAGTAAAGGTTGTGGATACATTCACGGGGTGACTGCTAATATCCCTGAGAGAACTTTTGGGTTACAAAAAAGTCTACTAATACCGAAAAGTAAAAATCAAATTCTATACTTTACAATTCTATTTTTTTTGTTTTTTCGACAAGTTCATGAAAACAACGAAATGATAAATACCTAAAAGTAAGAAACGTTTAAAAGTAAAACAACGAAATGGTAAGTACTTAAAAGTAAAAAACTTTTAAAAGTAAAAGTAGCGTTTAGAAGCTAAAACTAAAAAGTAAAAGTACCTAAAAGTAAGAAACATTTCACGAGGGGAAGTCCCTTCCCCTCATGAAACGTTTTGTTTTTGCTCCTCTCCCAAACTGAATTTCCTAAAGCGTCCATTAGAAAGGATATTAGAACAAATTGACATAGTAATGAGGGAGAGGGACTCATCCATTGGTTAGAAATCCTAGATAAGGTTGCCTACAGATATTTAACCTGGAGTGGGAGGGGGGAGAAAAAACATTTATAAACATGTTTTTTTCCAGAAAACATTCAAAATTTTCCAACATTAAAATTCTTTGGGCCCTTTTCTGTTCTTCCCTTTGGACATGTCTAACAACATGTCTCGTTTGCTTATTACCAAAACTTTTGCTATAATCAGTACCGGAAATGATCTTTCGCCAATACAGAAATTGAAGTAGTTTGTGAATGTATTCTGTAATTGTTGTATACTTTTGTAACTTTGGTTTTATAGCTTTTGTAACTGTGAACATGTGAAATAAATGAATATTTGAATATTCTCTAAACTAAGATAGGTAAATTTTTTTTAATATTGTCTGATGTCAGGTTAATTTTTGGAATCAGAAAGGATTTTCAGATTTTCTCTGTAGTATTTACGTATTTCCCTCAAAATAGAGGAGTATTTAAAATACAAAAATGAAATACATCAGCAAAAGAAAAAAAACAACTGATTTTAAACAAACGAAAGAAAACACCGAAACAAAACAACTGATTTTAAATGAGCTTAATAATATGAATAAATACGTAAAAAAACGAAACAAACGAAATCAAACATCATACATCGAAACAAACATCAACAGACCAAACAAAACCACTGATTTTAACTGAGCTTAATAATACGCTGAATAAATATGTAGAAAAAAAACACACAATCAAACATTATTTAAATTCTGGGAGAAAAAAGGGAAGAGATTATCCACAAAGAGAAAGTTTTGGACTTATTTGCTAAAATTGCATATTCGTTTGCCTTATTCAGGCCAAGTAGCTTTGAAAATCTTGTGAACAATTAATATGCGCTTTTTATGGAGATAAAAAACTTTATTATCCCACTTTAATGTATTTATCTGGTGTACCATAATAGGATAGGACCTTTGCTAAAGGTCCTTTGCTAAATAATATAATAGGACCTTTGCTAAAGCTCTTCCATCACTATACCGTTTCAGTAAATGTAATTAAACAAATAAAAAAGGTTTTTCAACTAAAAGTAAGGAGCAAGTTTGAAAATTAAAACTAATTGACATTACTCTGTATATAAGGATGACTGCCCCCTCTTCAACACCTCGCTCATTAAACAAAAGTTTTTTAGTGCTTTGAAAACCCTTTTTCTTTCAGTTGTAAATTTTCTCAAAGAGTTTGGACAAAAAGCGAAACTTCAGAGTCAAGAGTAAGGAGCTAAGAAGGAGACAGCCCCCTTCATATAAAGAATAATCTGTTAAAATAGGTTTCAAATCTGTCCCTTGCTTTCAATTGAAAAAAAAACTTCTTTTTTTTTTACTTAATTTCTAATTGTTTTCCAAGTCGTAAACAAGATATAGTGTGGGGTACTGGTCCCTTCAACCCCTGGTTAATTGCTGTTAAATTGTATATACCAATAACTATGTTTAAATTTAACCCTATGTTTAAATTTGCAATTTAAATTTTGGACAAAATTTGACTATGCACAATCACAAAAAAATTTGTGATGAATAGTATTTTTGGTACAAGTTCTTTGATAATATTTCTACTACAGAAGTAGAAATACTTGTTGATAATATTGTATAGACATTTTTGTTTGATAAAAAGGAGTATTATTGTTCGTATGGATGGAAATTCTGTGAGACATTTGATCTTCTACATAGCTGAAGCCACCACAACCTCTGCAATAGGACTTTCCGATTTATAAATACTTTAAATACATATGTTTAAATACATTGAAGTACTTCATATAAACAGAAAAAGAGATATATTACCATTTAAAATTGCTGAAAACAAAGCTCCTAGCAGCATTTGCCACCCCCAAAGAAATTTGCTGGTGGGACTCGTGATGGTGCGCCTTGCCTTTTCCACCTCTGTGCTGGTAGATATTGGAATGTAATATTTTAGCTGCAGAAACATTTTAATTAATTCCTACTCCCCCCCTACCTCTTTCAATATTTATCTGAAGGTTCATGAAGAGTAAGTAGCTTGGTCATCAAAATGTGCCCTTTTAGGCATCTACCCCACCAACATCTAAACAATGACTCGCCCTCCTCCCTTATTATAGCTGATACGCAATTACACATAGCCAAACGTAATTTCACTAGAAATAATGTGAATCCTTGGTTTAATCCAGTGCTGCCACCGTGTGGCATTACTTCTTCTGCAACTGGGAAGCCTAAAATATATTTTTATTGATACAATTAAATCAATTAGCTTCTCAGAATTTTAAATTGATTGCAAATTCGTGCTCTCAGGGGAAAAGTCGTATTTTGGTGCCCTAAAATGGCAGAAAATAGTATTTTCGCGTGGCCCAATCCGTATGGTCACTTTAAAAAAAACTTTAAATTTACGTTTGAATAATATCTCTCCCAATTATCCTAGGACCTTTGGTTTGATACAATCACCCCTGGGAAGAAACAAAACAAATAAACATGCATCGACGATCTTTCTTCTGAAAAAAAAAAAATTGAAATTCCACATTTTGTAGATTGGAGCTTGAAACCTCTACGGTAGGGTTCTCTGATATGATCTATCTAATAAAGAGATTTTCACTAAGGTCGCTTGCTTTTTTGGGGATGTTTACCCTTTTTCTGAAAATCAGGCAAATTTTCCCAGATTCCTAATTTTGGGTGGTGTAACACTACACTAAATGAATTTTATTTATTTAAAATCAGCATATAAAAACCAATGTTGTTTGTGTAGTAATTGTCATAAAAATTTTTTTTTAGCAATTAACAAGAAAAATATGTTGTATCATGCTTTTTTTTTAGTCAAATTCTATCAATGTCAAAATTAAAGTGTGACTTAACGCAGTTTTAAAAGTTTCTGGTCATAATTGCATTCAATATCTCCCATACAATATCATCCGAACCCGTTGTTTGGTCCTGAAGTAGCTTTTGTTTATTTTAGCTTTGTTTAGTCTTTTGTTTAATTAATTTTTGTTTAATTGGTTTGTTTTTTTAAATGTTAATTGTTTTTAAATTATCAATTTTTTTTAATTTTTAACCAATTTTTGTTTTAATTTGTTAATTTTTGTTTAATTTGTTTAATTGTTTAGTCTTATTTAGACTGATGACAAGAAATTGATCAAAATCCGGCTCAACGCTAGCATCCATATTAAATTTTAGCTTATTTCTGTTCCTTACCACTAATTTCGGACAAGTTACTTTTAATTCTTCTTCTTCTTCTTCTTCTATTTAACAGCAGGCGGGCTTTTCAGTAAAACTATTTAGCCCTTTTCCTTCTGCTTCACTCTGTGGGCTACAGAGCTACTGGCTTGATTGCCTCATATTTATTAGATATATTCAGATATCTTTCAGCAGATCTTTCGACTCTAGGAGTTCAAATATAAGATGATAGATGTCGATTTCTATGCTCTGTGTGCAGGTATAGTTGGCTAGGCTCTTGACTGATAGTGGGATTTTGTGGTGTTTGAAGTATTTTAACAGTTTAGAAAGCAAGGTATGTTGTGCACACGTCAGCATATTACATTCAAATAGGCAATGGTCAATTGTTTCATTATTCATATTACAATGCCTGCAAAGAGGGGACAGGGGAATTGAACCACTTGAATTAGAAATCTTATATGAGAATGCAAGGAAATTTAGTCCATTTGTTCCAGAACGAATTCTATGATAAATTTTAGAAAGATGCTTATTGGGAAAGGGGGAAAGGATAGGATTAATCTTATTAAAATTAATATCTGATAGCCTCCATCGGTAAATATCTCTAATTGGGATTGGTCTCCCACTTGGCTGGTCAATATTTATAGCATTTTTTGCTATTTCATCAACCTGATGATTACCACTTATGCCAGAGTGGCTAGGAATGTACTGAAAGTAAGTGTTTATGCCACTTGAAGCAAGATTATCAATAATACTGAGACAATGATAAGTGTCAATGTCCAACTTATATTGAGGAGCTGAGGCCAGCAACTCAAGGCTTGATAAAGAGTCGGAATAGATGATAATATTATTCAATTTTTCAATCAAAGATTGGTTTTGCTTAAAGTACCAAGGACACCAAAATGAAAACACATTTAGCCCTCTTAATCTATTTTAGGTCTATTCATACCTGAAAATCCGGGTTTCCTACGAGTTTTTGTTTAGCTGCTATTAGCATTTTTAGTTTGAATAAATTCGCAAAACAGTGTTGTCAATAATAAAACAACGATAAACTTCGGAGCTGAATGATATTAGCGAAAACTATTTCCTACGAATCCGACACTGTTTTTCATTTGTGAAAATTCAAATTTACAAAATCTGTTGATTGTTATATATATATTAGTGAAAATACATTTTGTGAAAAAATATGACCTCAAGTTCAGAAAGTGACTATTCTGATGTGTCAGAAAATATAAGCGCTAGATGGTATGCAAGATACCATTTCAGGATACTTGTTCCAGCTAGACCCCGACGCCGTGCCGGCGGATCGACCAAACGCCGCCGACGAGAGGCTTGGCGCCACCGAAGTGTCGTAATGCCAACGGCGCGCTGCAGGCACGCCGCCGCCGACAGAGGCGGCGGCGTTCGGTCGATTTCAAATTAATTTTGCGGCAATTCTTTATTGCGTCAACCGCAAATTCGGAGCTTTTCCTTCTTGTGTGGTTTAGTATTTCGATTTTCCTGATTAGAAATCAAGCAGGGCTTGTACTATCCCCGAATTTTCGGGTATTTCCCCGAAAATCTATGCGTCACCCCGAAAAAAAATTTGGTTCCCCGAATCCCCGAAAACCACGCAATCACGGTGCCACCCCTGGCGATTTATCACCAGTGACTTTCCCTGCCAAATATTACTTGGCATACTATAATTCTTCACTACTCTCTTGTTCATTAATTTTTTTCTCTTTTGTTACTTTGCATAAAAAGAGACAGATGCAATTGCCAATATTGCAATATACACAGTTCTTCATATGTTGACAAAAAACAGGATAGTCTTTATGAAATGAGTTCAAATCATTTCGAATGCAGTTTCCCAATAGCTATTTCTTACATCGTTTGTAGTCAAGAATTTTATTTTCAAATTGAATCCCAAAAAAAACCTTCTATTGTGACAAATTTAGCTATAGACTAAGCTATGTACAAGGTTTGGGAATTAAAGATTGAACTGGAAGTTACCTAAAACATATGATTCAAAAATAAATTGTAAATTATTGAATATAGGAGGGGGGATAGGGGGCTATCATTTTTAAATGATAATGCCTCATTTTTTTATTGAAAGCGGGGATGCCAAAAGGTTAATTATTTTTTTCATTTAAAATGGAGACAGAAGAAAATGATATCAAATTCCCTAGGAAACCATTGAAATATTTTGATAGACCCAAGGCCCCCCCATTAGGACTTGTTCATTGTCTTGGGTATTTTGCGACTTCTCATAGGCTACTGGCCTAATTTGGCTTTTGTGTGTGCTCCCTTTTAATTGTATTCTTTGAATCTTATTGAATGCCACGGCAAATCTATGACTCAGTTTTCCAATAATTTGAGGTATATCTGAGTAATTTTGACATTTTTGTTGTTGTCTTTGTACCCCCTTACTCATACCCTCAATTTTTTTCAAGGAACACAAAGCTTTTTAACGTTATTTTGCATGTTTGTTTGAACCATATAGTGACCTAGTTAATTATTAAGTAACTTATTTTTCTAATGAAAGCTGAGACAGAATCCTATGAATGTGGTATCCAGAGGGGGGGGGGAGGGAAGTATTACATTTAAATGTTAATATCTCGAATTTTTTTTTATTGAAAGCAGGGATCCCCAATTTTTTTTTTCTAATTTAAAGCAGAGACGGTATTTTATCAAGGTGGTATCCAGAGAGGGGGGGGGAGTAGTGGGCTATAATATTTAAATCATAATACCTCGATTTTTTTTAAAGAAGGGGTGCCAATAAGTTAAATATTTTTGTTATTTAAAGCACAGACAGTATCCTATCAAGATAGTATAGAAGAGGGGGGGCACAGGGAGCTATTATATTTAAGCGATAGTACCTTGATAGTACCTGTTTTTAATACAAGATATCTTTTTAAGAATCCAAAAGAGCACAAAAAAAAACAATCAATATCAAAGTCACCCATTTCAACTGTTTTAAATGTGATAGGCAAAGGGCATTATAAAAAAAATTAAGCTTCTAAGTTCAAAGCTATATTCAAAGTTTTCTGATTAGCATAATTTAATATTAAGATGGTCTGGCCTAAAAAATAAGACACATGTATAGTCAGAACTCCATTGCAAATCCATATATAGCTAAATTTATAAAGACTCCCCCCCCCCTCCCTCCCTCCATAATGGTGAAAAATATACCCTGAATTATAAATCAACACCATATTTTTGGTATATAGCCTAGACTGCAGTTTTCAACAAAATTTAGCGTTTCAGCACAATTCAAAATAATGAGTATTTTTCATGCTCTTTTATAATTAAATAATCACTTTACAGGGACAATTAATTTTGAGCCATGAAGGGGCTAGAAGACTCAGAACAGCCCATAGAAACCTAGTAACCCTATGCTCAAAAATTTGCTTCTTTAAATAACTGGCTAAGGAGAAAAAATAGGTCATATGTAGCTGACTAATGATTGAAGCTGACTTAGGCTATATATTTCCATATTAGGGGGGGGGGAGTAAAGCATAGGCTCGTGGTATCAACTTCAAAGTCTAATAACCATAATAATTTATTTATTATGAAGTAACTAAGCAAGAGTCTTTTATTCAGGCTCATCACTAAACAAAATATAACCCAGTTGTGCTGATGATCTGTATCTGGTAATTATGTCAGTGATTCCAATCCTCAAAATGTAAATGGGGCAAAAATAACCAGTTAGCCATGATAAAATAAAAAGTAGCAAAATAGAAATAAGAAGGTATTTTTCAAAGTCTAACTGAGGCAACTGCTCCCCCCTCACATAATTGGCACCCCAAAATTATGTGGCCTAATGCTGAATTAGAATAAACAGTGTACAATGGCAAGTACAAACAATACAATAATATATTGTATATGATTCATAATACAATAATATATATTACATAATAACAATGACAGATAATGATCTAATAGTATTGATTTATTTAATCAACATTTGTCATTCAGAGAAGCCATGACTCTCTAATTTTGTTCTTAATATAATTCCTGTTTTGTTCCACTAAATTTCTTTTGGTACTGTTCTAATATATGGGCAACATGCAAGAATGCAACTTGAGAAAAGCCAAGAACAGATAACATTACCCAGTAATTTCCTATCTTATGCTCTATAAACAAGGGGTTTCTCACTCCAGGAACTATATTCAAGCTTTAGTTTTTTGGGGTTTAGGAGGAAAAAAGGTACCTAGGTTAGTTTAAGTTATGTATTTATTATATGCTATGCTTTACCCCCACCCTCCTAATGTGCAAATATACAGCCAAAATTTGTTTCTAAACTATTATATTTTTATCCTATTTTGTTTTATTTCACTAGCATTAACCAAACTTCACTTCTCGCATGTTCCCCAGATATTAGAACAGTACCTTTTTTTCCTGCATTGCTTTAGTATAACAGTGTGACATCCTTTTCACTAATAAATACCCATAATTTTTTGAACGCCTATAGGATATATGTTCTGAAAATTCAATCGATTATTATTATTGTTGCTGGTCTACCTGTGAGTATTTGATGTTCATATGTTAGTCCTAAGACTCAGCTGCCCTTGCCTGAGACTATAGGCAGGCAGACCTTATGTCACTTGTTCACCTGCAAATCCAGGCAACTTGTTGGGTCAACTAATTTTGAATGAATTTTGTGTTAGTGTAACTGTCTGAGCTTATAAACTGGGTTGCCTGTCTAAGACTTTAGGCAGGTAGACCCTATGCCCCTTGTTTGCACACAAGGCCAGGCAACTTTTCAGTCAACCAATTTTCAATTAATTCTGTTTTAGTGTAACTGTCTTGGCTTATAGATTGGGTTTTCTGACTGAGGACTGCAAGTCCAGGTGACTTAGTGGTCATGTTAATCCTAAAACTTGGTCAAAATGCCTTAGACTCTAGGCGGACAGGCCTACTTGGAAAGTCTACTTGAATTACAATAGAGATGACTAAGATTTTTGGGCTGACTCACAACAGACAATGTCTATGGAACTTGCTGATGAAGAAGCATCCTAAGCCTAATTTTCCTGGCCACATAAATTCTCAAGGTTGACTAAGTTTTAGGATTGATATGTGACCACCAAGTTGCCTGAACTGCAATTGGAACTATGAAAAGCCATCTGTATGACTGTTGTTTTCTCTATGTACCAGTGGGGTAATGTAATTTCTTTTGTATGACATTTTAGTGGATCATATATTAAATAAGAAAACCAAAAAGCATTCTGTATAACTTTATTCATGTTTCTCTATAATAATTTGATGTTTAAAAAGTCATAGAGAAGACTTTATATCATTCTCCATGTTTAAAGGAAACACAATAGGCTATTGCCTATTGTTTTGATTTTATAGTGCTTTGTATATAAGAGTAAATGACAATATTTGTTGCTTAGAGCATAAAGAACCAATGACTTTAATAGGCCTAGTCAAACAGTGCTCACCCAAATAGGCTAATTTGTATTTCTAATATAAAAAAAGAATAAAAGGTATATGCTACTATTATATAGTAACTATGAGGTAGATTTATATCAAAATATTCAAGCAAATCACACAGCCTACTAGGTATCTTACCTTAGCCTACATAAGGTAGGCTATCAGTGGAAGTCATTAGGTCTGCAAAACTACCAATAGGGTAGCCTATATATTGATACTTTCTTTTAGAATCATTAATGTTTACCTTTACACTGCTTCATGGTTAAAAGATCCTGGAATGCCAAAAATCCTAGTAACATCAAGACTAGGCCTAGTCGAGCCAAGCTCTTTTCAAGAAGCATTCCTTAAAAGTATTTTTCAAAGAAAAGAGCTTTGCTGAACTAGGTTCCGATTTCTGTTTTACCAGAATATACAAGAAAACAACACTTTCTAAGGCTATATGCTGATTTATTTTTTTTTTGGTCATTTTCTGCTGTTTAACAGCACACGTTCTTTATTTTTGAAATTGGCCACGAACTTGCGTATTGGAATACATTATGTGAACAGGCGATCTTTCTCCTTAAAAAATGAATTATCGGTTTTTCACACTAATTTAAGACGTATATGGCTGTGTAAGTTTGCAATTGACCAATTTAATGAATTAGTTTTCATTTTAGGTGTCCTTGGTACTTTAAGGTGTTCTAATGCCATGATTATGGCATTTAATTCAGCAGACATTATAGATAAATTATTAAATAATCTCTCGCCCATTGCAATTTTCAGGTGAGGAAGGAAAACACCACTTGCAACCTTCTCATTCATTTTTGACCCATCAACAAACATTTGGAAGTGATTTTTATAGGTAATTGTATTAAGTTCTGCAAATTTTTTTCTGAACAAAAGCAATGGGGGTTAAATCTTTATTCCATTTTGAAAATTCAGTATTTATTATGGGAAATGACCAATTCCATGGAGGGGATTGGGGGAAAGTAGGTGCAATAGACTTTGCTGGTACAGGGAACTTCTTTTGAATATTGGCATACTCATCTGCAATACCTCTATACATGGCTGGATTTCTTAACCAATTACGTAATGTGTGTGAGCTATTTGATTCAATTTTTGTAAGATGTTTTATCAAGAGAAAGTTATGTCTATCTTTTATTGTTGTTAATCCACTCTCCATAAGCAGAAACTTGGTGCTTGTGGGTTTCCTAAGACCAAATATGAGACGTATTATATCATTTTGTGTTGTTTCAATTTTTTGCATCTGGGTCTTTGCACATGCACCATATACAATGAGCCCATAGTCAATATGGGGTCTTATATGTGATTTATAAAACTGGAGTAAGGTTTTCTCCTTACAACCCCAGGGTGTGGAAAGAAGTCTTTTTAGTATATTTGCTTTTCTATAACATTTTTTTATTGTGTTTGAAATGTGGAGGTGGAAATTAAGTTTTTGGTCAAGCATGAGACCTAGGTAATTAATATTATTATCTTCTGGAATAGTTGTTTTATTTAGAGTTAGTTTTGCATTAACATGGTTTCGCTTCCTGTGAAATTGGATTATTTTTGACTTGGTGGGTGCAATGGGTAAATCTGAATGTTGAGAGAATTTTTCAAACTGGAAAAGTGACTTTTGCAGATTTGACTGTGCTATCTGAAAGGTGTTGCCAGATGACCATAGCACCAGATCATCAGCATATTGTAGATTCGTGTGGGGTAGGTTCATGTCCCAGAGATATAGGGCAAATAGGAGGCAACTGAGGACTGCTCCCTGAGGTAGGCCTTTGGATATTGTCTTTTGGGGTGAAGAGGCTGAACCAACACAAACAATGAAACTTCGCACTTCTATGAAGGATTTAATAAAGGATACTAGCTTGGGAGGTACTCCAAGGTTTGCAAGTTTATTTAAAAGGATTTGGTGGTTCACATTGTCATATGCTCCTTCAAAATCAAGGAAAGCTGCCACTAGGATATTATTTTTTGAGAAAGATTCATTTATTGCATTTGTTAGCAAAATGAAAGCATCTGTTGAGGAGTGGTATTTCCTGAATCCAGTTTGAGTGTGTGGGATCATGTTATTTTTCTCAACAAACCAGAGGAGTCTGTGATAAATCATTTTCTCCATTATTTTCCCCATCACAGGTGTAATCATAATGGGCCTATAAGACTCAGGGTTATCTTTTGGTTTATTTTTCTTTAGGATTGGTAGGAGGGACGAACATTTCCATATATTGGGGAACCTAGAGGATGCCCAAGCGTGATTATAACAATTTAGCAGTTCTTGTTTCTATGAAGGTGTGAGATTCTTTATCCATGTAGGGTGTATATTGTCATAGCTGCTGCTAGTTTTGGACCTAATATGATGTATTGCATTATTCAATTCCTGGATTGAAAATGGATTAGTTATGTACTCGGATCCTGGGCGTGGTTGGTAACTAGGGTTCATAGGAATTGTGGACAGATTGCTTTGATTGTTTGATGTTAGCTTATTAACAAAAAGAGTTGCAAATAGGTTAGCCTTTTCAATATCATTGTCATAATGGGTATTATTATGTATAAGCTCATACAGGAGTGGGTTGGGAGAAGTCTTTTTCCCACATATGTGGCTTATGACTTTATGTATAATTGGCTCATGCGTTTCTCTGGAGAGATTATTTGCAAAATTATTCCAGTATTTATATTTAGCATCTATTATAGTCCTTTTTAGATTAGATTCTGCTTGTAATTTTTTTAAATATGTAGTAGGTGTTGGTTTTTTTATGAATTCTGTCCTAGCTGCCTTTTTTATCTTCCATTTATTTAGGCACTCATTTGTCCACCAGGCTTTAGGAATTTGTTTAGGGAATGTTTTCTTAGGTGTTGTCCTGGGGATAGCATGATTAGCTGTATTTATTAGTAAAGATGTCAAGGCTTCAGCATGTGTGTCAACTGTTGTGTTAGAAATGCATGAACTTTGGGTGAAACTTGTAATTTCATCATTTAGCTTATTTTGGAAAATAGACCAATTTGCTTTAGTGTTGATATATTTGGAGGTATGAGATGAAGTTTCAGCAGGTTCATTTAGGGAGCAAACTATAGCAAAGTGGTCTGTACACAGACTATCAATTTTATTTATGTAAATTTTGTTCAAAAAATTTAAAGACACAATTTGTAGGTCAATTGTGGAGAATTTGGCACTTTTGGGGTTAAAATATGTATTTAGGTTTGGAGGGGTAGCAACAGCTAATTCATTATTATTTGAAGTCATATGCTCAATAAATTTACCAGCTTTATTTGCTGGTTTATTCCCCACAAAAGGCTGTGGGCATTGAAATCACCACAAATAATGATGTTTTTTAACATATTAGAATTATTTATATAATTAAAGAAATCCTTGGCATCTGAAGTTTGGCCATTAGGGTTATAAAAGCTTATTATGTAGGTTTTTAAATTATTCAGCCAAACACTTATACCAATTACATCAACATCATTTTCAAAATCTGGAAAATTGATGCCACAAAATTTTATATTATTATTAACTAATAAAGCTACACCACCTCCTTTTCTCTCTGAAGATCTATCCTTTCTCAGGATAGTGTATCCCAGAGACTTAATTTGTTGATTTTGGGTTAAATGAGTTTCCTGGAGGCAAGCAATATTAATGGAATTATTATTCATAAATGATATTAGTTCATTTAGCTTATTTTCTGTGAGTGATCTTACATTCCATTGGAGTATTGATAAATGTTGTGTTGTTGATTTATTCTTCATATGACTGTGTATCAATGTTCAGCTTTGTTAAAAGTAAAGCAAGATCTTTTTTGCTTGAATGAGCATATCATCTGGGATGTAGATTTTTGCCAATTCTGCAATAATTTTTGTTTTCTGTAGTTGATGTATGTTCATGGCCTGAACTGCATTACAGTTTAGAATGAATAAGCATATATTTGGGGATTGCATTTTTGGTAGTGCATCCTGTTTGTTGGTTAAGGGATTGATTCCTGGTAGTGTTTCTGGTTTGTTTCTTCTTGGGAGGGAGGGCCAGGCTGGCCTCATCTCACCGGAAAACAAGGGGGCTTAGAAGATGTTGTTTTATATGGGGTGCTTGATGCATTTGGGGCATTTGACTTGGGGGTTTTGGTTGGTTTCATTACAGGCTTTATTTGGTATTGTTGGGCAGCATTTGCTTCCATTGCTGCAAAGGGGTATGGGATGGCCTTCTCTGTTGATATTTGGAGTGTTAGAGCTCTTTTCTTGTATGCAGGGCATAATGATTTATTTGTAGATTCATGTGGACCTTTGCAATTGATGCATGTAGGCTGGGTGTTTTTGCAAGTTGTCAGCTCTTTAGGATGGAAAGATTTACAATTACTACACTCTTGGAGAATTTCATTGCATTTGTTTGTCGTGTGTCCCAGTTTGAAACACTTCTGACACTGAATAGGCTTAGGTTTGTATTCCTTGTGTGGTTTTATTTGCCCAAATAGGAATAATTTTTCTGGGATATCAATTTTATCCTTTAGTGTGAATAAGAAGGATCTACTAGTTTTTAGGCCAGTAGAGTTAGGTTTTCCAAGTTGGGTAACATCCTCAACTGGGATTGTGTTTCCAGCCCTATCTGAGAGGCCTTCTTTTAACTCCTGAGTAGATATCTCTGGGGGAACATTGTAAACTACAATTTTTGTTGGTGATTGTTTTGGGTTCCAATTAGATGCAATAATTGGGATATTCAGAAGGGATTTAAGGTTAACTATTGTATCTGCTGATTTCTGATCTTCTACAGCTATAAGCAGAGATCCATCACGGTTAATGTTAAGAGAGAACATTGATTTTAGCAATTTAAAAATTGCAACTCTTATTGCAGTGATCATTTTTATTTCAAAGGGGGTAGTGGGTGTAATTTTAAGGTAAATTCGTGAGTTTTTGGAGGGAGGATCTTGGGCAGGGAGAGGGGAAATGCTTTTAATTGGGGAGATTTTTTTCCTTTTTTTAGAGCTTCTAGAGAGGACCTCTTGAAACTCATTATCATCATTTTTGGTTGCATTAGGACCTACAGTTATCATTGTCCTATTCTCCGAATTGGAGCCAGAACTTTCAGATAATGTGCTTGACCAGCCAGGATGGGTATCTTTCACTATGGAATTTGATTTGGGATCTGGGGGGACGTTTTTTTTTGGAGGACTTCTGAACATTGCCTATTGGAAAAAGCTTTAAACACAAATATAAAACTAAAATAAGAAGGGAAAATAGATGATATCAAACCGTCTGCACTATACTATGGGAGGGATAAACACCACAGTATAGCCCTGAGGATGACTTGAGCAGGATAGGTTTGGCACAACTACTGATTAGAAGCGATAATAATCAAGAAAATATATTTCGATTTTCTTGTACGGTTGCTGTTGTTGCTGCTTCTATTTTCTAGTAAGCATGATGAAAAAAACAAGTGCACAGACTTTTTCTGTTTTCGGCTGTCCCCTCCTCAACGCCTCGCTCTTTACGCTAAAGTTTGACTCTGTCTCACAACTTTATTTTTTAAAACAATAAAAAACTTTAGCGTAAAGAGCGAGGCGTTGAGGAGGGGACAGCCCCTTTCATATACGGAATAATTTCTGTTCGTTTTAAGTTTTAATGTCGCTCCTTACTTTCAGTTTAAAAAACTTGTTTTTTTTATTTAATTTCTGATCGTTTTTTAGTTAATGCAGGGGATGTTTCCCCCCACTTTAAAAAATCGAGTAAATTTTCTCAGGCTCGTAGCCTTTGATGAGTAATACTAAACTTAATAAAATTTATATATTTAGAATCAGCATTATAAACACATTCTTTTGATACATTTATTGACATCAAAATTCCGTTTTTAAAAGTTTCGATTACTATTGAGCCGTATCGCTTGTTTTTTTTATTACGTATATGTTATTACGTATATGAGGGGGTTCTCCCCTTAGTCAATACCACGCTCTTTACGTTAAAAGTTAAAAAAAATTTTGATTCACAAACCCCTGAATCACAAAGGCCGTTTAATTAGAATAGATAGCTCTTTTGAAAGCACTAAAAAAAACTGCAGCGTAAAGAGCGAGGTATTGACTTGGGGGAGAACCCCCTCACATACGTTATAATTTCTGTTCGTTTTAAGTCCTAATATTCCTTCTTACGTTTCAGTTGAAAAAAACTTGTTTTTTTTATTTAATTTCTGATCGTTTTTAAATAATGCTTGAAAATCCAGCGCCCCCTTCATAGAAATGTCCCTTACCCCAAAGAAACATCCTCCACGGAAATATTCTCCAGATTAACCCCCTCGTCTAGCCCCCCCCCTCCAGAAAAAATCCTTCCTGAAAATGGTTGTATACTTCCCAATAACCAATAAATAATGCTGGCAAGTCCGGCGCCCCCTTCATGGCAATTTCCCTTCCCCCATGAAAACTTCCTTCATGAACAGATCCTCCAACATAAGCACCGACCCACCCTTCCCTCCCACTACCAGAAAAAAAACCTCCTGAAAACTTCTGTATACTTCCCAATAACCAATACTATATGTTAACATTGGGTAAAGTTCATAACTTTTAGCCCTCCCTCTGGGAACTTCGGGGGATAAGTCATCCTAAAAGACATATTTATCATATTTTCGACCATGCTGAACAAAATGGCTATCTCAAAATTTTGATCGGATGACTTTGGGAAAAAATAAGCGTGGGAGGGGGCCTAGTTGCCCTCCATTTTTTTTGGTCACTTAAAAAGGGCACTAGAACTTTTAATTTCCGTTCCAATGAGCCCTCCCACGATATTCTAGGACCACTGGGTCGATACGATCACCCCTGGGGAAAAAAAACAAACAAACAAACAAATAAACACGCATAAACACAAACAAACCTCTACAGGGTTCTCTGATACGCTGAATATGATGGTGTGATTTTCATTAAGGTTCTATAACTTTTAGGGGGTCTTTCCCCCTTTTTTTGAAAATCAGCCAAATTTTCTCAGGCGCGTAACTTTTGATGGGTAGCACTAAACTCGATGAAAGTTATATATTTGAAATCAGCATTGAAATCTGATTCTTTTGATATATCTATTGGTATCAAAAACCCGTTTTCTAGAGTTTCGGTTACCATTGAGCCGGGTCGCTCCTTACTTACAGTTTGTTACCACGAACTGTTTGATATATCATCAGAGATTTAAGTATTTTAACGGGTCGGCAAATACACCATTTGGTTTACGAAGAAAAAGAAGAAAAAAATCAGGAAATTTGTATTAAAAGTAACTTGTCCGAAATTAGTGGTAAGGAACAGAAATAAGCTAAAATTTAATATGGATGCTAGCGTTGAGCCGGATTTTGATCAATTTCTTGTCATCAGTCTAAATAAGACTAAACAATTAAACAAATTAAACAAAAATTAGCAAATTAAAACAAAAATTGGTTAAAAATTAAAAAAATTAATAATTTAAAAACAATTAACATTTAAAAAAACAAACCAATTAAACAAAAATTAACTAAACAAAAGACTAAACAAAGCTAAAATAAACAAAAGCTACTTCAGGACCAAACAACGGGTTCGGATGATATTGTATGGGAGATATTGAATGCAATTATGACCAGAAACTTTTAAAACTGCGTTAAGTCACACTTTAATTTTGACATTGATAGAATTTGACTGAAAAAAAAAGCATGATACAACATATTTTTCTTGTTAATTGCTAAAAAAAAATTTTTATGTTCGTTTTTGAATGCAAAAAATTTCAAGTTCTTAAAAATTCCTTATTTCAAAATCAAACTTAAAAAAAATCAAATATTCATCAAAGTATCAAAACTGGTATCAAAGTGACAATATCAAAGTGAAAAAATGGGTTTGTGTCCACCTCAAAGTTTTTATTATATGATGTTTGAACTATTTTTAACAAAATTGCTATCTCAAAATTCTTATCGGATGGGTTTGGGGAAAAAGGGCGTGTAGGGACTAATTAAGCTACGGTCTCTTTTGACTCTTTAAAAGTGAACTAGAACTTTCTATTTTCAATCAAATGAGCCCTCTCTAAAGTTTATACGAGTATCCCTTCTATAAGAACTATATATATCCCCAGAGTATAACTTACACACGCTTGTCTCTGGGCCATGGGGGTTGTGTTGACCCTGGAGCTTTAATATTTGATGGAACCATTTTTAAGAAAATGCTCACCTCAAATTTTTATCGGATGGGTTTATCCATCCGTCTGAAACGAAATAAGGTTTGGCGTGAATGTTTTTCATTGACTACTTTTTCAATATTTTCTGAACAGATTGCCATAGGTCAATGATCTACATTTGTATTGATTCATTGATTTTAAATAACTAATTTTTTTCAAATGATTAATTAGCTATGAAACGAATTATATTACACATACTATGTTTGTACAACATGTGTCGACCCCGGAATTTTTGTTATCTGACCCTTTATTTTTTTTTAACAAAATGGCTACCTCAAAATTTTATCTGAAGTATTTGGGGGGAAAGGGCGTGAGGGAGGGGCTAGTTGCCCTTCGATCACTTCTGACTCTTAAAAACTGAACTAGAACTTTCAATTTCCAATCAAATGAGCCCTCCCTGAAGTTTATACGAGAATTCCTTCTAAAACAGCTATATATGCCCCCCGGGTATAACTTATAATTAATTAGTATATATAATTATTATAAATAATGATTAATTAGTTATAAAACGAATTATATGACAAATATTATGTTTGTACAACATGTGTCGACCCCGGAGTTTTCGTTATCTGACCTTTGAACTTTTTTTTTTTTAACAAAATGGCTACCTCAAAACTTTTATCTGATGTATTTTGTGGAAGAAGTGTTTGGGGGGGGGGGGTTAGTTGCCCTTTGATCACTTTTGACTCTTAAAAGCTGGACTAGAACTTCCAATTTCCAATCAAATGAGCCCTCTCTGAAGTTTATACGAGAATCCTTTCCTGCGCCCAAGCCCTGGGGGGTTTTGTTGACACCAGAGTTTTGTTATTTAACCTTTCAACTATTTTTAACAAAAAAGTATTTTTTACCCTTGCATATAAAGCACCTCTGGGGGGAAAATAATAAAAATAGGCCCTGGGGGACTGTTTCGACCCCGGAGTTTTCGTTATATGTCTTTGAACTATTAAAAAAAAAGTTATCTCAAAGTTCTTATCGGATGGGTTTGAGGAAAGAAGGGCGTGGAGGGGAGGGGGCTAGGTGCCCTTCAATCTCTTTTGACTCTTAAAAAGTGAACTAGAACTTTCAATTTCCAATCAAATCAGCCATCTTTGAAGTTATTACGAGCATCCCTTCCATAAGACCCATATATGCCTCCAGGGCATAACTTAAAACGCCTGCCCCCGGGCCCTGGTGGGTTGTGTCGACACCGGAATTTTTGTTATATGATCGTTGAACTATTTTTAACAAGATAGCTATCTTAAAATTGTTATTGGATGCATTTGGGAAAAAAGCCTTTGGGGGGGGAAGCTGGCTACCCTCCAATATCTTTTGAAGCTTAAAAAGAGAACTAGAACTTTCAATTTCCGATCAAATGAGCCCTCTCTAAAGTTTATACGAGCATACCTTTCATAAGAACCATATATGCCCCCAGGGCATAACTTATAACCCTTGCCCCTGAAGACTGTGGCGGGAGTGTCCTGCTCAAACATATAATTTCCAGAACTTTCAAATACGTTGAACAAAATGGCTATATGAAAATTTTGATTGGATGTGTTTGGGGAAATGGTGGGCGTGGAAGGGGTGTCAGCTGCCTTTGAATCACTTTCGACTATTAAGAAGGGAACTAGCAATTTAAATTTCCAATCGAATGAGCCCTTTCTGAAGTTTCTACGACAACGTTGTCTATAAAAAACCTTATATGCCCCCAGGGCATAACTTAAAACCCTTGCCCTGAGGGCTGTGGAGGAGTTTTCGTCCTCAAAGACCTAATTTGCAGAACTTAAAACTACGTTTAATAAAACGGCTATCTCAAAATTTTGATTGGATGTGTTTGGGGAAAAGGTGGGCGTGAGAGGGGGTCAGTTGCCCTTCAATCACTTTCGACTATTAAAAAGGGCACTAACCCTTTGAATTTCCAATCGAATGAGCCTTTTTTGAAGTCTTTACGACAACGCCTTCTATAGAAAACCTTATATGCCCCCAGAGAATTACTTAAAACCCTTGCCCTGAGGGTTATGGGGGAGTGTCTTCCTCAAAAACATATTCTCTATCTGGAACAAAATGGCTTGGGGATGTGTTTGGGGAAATGATGGGCGTGGAGGGGGGGGGGGGGTAGTTGCCCTCCGATCACTTTCGACTGTTAAAAAGGGCACTAGCCCTTTGAAATTTTCAATCGAATGGGCCTTTTTCGAAGTTTCTACGAAAACGATTTCTATAATAACCTTATACCCCAGGGCATAACTTAAAACCCCTGCCCTGAGGGTTTTGGAGGAGTATCCTCCTCAAAACATATTTTCTATATGGAAATCAACTACGCTGAACAAAATGGCTATCTCAAAATTTTGATTCGATGTGTTTGGGGGACTGATGGGCGTGGGGGGGGGCTATTTGCTCTCCAATCACTTTCGTCTATTAAAAAGGGTTCTAGCCCTTTGAATTTCCAATCGAATGAGTCCTTTTTGAAGTCTCTACGACAACGCTTTCTGTAAAAACCTTATATGCCCCCAGGGCATAACTTACAACCCTTGCCTTGAGGGCTGTGGGGGAGTGTCCTACTCAAAATATATTTTCTATCTGGAAATCAACTACGCTGAACAAAATGGCTGTCTCAAAATCTTGAATGGATGTGTTTGGGTGAATGATGGGTGTGGGGGGGGGCTAGTTTCCCTCCAATGACTTTTGACCCTTAAAAAGGGCACTAGAACTCTCGATTTCCATTCGAATGAGCCCTCTTTGAAGTTTCTAAGACGAACCCTTCCATAGGAAGTGCTTCCGGGGGAAAAAATAAATAATAATAATAATAAAACATTGGAGCCGTGTGTCAGTTGGCTTAGAATCACTTCCGACTATTAAAAAGGAACTAGCTATTTAAATTTCCAATCGAATGAGCCCTTTCTGAAGTTTCTACGACAATGTTGTCTATATAAAACCTTATATGCCCCCAGAACATAACTTACAACCCTTGCCCTGAGGGCTGTGTTGGAGTTGTCATCCTCAAAGACCTAATTTCCAGAACTTAAAACTACATTAATAAAACGGCTATCTCAACATTTTGATTGGATGTGTTTGGGGAAAAGGTGGCTGTGAGAGGGGGATTAGTTGCCCTCCAATCACTTTCAACTATTAAAAAGGGCACTAGCCCTTTGAATTTCCAGTTGAAGTAGCCTTTTTTGAAGTTTCTACGACAACGCCTTCTATAAAAACCTTATATGCCCCCAGGGCATAACTTAAAACCCTTGCCCTGAGGGTTGTGGGGGAGTGTCCTCCTCAAAAACATATTTTCTATCTGGAAATCAACTACGCTGAACAAAATGGCTATCTCAAATTTTGATTGAATGTGTTTGGGGGAATGATGGGCATGGACTGGCTAGTTGCCCTCCAATCACTTTCAACTATTAAAAGGGCACTAGCCCTTTGAATTTCCAATCGAATGAGCCTTTTTTGAAGTTTCTACGACAACGCTTTCTATAAAAAACCATATATGCCCCCAGGGCATAACTTAAAACCCTTGCCCTGAGGGTTGTGGGGGAGTGTCCTCCTCAAAAACATATTTTCTATCTGGAAATCAACTACGCAGAACAAAATGGCTATCTCAAAATTTTGATTAAATGTGTTTGGGGGAATGATGGGCGTGAGGGGGGGGGGGCTAGTTGCCCTCCAATCACTTTTGACTATTAAAAAGGGTACTAGTCCTTTGAATTTCCAATCTAATGAGTCCTTTTTGAAGTTTTTACGACAATGCCTTATAAAAAAAAACTTATATGCCCCAATGGCATAACTTAAAACCCTTGCCCTGAGGGTTGTGGGGGTGTGTCCTCCTCAAAAACATATTTTCTATGTGGAAATCGACTACGCTGAACAAAATGGCTATATCAAAAGTTTGATTGGATGTGTTTGGGAGAATGATGGGCGCGGGGGGGGGGGCTAGTTGCCCTCCAATCACTTTTGACTATTAAAAAGGGCGCTAGAACTCTCGATTTCCAATCGAATGAGCTACCTTTGAACTTTCTCCGACGACCCCTTCCATATGAAGTGCCTCTGAGGAAAAAAATAATAATAAATAATAATAAGAATAAAACATTGGAGTCGTATGTCCTTTACTATAGGCAACGCTATAGCGTTGCCTCTGACTTGGGCACTGGAACAAAAGCGCCATTATCACTCGAGCGCAACGTTAGGTGGTGATGTCGATATCGCTTTCGTCACACCAATTCGTTTTAGTGTGAATCTGCCTGGTACTTATGAATGTATGTTTTCAAAGTAAACCCGTTTCATCAATAAGAAAAAAGAACGGGTTGGACGCACATGTCGCTTTCCGTTTGGACGATAAAACTATACAAGTGCTGTATCATGTATAACTCACGAAAATCTTGTTAATCTTTGTCAACTTTTCAATTTTTTTGGCATCCCTGCTTTCAATAAAAAAAAAATAACTTATTGGCATCCCTGCTTTAAAAAAAAATTTAGGTATTATCATTTAAATATGATAGCTCGCTACCCACCCCCCTCTTGATACCACCTTGATAGGATGCCGTCTCTGCTTTAAATAAAAAAAAAATCACTTTTTGGCATCCCTGCTTTCAATAAAAGAAATTCGAGATATTTTCATTTAAATGTAATACCTCCCTACCCCCCCCCTCTGGATACCACCTTGATAGGATACCGTCTCAGCTTTACATTAGAAAAATAAGTTAATTAATAATTAACTAGGTCACTAGATGGTTCAAACAAACACGCAAAATAATGTTAAACAGCTTAGTGTTCCTTAAAAAAAAAAAAAAAAAAAAAAAAAAAAAAAAAAAAAAAAAAAAAAAAAAATAGGGTATGAGTAAAGGGGTACAAAGACAACAACAAAAATGTCGAAATTATTCAGATATAGGCCTACCTCAAATTATTGGAAAACTGGGTCATAGATTCGCCGTGGCATTCAATAAGATCCAAAGAATCTAATTAAAAGGTTGTATTTTCTATCAGGGGTTCAACAATTGAGTATTAAACATTAAGAAAATCTTATCTAAAAACAGCAAAAGAAAAAAAAATTCTTCAAACTTACAATTCAGCTATAGAAACAATAATATTAAATTTCTTAAATAAAAAGGTTCATCAATCATCTAAAACCTCGATAAAACACAAGTGGGAAGTCAATTATTTAATTATACCCGGTGCCACGAATTTAGGAATAAAATTAAAAATCAATGTCAATAAACATGTCAAACTTAAAAATTAAAGATAAAACTATGGATCAATAATGAAATGCATAAAAAAATGATATTAGAATTCGTAATCAAGGTTATCTTGAAAAGATAAGCTTATTACTTAGGAAGTTTTTATGTGCATATGGTCTAAATGCCTCCCCAAACACTGACTAAAAAGAAGACACAGTTTTCATTCACCTATGTGTTACTTTTCCAGCTTCCTACAAATTTTTTTCAGGCAAAGTTGCCATTTCAGGAAAAAACATACCAGGTGGACGGGAAGCTGTCTTCTCTCGGTCGACTTCGCTTAAAAGAGCCATAATAAAGACATGAATTATCTTAAAATACTGCGTAATATGGATCAGCCAAAAATAGTGGTAAAGCTGTCAGGGATTTACACTTTTGTACTTTTGTCGCATTTCTTCTATCATTGTCGCCCTGTTGTATATACGACTCGGAAAACCGTATTTTTCATTGAAAGTCTTTTTTCCAAGCAAAGGTCTCACAAAGGAGCGACATTAAAACTTAAAACGAACAGAAATTATTCCGTATATGAAAGGGGCTGTCCCCTCCTCAACGCCTCGCTCTTTACGCTAAAGTTTGACTCTGTCTCACAACTTTATTTTTTAAAACAATAAAAAACTTTAGCGTAAAGAGCGAGGCGTTGAGGAAGGGACAGCCCCTTTCATATACGGAATAATTTCTGTTCGTTTTAAGTTTTAATGTCGCTCCTTACTTTCAGTTAAAAAAACTTGTTTTTTTATTTAATTTTTGAACGTTTTTGAATTAATGCAGGTTTTGATTTTGGCTCACCGTACATGAATAATTATAACAAAATTTTCATATTAATTTACTTTTATTTAGTTAAATGGCTTTCTCGAAACTTGTTTTATTTTATTTACGGACGTTTTTATTAGTAATAAATATACGTAACTTAAGAATTAACTTACGTAACGAACTTTTATATTCATATATTTTTAATTTGTTTATTAGGGGGTTCACCCCCTAGTCAATACCTTGCTCTTTAAGCGAAAGTTCGAATTTTGTTCCAATTCTTTAAAAATGACCGCTTAATCACAAAGGCCGTTAATTAGAATAAATAGCTCTTATGAAAGTACTAAAAAATTGGCTTAAAGAGCGAGGTATTGACTACGGGGTGAACCCAATCATATATGTAATATTTTCTGTTCGTTTAAAGTTTCGATGTTGCTGCTATTGCAGTTGAAATACTTGTTTTTTTTATATTAAATTTCTGATCTTTTTTTAAATAATGCTGGGAAGTCCGGCGTCCCCTTCGTAGCAATGTCCCTTCCCCCATGAAAACTTCCTTCATGGAAATATCCTCCCACATAACCCCCGACCCACCAACCCCCCCCCCCCCACTACCAGGAAAAATCTCCCCAGAAAACGTCTGTATACTTCCAAATAACCAATACTATATGTTAACATTGGGTAAAGTTCATAACTTTCAGCCCTCCCCTCGGGAGCTTCGGGGGATTAAGTCATCCTAAAAGACATACTTATTATATTTTCGAACATGCTGAACAAAATGGCTATCTCAAAATTTTGATCAGGTGACTTTGGGAAAAAAATGAGCGTGGGAGGGGGCCTAGTTGCTCTCCATTTTTTTTGGTCACTTAAAAAGGGCACTAGAACTTTTAATTTCCATTCCAATGAGCCCTCCCACGATATTCTAGGACAACTGGGTCGATACGATTACCCCTGGGAAAAAAAAAAATAAATAAACACGCACCCGTGATCTTTCTTCTGGCAAAAAATGCAAAATTCCACATTTTTGTAGATGGGAGCTTGAAACCTCTACAGTAGGGTTCTCTGATACGCTGAATATGATGGTGTGATTTTCATTAAGGTTCTATAATTTTTAGGGGGTCTTTCCTCCTTTTTTCGAAAATCAGCCAAATTTTCTCAGGCGCCTAACTTTTGATGGGTAGAATTAAACTTGATAAAACTTATATATTTGAAATCAGCATTAAAATATGATTCTTTTGATGTATCTATTTGTATCAAAATACCGTTTTCTAGAGTTTCGGTTACCATTGAGCCGGGTCGCTCCTTACTTACAGTTCGTTACCACGAACTGTTTGATTTACCTCAGTAATTCAAGCTGAACATTGTTTTCAAGACTGTTTATAATTCCCTAAGGAATTGAATTATTTGCCGATTATAATTTAAATTTTGTCATACCAATGAAACCAGAAAATATTTTTGAGTGGAGCCGAGAAGCATTAGTCCCCTCCGCAGTTCCCCACTTTCTTTCAAGCAAGTCAATATCCGCAAAAACCAGAAAGCAGAAAAAGGAAAAACAAGTCAAGCTACTAAGAATGAGAATTTTCACATAGTTGTTCAACCTACACCACCAAAGAAAAGATCAAGATGCTCACCAAACCCACAGCCGAATGTTAATGAAAATATAACAAAAACGGATCGTATCTCAGTGTTGCTCAGAAAAACTAATGGAGAGCTGTTTAAACAAGAAAATATCCTAAATAAGGGAAATCAATGTTTATGGCTACAAAGATTAATTTTCATATGTTTCTTCTTAGATCAGATATGGCTGAAATTTATTTCAATGAAAACATTGCAAATATTTTTATACAAAAGTCTAACACGGTCTCTTTTGAAAGTACTCCAGTCGAATGCAAAACCATAATTAAAAAGGCCCTCCACAAATATGTGCTGTATGGACTTGACCTGGATCTTTCAAATGAAGAAATTTAGTTTGAGCTATTGATGCATCAGGACGGATTGCATAAGCAGCAACTGTAACTAGACTGCGGCACAAGAAGGATGGTGATCTTGTGGTCAGTAAGTCTGTTCTGATAAGCAACCAAAATGAGTTAAAAGGGCTGTGTATTTGTATTAGCAAAAATTCTGGTACAAACAATACAAACCAAAAGCGTTTCAGTGCACCCCCTCCACCGTGCTCCGTGCACCGAAACAAATACGTTTCAGTTTGTCTCATCCATGACCATACGAAAAATAACTGCAAGCAAATGTTTTTACTTTTATAACTTTAATAAAGCAAATAATATTAACATTTTGATTACTAAATATCAATATATGTATGTTAAACTGACAATGCACATTCATTTGTATTTTTGCAGTCAAGTGCAAATTATGTTCTGGCCTTGGGAAGGCATAGGGGTTTTAAGCCCAACTTATGTTAATTTTTGCTCGTTTTGAGTTTGACTCGGTTATTTATTTTAATTTCTGTTCGTTTTGGGTTTCATTTATTTATCGATGCTGATTTGTGGTAGTTTCACGCTTGGTAGATTATTTGATTTAATTTTTGCTCATTTTTTGTTTACTTTCCTCTGAAAAACGTATTTTGTGGAAAAAGTTTTTTTAATTAATTTCTGTTCGTTTTATATTGACATGGTCTTTTCAGGGAAAAAGAAAATAATACTTTAAATCTTTTCGTTTTTTTAAAAAAATTTATAGTTTGGTCTGCTATTCTTATGCCGGAGAAAAGTTTTCAGCAATTTTTAACAACATACAACCTTTTAAAAATCTGGACACAAATAGTAGTGTTTAATGGAATTGAAGTTATCAAGTATTTTGCAGTAGATTGCATACATAGGTTGCATCAAGACATGGCTAATTGTAGACAGAGAAAAGCCAAGACAGATAGTCCAAGTAATTGAGAGGCAAATGTTTAAATGGCTGGGGCACGGGTAAATGGCGGTTAGTTTCATACCTCCTCTAGTTGACCTGAAATGGAAAACTTGATACCATTCGCAAAAAAATCTGTTTACTTTCTTTGATAGCTTGGATAAACTTACGCTATTTTGATTTGGTCAAACTTTAAGAGCAGAAGTAGCCCCAAAAGTTTGAACATAATACCCTCAGTCGTTCTTGGGATACTGCTGAGATGCCTTATTGGAAATTAGCATTAACACAGTGCATTTTGATTTAATCTTATGGCAACATTTAGTTTTTAAACATAAAGGCAAATGGGAGAGTGGGCGTGGGAGGGGGACTAGTTTCCCTCCAATCACTTTCGACTATTAAAAAAGGCATCATCCCTTTCTATTTTCATTCGAATGAGCCCTTTTCGAAGTTCCTACGACAACTCCTTCAATAGAAAGTGCCCTGGTCTAAACAACAACAACAACAACAAAAAAGTAATACATTTTATCCACATTGATCTTTACTATAAAAATGTCAAGCCTTCCAATCAATTTTGACTATTAAAAATGGCACTAGGCCTTTTGATTTCCAATCGAATGAGTCCTTTTTGAGTTTCTAAGACAACACTTTCTATAAACACCTTATATGCCCCCAGGGCATAAATTACAACCCTTACCCTAAGAGCTGTGAGGGTGGCTGTCATCCTCTAAGATCTAATTTCTAGAACTTTCAACTACGTTAAACAAAATGGCAATCTCAAAATTTTGATTAAATGTGTCTGGGAAAACGGTGGGCGTGAGAGGGACGTTAGTCGCTCTCCAATAACTTTCAACTATTAAAAACGGAACTAGCCCTTTCAATTTCCAATAAAACGAGCCCTTTTGAAGTTTCTACGATAACGCTTTCAATAAAAATCTTATATGCCCCCAGGGTATAACTTACAACCGTTTCCCTGAGGGCTGGGGGGAGGTTGTCATCCTCAAAGACCTAATTTCCAGAACTTTTTGCGACGTTGAACAAGATGGCTATCTGAAAACTTTTATTGGGTGTGGTGGGCGTAAGAGGGGGGTTAGTTACCCTCCGATCACTTTCAACTATTAAAAAGAGCACTAGCGCTCTCAATTTCCAATTGAATGAGTCCGTTTTGAAGTTTTTACGACTATCTATAAAAATCTATCTATATATAAAAGTCTATCTATAAAAACCTTATATGCCCCCAGGGCATAACTTACAACCTTTGCCCTGGGGGCTCGGGGGGGGATGTCATCCTTAAATACACAATATACAGAACTTTAACTACGTTGAACAAAATGAATATCTATAAACTTTGATTGAATGTGTTTGGGGAAATGGTGGGCGTGAGAGGGGGTTTAATTACTCTCTACTCACTTTCGACTATTAAAAAGGGCAAATTCAATTTCGAATCAAATGAGCCCCTTTTGAATTTTCTACAACAACTTTCTATATAAACCTTATATGCCCCCAGGGCATAACTTACAACCCTTGCACTGAGGGTTCTGATGGGGTTATCATCCTAAAAGACCTAATTCTCAAAACATTCGACTTCGTTGAACAAAATGGATATCTCAAAATTTTGATTGGATGTGTTCGGGGAAATGGTGGGCGTGAGATGGGGGTTAGTTGCCCTTCAATCACTTTCTACTATTAAAAGAGCACTAACCCTTTCAATTTCCAATCGAATGAGCCCTTTTTGAAGTTTCTACAACATCGCTTTCTACAAAAACCTTATATGCCCCATGGCATAACTTACGACCCTTGCCTTGAAAGCTGTGGGGATGGAGGGGTTGTCATCCCTAAAGACCTAATTTCCAAAACTTTCAACTGCGTTCAATAAAATGGCTATCTAAAAATTTTGATTGAATGTGTTTGGGGAAAAGGTGGGCGTGAGATGGGGTTTAGTTGCCCTCAAATAACTTTCGAGACTATTAAAAATGGCACTAGCCCTTTGAATTTCCAATCAAATGAGCCCCTTTTCATGTTTTTATTACAAAGATTACAATAAAAACTTATATACCCCCAGGGAATAACTTTTAACCTTGCCCTGAAAACTGTGGCAACAAAAACTGCGTGCAACAAAATGGCTATCTCAAAATTTTTATTAGATGTGTTTGGGGGAAATGTGGGCGTTAGAGGGGGGTTAGTTGCCTTCCAATCACTTTCGACTGTTAGAAAGGGCACTAGCCATTTCAATTTTCAATCGAATGAGCCATTTTTGAAGTTTCTATACGTTCTATAAAAACCTTATATGCCCCAAGGGCATAACTTAAGGCTCAAATCACTTTCGACTATTAAAAAGGGCACTAGACCTTTGAATTTCCAATCGAATGAGCCCTTTTTCAAGTTTCTACGACCAAGTTTTCAATAAAAATGTATATGCCCCCACGGCATAACTTATAACCCTTGCCCTGACGACTGTGGGGGGGGGGAGTGCCCTGCTCAAAGGTATAATTTCCTGAACTTTAAACTGCGAGAAACAAAAAGGTTATCTCAAAGTTTTGATTGGATGAGTTTGGGGAAATGGTGGGCGTGGAAGGGGTGTTAGTTGCCTTCCCATCCCTTTCGACTATAAAAAAGGGTACTAGTCATTTCAATTTCCAATCGAATGAGCCCTTTTTGAATTTTCTACGACAACGCGTTCTATAAAAACCTTATATGCCCCCAGGGCATAACTTACAACCCTTGCCCTGAGGGCTTTGGGGGGGGGGTGTCATATTCAAAGACCAAATTTCCAGAACTTTCAACTACGTTGAACAAAATGGCTATCTTAAAATTTTGATTGGATGTGTTTGGGGAAAAGATGGGTGTGAGAGGTAGGCTAGTTGCCTCCAATCACTTTCGACTATTAAAAAGGGCACTAGCCCTTTGAATTTCCAATCGAATGAGCCTTTTTCGAAGTTTCTACGACGACGCTTTCTATAAGAACCTTATATGCCCCCAGGGGCATATAAGGTTTCAACTACGCTGAACAAAATGGCTATCTCAATATTTTGATTGGATGTGTTTCGGGAAATGGTGAGCGTGGAAGGGTTGTTAGTTGCCTTCCAATTATTTTCGACTATTAAAAAGGGCACTAGCTATTTCAATTTTTAATCGAATAAGTCCTTTTTGAAGTTTGTACGACAGCGCATTCTATAAAAACCTTATATCCCCCCAGGGCCCCCCAGGGCACAACTTACAACCCTTGCCCTGAGGGCTGTGAGGGAGTTGTCATCCTCAAAAACATAATTTCTATCTGGAAATCAACTACGCTGAACAAAATGGCTATCTCAAAATTTTGATTGGATGTGTTTGGGGAAAAGATGGGTGTGAGAGGGGGGTTAGTTGCCCTCCAATTACTTTCGACTATTAAAAAGGGCACTAGCCCTTTGAATTTCTAATCGAATGATCCTCTTTTGAAGATTCTACGACAACGCCTTCTATAAAAACCTTATATGCCCCCAGGGCATAACTTACAACCCTTGCCCTGGCAGTGGGGGAGTGTCCTGCTCAAAAACATAATTTCTATCTGGAAATCAACTACGCTGAATAAAATGGCTATATCAAAATTTTGATTGGATATGTTTCGGGATATGGTGGGCGTGGAAGGGGTGTTAGTTGCTTTCTAATCACTTTCGACTATTAAAAAGGGCACAAGCCACTCCAATTTCCAATTGAATCAGCCCTTTTCGAAGTTTCTATGACAACTTCTTCGATAAAAAGTGCCCTGCTCTAAAGGAAAAAAATAATACATTGTTTCAACATCGTTCTTATATGCCCTCAGGGCATAACTTAAAACCCTTGCCCCGAGGGTTGTGGGGGAGTATCTTCCTCAAAAACATATTTTCTTTCTGGAAATCAACTACGCTGAACAAAATGGCTATCTCAAAATTTTGTTTGGATATGTTTGGGGAAATGGTGGGCGTGAGAGAGGGGTGAGTTGCCCTTCAATCACATTGACTATTAAAAGGGCGCTAGCCCTTTCAGTTTCCAACTGAATGAGCACTTTTTTAAGTTTCTACAGCATCGCTTTCTATAAAAACCTTATATTCCCCCAGGGCATAACTTACGACCCTTGTCCTGAGGGCTGTGGGGTAGAGTGGTTGTCATCCTTAACGACCTAATTTCCTAAACTTTTAACTACTTTGAATAAAATGGCAATCTAAAAATTTTGATTCGATGTGTTTTGGGAAAAGGTGGGCGCGAGAGGGGGTTAGTTGCCCTCAAATCACTTTCGAGACTATTAAAAAGGGCACTAGTCCTTTGGATTTTCAATCGAATGAGCCCTTTTTCAAGTTTCTACGACCAAGTTTTCAATAAAAATGTATATGCCCCCATGGCATAACTTATAACCCTTGCCCTGACGACTGTGGGGGGGGGGGAGTGCCCTGTTCAAAGGTATAATTTCCTGAACTTTAAACTGCGAGAAACAAAAAGGTTATCTCAAAGTTTTGATTGGATGAGTTTGGGGAAATGGTGGGCGTGGAAGGGGTGTTAGTTGCCTTCCTATCCCTTTCGACTATAAAAAAGGGAACTAGTCATTTCAATTTCCAATCGAATGAGCCCTTTTTGAATTTTCTACGACAACGCGTTCTATAAAAACCTTATATGCCCCCAGGGCATAACTTACAACCCTTGCCCTGAGGGCTTTGGGGGGGGGGGGTATGTCATATTCAAAGACCGAATTTCCAGAACTTTCAACTACGTTGAACAAAATGGCTATCTTAAAATTTTGATTGGATGTGTTTGGGGAAAAGATGGGTGTGAGGGGTAGGCTAGTTGCCTCCAATCACTTCCGACTATTAAAAAGGGCACTAGCCCTTTGAATTTCCAATCGAATGAGCCTTTGTCGAAGTTTCTACGACGACGCTTTCTATAAGAACCTTATATGCCCCCAGGGGCATATAAGGTTTCAACTACGCTGAACAAAATGGCTATCTCAATATTTTGATTGGATGTGTTTCGGGAAATGGTGAGCGTGGAAGGGTTGTTAGTTGCCTTCCAATTATTTTCGACTATTAAAAAGGGCACTAGCTATTTCAATTTCTAATCGAATAAGTCCTTTTTGAAGTTTGTACGACAGCGCATTCTATAAAAACCTTATATCCCCCCAGGGCCCCCCAGGGCACAACTTACAACCCTTGCCCTGAGGGCTGTGAGGGAGTTGTCATCCTCAAAAACATAATTTCTATCTGGAAATCAACTACGCTGAACCAAATGGATATCTCAAAATTTTGATTGGATGTGTTTGGGGAAAAGATGGGTGTGAGAGGGGGGTTAGTTGCCCTCCAATTACTTTCGACTATTAAAAAGGGCACTAGCCCTTTGAATTTCTAATCGAATGATCCTCTTTTGAAGATTCTACGATAACGCCTTCTATAAAAACCTTATATGCCCCCAGGGCATAACTTACAACCCTTGCCCTGGCAGTGGGGGAGTGTCCTGCTCAAAAACATAATTTCTATCTGGAAATCAACTACGCTGAATAAAATGGCTATATCAAAATTTTGATTGGATGTGTTTCGGGATATGGTGGGCATGGAAGGGGTGTTAGTTGCTTTCTAATCACTTTCGACTATTAAAAAGGGCACAAGCCACTCCAATTTCCAATTGAATCAGCCCTTTTCGAAGTTTCTATGACAACTTCTTCGATAAAAAGTGCCCTGCTCTAAAGGAAAAAAATAATACATTGTTTCAACATCGTCCTGATATGCCCTCAGGGCATAACTTAAAACCCTTGCCCCGAGGGTTGTGGGGGAGTATCTTCCTCAAAAACATATTTTCTTTCTGGAAATCAACTACGCTGAACAAAATGGCTATCTCAAAATTTTGATTGGATATGTTTGGGGAAATGGTGGGCGTGAGAGAGGGGTGAGTTGCCCTTCAATCACTTTGACTATTAAAAGGGCGCTAGCCCTTTCAATTTCCAATTGAATGAGCCCTTTTTTAAGTTTCTACAGCATTGCTTTCTATAAAAACCTTATATTCCCCCAGGGCATAATTTACGACCCTTGTCCTGAGGGCTGTGGGGTAGAGTGGTTGTCATCCTTAAAGACCTAATTTCCTAAACTTTTAACTACTTTGAATAAAATGGCTATCTAAAAATTTTGATTCGATGTGTTTTGGGAAAAGGTGGGCGCGAGAGGGGGTTAGTTGCCCTCAAATCACTTTCGAGACTATTAAAAAGGGCACTAGCCCTTTGGATTTTCAATCGAATGAGCCCTTTTTCAAGTTTCTACGACAAAGATTTCAATTATATATCCCCAGGGAATAGTTTATAACTCTTGCCCAGAAGACTGTGGGGGGAGTGTTCTAATCAAAGGTATAATTTCCCAAACTTTAAACTGCGTGGAAGAAAATGGCTATATCAAAATCTTGATTGGATGTTTTTTGGGATATCGTGGGCGTGGAAGGGGTGTTAGTTGCCTTCCAATCACTTTCGACTATTAAAATGGGCACTAGCCATTTCAATTTTCAATCGATTGAGCCATTTTTGAGGTTTCTACAACAATGCGATCTATAAAACCTTATATCCCCCAAGGGCATAACTTACAACCCTTGCCCTGGGGGTTGTCATCTTCAAAGCCCCAATTTCCAGAACGTTCAACTACCTTGAACAAAATAGCTATCTTAAAATTTTGATTGAATGTGTTTGTGGAAAAGGTGGGCGGGAGAGGGGGGTTAGTTGCCCTCCAATCACTTTCGACTATTAAAAAGGGCACTAGACCTTTGAATTTCCTAACGAACGAGCCCTTTTTCAAGTTTCTACTACAAAGTTTTCATTAAAAATGTATAGGCCCCCAGCGCACAGCTTATAACCCTTGCCCTGAAGACTGTGGGGGGAGTGCCCTGCTCAAAGGTATAATTTCATGAACTTTAAACTGCGCAGAACAAAAATATTATCTCAAAATTTTGATTGGATGAGTTTGGGGAAATGGTGCGCGTGGAAGGGGTGTTAGTTGCCTTCCTATCACTTTCGACTATTGAAAAGGGTACTAGCCATTTCACTTTTTAATTGAATGAGCCCTTTTTGAAGTTTCTACGACAACGCGTTCTATAAAAATCTTATATGCCCCCAGGGCATAACTTACAACCCTTGCCCTCAAGGCTGTGGGGGAGCGTCTTCTTCAAAAACATAATTTCAATCTGGAAAATCAATTACACTGAACAAAATGGCTATCTCAAAATTTTGATTGGATGTCTTTCGGGAAATGGTGGGCGTGGAAGAGTTGTTAGTTGTCTTCCAATCACTTTCGACTATTACAAAGGGCACAAGCCACTCCAATTTCCAATTGAATGAGCCCTTTTCGAAGTTTCTATGACAACTTCTTCTATACGAAGTTGCCTGCTCTAAAGAAAAAAAAAATTAATAATACATTGTGCCAACATCGTTCTTATATGCCCTCAGGGCATAACTTAAAACCCTTGCACCGACGGTTGTGGGGGAATGTCCTCCTCAAAACATATTTTAAATCAGGAAATCAACTACGCTGAACAAAATGGTTATCTCAAAATTTTGATTGGATGTGTTTGGGGGAATGAAGGGCGTTGGGGGGGGGGCTAGTTGCCCTCCAACCGTTTCCGACCAATAAAAAGAGCACTAGCCCTTTGAATTTCCAATCGAATGAGCCTTTTTTGAAGTTTCTACGACAACGCCTTCTAAAAAAAAACTTATATGCCCCCAGGGCATAACTTACAACCCTTGCCCTGAAGGCTGTGGGGGAGTGTCCTCCTCAAAAACATAATTTCTATCTGGAAATCAACTACGCTGAACAAAATGGCTATTTAAAAATTTTTATTGGATGTGTTTCGGGAAATGGTGGGCGTGGAAGGGGTGTTAGTCGCCTTACGATCACTTTCGACTATTAAAAAGGGCACAAGCCACTCCAAATTCCAATCGAATGAGCCCTTTCCGCAGTTTCTATGACAACTTCTTTGATACGAAGTGCCCTGCTCTAAAGGAAAAAAAAAATAATACATTGTGCCAACATCGTTCTTATATGCCCTCAGGGCATAACTTAAAACCCTTTTTCTCGAGGGTTGTGGGCGAGTGTCCTCCTCAAAAATATATTTTCTATTTGGAAATCAACTACGCTAAACAAAATTGCCATCTCAAAATTTTGATTGGATGTGCTTGGGGGAATGATGGGCTTGCGGGGGGGGGGGGGGGCTAGTTGCCCTCTAATCACTTTCGACTATTAAAAAGGGCACTAGCCACTCCAATTTCCAATCGAATGAGCCCTTTTCGAACTTTCTACAGCATCGCTGTAGAAATCAGGGCAAGGATTGTAAGCTATGCCCTTAGGGCATATAAGGTTCTTATAGAAATCTTTGTCGTAGAAACTTCAAAAAGGGCACATTCAATGGGAAATTCGAAGGGCTAGTGCCCTTTTTAATTGTCGAAAGTGATCGGAGGGCATTTTACCCCCCTCTCAAGCACAACTTTTCACCAAACACATCCAATCAATATTTTGAGATAGCCATTTTGTTCAACGTAGTTGGAAATTCTGGAAGTTAGGTCTCTTAGGATGATAACTCCCCCCCCCACAGCCCTCTGGACAAGGGTTGTAAGTTATGTCCTGGGGCATATAAGGTTTATATAGAAAGCATTGTCTTAGAAACTTCAAAAGGGCTCATTCGATTGGAATGACTAGTGCCCTTTTTAATAGTCGAAAGTGATTGGAAGGCAAATAAAACCCGTTTCACGCCCACCATTTCCCCAAACACATCCAATCAAAATTTTGAGATTGCCATTTTGTTCACCGTAGTTGAAAGTTCTGGAAATTGTATCTTTGAGCAGGACACTTCCCCCATAGTCTTCAGGGCAAGGGTTATAAGTTATGCCCTGGGGGCATATATGGTTCATATGGAAGGGATGCTCGTATAAGCTTCAGAGAGGGCTCATTAGATTAGAATTGAAAGTTCTAGTTCACTTTTTAAGTCTCAAAAGATATTGGAGGGTAACAAGCCCCTCCCCCCCCCTCACGCCCTTTTTCCCAAATGCATCTGATTAAAATTTTAAGATAGCTATCTTGTTAAAAATAGTTCAAAGATTATATAAGAAAAACTCCGGTTTCGACACAACCCTTCAGGGCCGGGGGCAGGCGTTGTAAGTTATGCCCTGGGGGCATATATGGTTCTTATGGATGGGATGCTCGTATAAACTTCAAACAGGGCTCATTTGATTGGAAACTGAAAGTTCTAATTGAATTTTTGAGATTCAAAAGAGATTGGAGGGCACCTGGCCCCCCACGCCGTTTTTCCTCAAACCCATCGATAAGATCTTTGAGATAGCCATTTCTAAAAAAAATTTCAAAGACTATATAACGAAAACTCCGAGGTCGACACAGCCCCCCAGGACCCAAGGGCAGGCGTTGTAAGTTATGCCCTGGGGGAATATATAATTCTTAATATATAATATATAAACTTCAGAGAGGCTCACTTGATTAGGAATTGAACGTTCTACTTCAGTTTTTGAGAGTCAAAAGATATTGGAGGGCAACAGGCCCCCCACACCCCTTTTTTCCGAATGCATCCGATGGAAATTTTGAGATAGCCATTAAGCTAAAAATAGTTCAAAGATTATATAACGAAAACTCCGGGGTCGACACAGCCCCCCAGGGCCCAAGGACAGGCGTTGTAAGTTATGCCCTGAGGGAATATATTGTTTTTATGGAAAGGATCCTCGTAAAAACTTCAGAGAGGGCTCCTTTGATTGGAAATTGAAAGTTCTAGTTCAGTTTTTGAGATTCAAAAGAGATTGGAGGGCAACTCCCCCCCCCCCCCCGCAGGGGGTAGTAGCCAAACTGCCCCCTATGCCACTTTTTTTCCGAATGTATCCGATATAAATTTTGAGATAGTCATTAAGTTAAAAATTGTTCAAAAGTCAGATAACAAAAACTCAGGTGTCGACACAACCCCCAGGGGCAGGTGTTGTAATCTATGCCCTGGGGCATATATGGTTCTTATGAAGGGGATGCTCGTATAAACTTCAAAGAGGGCCCATTTGGCTGGAAATTGAAAGTTCTAGTTCACTTTTCAACAGTCAGAAAGATTGGAGGGCACCTAGCCCCCCCCCCCCCTCCCCGCCCTTTTTTCCTCAAACCTCTTTATAAGAACTTTTTGATAGACATTTAAAAAAAATAGTTTAAGACCATATAACAAAACTCCGGAGTCGAAACAGCCCCCTAGGGCCCTTCAAGACCAACGCCCTCTATACAAGGCGAGAATTAGCCCCCTTCAGCCCTCAACATGCAAGCTGCAGATCTTATTGTAAGTTTTAAATTTTATTTCCGCTAATGATTCTTTCTCCCAAGTCAATTTGAAGGACAGAGATTGTACCGTTAGACTTCGAAATAATTCCAGATTCTAATTTGCGTAATAATGGCTTCGATAAGAGATACGAGACTTAACGGTCCCCATTTTATCGTATGTTCCGGAAAATCTTGAAAATAACAGATTTGCATTAACGAATTTAATTCTAAGGTCAAAGTAGATTGGTTTATACACATTGGAAATAAGCTATTTTCAGGAGATGATCTGAAGGAGTTAGACTAACCCTTTCAAACCAAGTAAAGACCCCGGTTTTTTCCAAAGCAGATAAAGAGTATTAATATGAAATTTTTGGAGGTTGTTTGAACAAAATCAAAATCTACTATGTCTCGTTTAGCTTGTAAATATGTTATATCACTAATGCATATAGGGTGGCTATTAAATTGGAACTTTCACGATATATAGAGTGAGAAACAGTGAATTAACCAAATGGTACTATGTGCACACAGATAGTGATATTGCTACTACTAAGCGTCTTTTTTTAAGCACATGTTTTAAATGATATGAAAATACTAATCCATTTTTAAAAATAGGGTGATTTAGACACTTTGAAAATAAGCTATTTTCGTTATAGGCTAAAACGGTTCCATATGCACTACCTTCTCACCCATCTGTAGAAACAAGTCAAGAAATGATCCAAATTGAACCACCTATGGGCTTTCGTTACAATCAGGTAACTGAAATACCACCTATCTCGAACGATATGATAAATTCATACGTTATGGCGATGGTAGTGTTAACTTAGACGATATACCTTCTGACATTGACTTCTGACATTGACAATTGACATTGAATAATTATTTCAATGTAGTCGCTAGTACAATTGGACAAGGCAATGCAGTTAGTTCAGAGGGCGATTTACCATGCTTAAGCCCGAATACAATGCAAATTTTAGATAATTTTATGATATTATGAGAACCTACTCCCTACTGATTTAATGTATATAGTCCCTATTCGATCAAATTTAATTAAAAATGAAATGGCTTCGATGGATTTTAGTACACGAACCAGCCCTATTGTTTAACAAGGTGGGGGAGGGGTGGTGATGATTTAGGGTACGCTATCACCTTAAACGCTGAGAATATCTATTAAAAAGTTGGAGTAAGAAAAGGAATTTCAGAAATATATATACTACTACTAGCAGGCTCATAGAGGATATATTAGAAAATGAGATAGGTTAAAAGAACTTTTACCAAAGTCTGGGAAAGATGACCTGAATTTTTTTCCTCAGAAATCTCCACAGATAAGCAAACACCCGTCCAAACACAGAGACAGAGAGCGTTTTCAGTTTTCAGAAACAGGAACATCCACCTTTAAAATACATCTGATTCTATAAATAATACTTGATTTTTAATAAAGTGGTAACAAACTCTTTCTTGAATCCGCCTCTTGGATACTCAATACAGACATTTCATTCAAAAAATTATGAAAAAAATGACATGAAATATGTTTGCGGTTGTACCAATCGTACTCTATGCTTGCTCCTAGACACGACGCGACTGAAACCATGCCAAAAGTTGTGTATGGCCCGGAAAAACAATTAGTGTCATGTCAAGAGAGAACATGTTGAATCATTTCATGGAAATAGTTCAAAACATTCAATTTTTCATGATGATATTAACAGACATGTAATATTTTACCAGTTAAGTTACTTAACAATTTCCACGCTCCATTTTCATGCAATAGAGACAGAGAGTTTTATGACACTTCCCCACAATAAATTCTACGGCTTCTATGACTCCTCCTCACAATGAATTCAGACGGTTTTAGGTTCTTTGCGCAGTGGTTACCTAGGGACATACCTGATCGCGATAAGTGCATAAGAAACGGTAAAAACTATTCTATATCATGGAATCCTCGTTTGTGGATGTTTAACCGTGAACTTTAAGTATTATTTTTATGTAAATATGTTTTTTTTTCAAAAAAATCTATTTTAATATGGTTAAGCAATAAATATCTTTAAGCTTAACCTGTCTTTATTCTTTAGAATAGTTCCATTCTGTAAAAAAAAATTATGAAAAAATTGCAAGTAAGTAACAAACTCATTCTTGAATTCACCTCTTGGATACACAATACGGAAATTTTGTTTAAGAAATTATGAGAAAATTGTAAGTAAGCAACAAACTCTTTCTTGAGTTCACCTCTTGGATACACAATACGGAAATTTCATTCAAAAAATTATGAAAAAATGTAAGTAAGTAACAAACTCTTTCTTGAATTCACCTCTTGGATACACAGTGTGATTTTCATTAAGATTCTATGACTTTTGATGTCCAAAAATGCCATCTCTCGACTTTTTAGAACTATACCAAATTCCACATTTTGAAAGATGGCAGCTTGTAACCTCTACAGTAAGGTTTTCTGATACACAACAACTGATGGTGTGATTTTCATTAAGATTCTATGACTTTTGATACCCAAAAATGCCCCTCTCTCGACTTTCTAAAATTATACCAAATTCCACATTTTTGCAGATAGGAGCTTGAAATCTCTACAGTAAGGTTCTCTGATGCATTGAAAGTGATGATGTGATTTTCATTAAGACTCTTTGATTTCTGATGCCCAAAAATATCCCCTCTCTCGACTTTCTAGAATTATACCAAATTCCCCATTTTTGCAGATAGGAGCTTGAAATCACTTCAGTAAGGTTCTCTGATACACTGAAACTGACAGTGTGATCTTCATTAAGACTCTATGACTTTTGATGCACCCACAAATGCCCTCTCTCGGCTTTCAAGATTTATACTAAATTCCACATTTTTGCAGATAGAAGCCTGAAACCTCTACAGTGTAGGTTCTCCGATACACCTACAGTTTGTTTCTTACATAAGTAAGTAATAAACTCTTTATTGAATTCACCTCTTGGATACACAATCTGATTTCCATTAAGATTCTATGACTTTTGATGTCCAAAAATGTCCTCTCTAGACTTTTTAGAACTAAACCAAATTCCACATTTTTGCAGATGGGAGCTTGAAACCTCTACAGGAATGTTCTCTGATACACTATAACTGATGGTGTGATTTTCATTAATATTCTATGACATTTGATGCACCCGAAAATGCCCTCTCTCGACTTTCAAGAATTATACCAAATTCCACATTTTTACAGATAGGAGCTTGAAACCGGTACAGTGTAGGTTCTCTGATACACCGAAACTGATGATGTGATTTTCATTAAAATTCTATTACTTTTGATATCCAAAAATGCCCCCTCTCTCGACTTTTTAGAATTATATCAAATTCCACATTTTTGCAGATATGAGCTACAATTTTCTAGTAAGGTTCTCTGATACATTGAAACTGATGCTGTGATTTTCATTAAGATTCTATGAATTTTGATGCCCAAAAATGTCCCCCTCTCTCGACTTTCTAGAATTATACCCAATTCCACATTCTTGCAGATAGGAGCTTGAAATCTCTACAGTAAGGTTATCTGATACATTGAAACTGATAGTGTGATTTTCATTGGGATTCTATGACTTTTGATGCCTAAAAATGCCCCCTCTCTCGACTTTCTAGAATTATACCAAATTCTACATTTTTGCAGATAGGAGATTGAAATCTCTACAGTAAGGTTCTCTGATACATTGAAACTGATAGTGTGATTTTCATTGGGATTCTATGACTTTTGATGCCTAAAAATGCCCCCTCTCTCGACTTTCTAGTATTATACCAAATTCAACATTTTTGCAGATAGGAGATTGAAATCTCTACAGTAAGGTTCTATGATACATTGAAACTGATAGTGTGATTTTCATTAGGATTCTATGACTTTTGATGCCCAAAAGTTCCTCCTCTCTTGACTTTCTAGAATTATACCAAATTCCACATTTTTGCAGATAGGAGATTGAAATCTCTACAGTAAGGTTCTCTGATACATTGAAACTGATAGTGTGATTATCATTAGGATTCTATGACTTTTGATGCCCAAAAATGCCCTCTCTCGACTTTCTTGAATTATTGGTTCAATATAATCATCCCTGGAGGGAAAAACAGCGATGAACCCCTTCCTAACAATTTCCATGTATGACACATTCTCTTGAAATGTACGTTCATAAAATCTAAGTTTTATTAATTTTGACTTTATGCGTCGGTGCGTTGAATTTAGGTTAGAATGGTTATAGATGACAGCACACCCGCTCAGACACACACTCAGAGTGAGAAAGAAATGCAAAAAGTTATTTTAATTTAGGTTCTCTTAGAGGGGTGCACCACTCTAAGTAAACCTAAATTAACCTAACTTTTTGCATGTCTCTATTTCAACCTAAATTAACCTAAATTTTTGCATGTCATATTTCATGTCATTTTTTTCATAATTACTTGAATGAAATGTCTGTAATGAGTATCCAAGAGGTGAATTCAAGAAAGAGTTTGTTACGGCTTTATTAAAAATTAAATATTATTAATAGAATCAGATGTATTTTAAAGATGGATGTCCCTGGTTCTAAAAACTGAAAACTCTCTCTGGCTGTGTGTCTGGACGGATGTTTGCTTGTCTGTGGAGATTTATGAGGGGAAAAAAAATCAGGTCATCTCTCTCACACTTTGGTAAAAGTTCTTTTAAACTATCTCATTTTATAATATATCCTCTATGAGTCTGCTAGTAGTAGTATCTATATTTCTGAAAGTTATTCTAAGCGTTTGAGGTGGTAGCGTACCCTAAAAGTAATGGAAATGTAACAAAGTAATGTATAATATATTTTTAATGAAGTAATGACATGTAGAATAGTAATATGAAAATACGTTTCATACATTTTTATGCATTATTAACATCATTGAACAACTTTGGACATTTTGAATGTGTTCCATAAAATAATCCATCGTGTTCTCTCTCGATACTATAGTTACTCTCTTCTCTTAGTTCGTAACCAGTAGAATAATCATTATTCCATTTTGAGTCATGTACTATTTTTACTGGGGTGTCATCTACAGGTTCAATATGAGTTTCATCTTTGGTATTATTAGGTTGATTGGCTACGCGATCAATAGAAGTAATAAGGTTCACTTGCGCTTTATTTTCCATCAATTCATCTTTATATTCATTAGTGATAATATCTACCAATGACATTTTATTTTGCTTTCGATTTCAATTTCTATTACCACATTATTTTTACATAGCTGACAGTTTTAGCATATAGATAAGATATGGTTTATTATGTTGGTGCAGCAGTATGCCTTTCTTTTTCTTGTTGTTTTCATTTGAATGCTGATACCAGAACGGTGGTGATAGGGTCTATCAACAGGTAACGTGTTACCAGCACTATAAGCGAGAAGCTGCCCCTCTTCAACAACTTACAGTTTCAGGCTTGCATTCTGTTTGAGCACTATCATCTCCGGGAATGATACTCTCGCCTATCCACCACCAGCATAGTTGAATTCTTTGGGTACTCCAAAGAAATATAATCTCTCACTGTCATTACAATACACACATACATTCCCAACAGTGTTACCACTAGAGCTTGTTTCTTAGTTCAAATATATTTAGTTGTCAGCATTCATTGCTACGCCAACTCTATTATGTGTACAAACTTTCTTGAAATAGTTCATTTTCACTTTATTTTAAATGTGATGCAAGTGTTTATCCTTCCAATGTAAGCGCCAATGACGCAGTAGGTTTTAGGCTTTTGCAGTGAGACGATACCCAAACTCTTGTTTGTAGTTATTTTTATTCGATTCAAACTTGATTTGCATATTCAATTTAAGTTTCACTCGTTTTAAGATTTATTTATTCATTTACATTAATATATATTGTATGCTTGTTCGCATTGATTGTTATTTAATTTCTGTTCGTTTTAAGTTTCATTTATACTTTAATAGCAAAATATTTGTTTCCGTTTTAAGCTTGATTTTCATGTTCAATCTAAGCATTACTCGTTTTAAGATCTATTTATTCATTTATATTATTACTTGTTGTAAGTTTTTTGCTATCATTGTTTATTTAATGTGTGTTCGTTTTGGTTTCATTTATTCTTTAATAGTAATTTCTGGTCGTTTTGAGTTTGAATTTTAACAATTATTTGTATCTCCTGAGCTTAAGTTTAAAATGGCCTATACTTTTCTTTGAAAAACTTATTTTTCGGAAAGTTTTTTTTAATTAATTTTTGTTCGTTTTTGATTGCAAAAAGTTTCAAGTTTTTATGGCATGGGGGGATTCTTACTGTCTGATTATTCTTGACTTTAAAAAAACGGATCTAGAACTTTCAATTTAAATCGAATGAGACTTTTTTCAAAGTCTATACGATTACCTCTTTGATAAAAACCTTATATATGAACAATTGACAGCTTGCATAACTTGTGGACAGCGATTGAGAACAATGAATGGATTGAAAAAATAGCTCCAATAAGGGAGTTTAGACCATTTCACTTGCTGACAAAAAGGGATCACGACTGTTTGGAATTGACCTTAATAGAAATTTGTATGCCAAAGCAATTTTGCATCTATCACAGAGTATGTATTTTAACCTTATAATTGGATAATTATAATAGATTTCCTATGTGTTCTTCCCATACAAAACCCCTTCCCATAAGTTATAAACTCCCCTTAATAAGTTATGCCCCAGGGCATTACTTACAACGCCTACCCCTGGGCCCTGGTGGGCTGTGTCGAGACCGGAGTTTTTTGTTATCAGAACTTTGAACTATTTTAACAAAATGTCTATCTCAAAATTTTTATCTGATGCATTTAGGGCGTGGAGGAGGGAGAGGGGCTAGTTGCCCTTCAATCTCTTTTGACTCTTAAAAAGTGAACAACAACTTTCAACTTTCAATCAAATGAGCCCTCTCTAAAGTTTATACGAGCATCCCTTCCATAAGAAATAATATGAAGGAGTCGGAGAATCCTTAAATTACAACCCTTGCCCAAAGGGCTTTGGGGGAGTTGTAATCCTCAAAGACCTAATTTCCAGAACTTAAAACTACGTTTAATAAAATGGCTGTCTTAAAATTTTGATTGGATGTGTTTGGGGGAAAGGTGGGCGTGAGAGGGGGGTTAGTTGCCCTCAAATCACTTTTGACTATTACAAAGGGCACTAGCCCTCGGAATTTCCAATAGAATGAGCCTTTTTTGAAGTTTCTACGACACCGCCTTCTATAAAAACCTTATATGCCCCCAGGGCATAACTTAAAACTCTTGCCCTGTGGGTTGGGGGGGATTGTCCTCCTCAAAAACATATTTTCTATCTGGTAATCAACTACGTTAAACAAAATGGCTATCTCAAAATTTTGATTGGATATGTTTGGGGGAATGATGGGCGTGGGGGGGCTAGTTGCCCTCCAATCACTTTCGACTATTAAAAAGGACATTAGCCCCTTGAATTTCCAATTGAATGTGCCTGTTTTGAAGTTTCTACGACAACGCCTTCTATAAAAACCTTATATGCCCCCAGGGCATAACTTAAAACTCTTGCCCTGTGGTTTGTGGGGGAGTGTCCTCCTCAAAAACATATTTTCTATCTGCAAATCAACTACACTGAACATAATGGCTATCTCAAAAGCTTGATTGGATGTGTTTGGGGAAATTATGGACATGGGGGGGGGGCTAGTTGCCCTCCAATCACTTTCGACTATTAAAAAGAGCACTAGCCCTTTAATTTCCAATCGAATGAGCCTGTTTGGAAGTTTCTACGACAACGCCTTCTATAAAAACCTTATATGCCCCCAGGGCATAACTTAAAACCCTTGCCCTGAGGGTTGTTGGGAAGTGTCCTCCTCAAAAATATATTTTCAATCTGGAAATCAACTACGCTGAACAAAAATGGCTATCTCAAAATTTTGATTGGATGTGTTTGGGGGAATGATGGGCGTAGGGGGGGGGGGGTTAGTTTCCCTCCAATCACTTTTGACTATTAAAACGAGCACTATCCCTTTGAATTTCCAATCGAATGAGCCTTTTTTGAAGTTTCTATGACAACGCCTTCAATAAAAACCTTATATACCCCCAGGGCATAACTTAAAACCCTTGCCCTGAGGGTTGTTTGGGATTGTGCTCCTCAAAAAAATGTTTTCTATCTGAAAATCAACTACGCTGAACAAAATGGCTAAAATTTTAATTGGATGTGTTTGGGGGAATGATGGGCGTGGGGGGGGGGGCTAGTTGCCCTCCAATCACTTTTGACTATTAAAAAGGGCACTATCCCTTTGAATTTCGAATCGAATGAGCTTTTTTCAAGTTTCTACGACAACGCCTTCTATAAAAACCTTATATGCCCCCAGGGCATATTTTAAAAGCCTTGCCCTGAAGGTTCTGGGGGAGTGTCCTCCTAAAAAAACATATTTTCTATCTGAAAATCAACTACGCTGAACGAAATGGCTATCTCAAAATTTTGATTGGATGTGTTTGGGGAAATGATGGGAGTGGGGAGGGGGCTAGTTGCTCTCCAATCACTTTCGACTATTAAAAAGGGTACTAGCCCTTTAATTTCCAATCGAATGAGCCTGTTTTGAAGTTTCTACGACAACGCCTTCTATAAAAACCTTATATACCCCCAGGGCATAACTTAAAACCCTTGCCCTGAGGGTTGGAGGGGAGTTTCCTCCTCAAAAATATATTTTCTATCTGGAAATCAATTACGCTGAACAAAATGGCTATCTGAAAATTTTGATTGGATGTGTTTGGGGAAATGATGGGTGTGGGGGGGGGGAAGGGGGTAGTTACACTCCAATCACTTTCGACTATTAAAAAGGGCACTGCGCCTTTAATTTCCAATCGAATGAGCATGTTTTGAAGTTTCTACGACAACGCCTTCTATAAAAACCTTATATACCCCCAGGGCATAACTTAAAACCCTTGCCATGAGGGTTGTGGGGGAGTATCCTCGTCAAAAATATATTTTCTATCTGGAAATCCACCACGCTGAACAAAATGGCTATCTCAAAATTTTGATTGGATGTGTTTGGGGGAATGATGGGCGTGGGGGGGGGGCTAGTTGCCCTCCAATCATTTCCGACTATTAAAAAGGGCACTAGCCCTTTAATTTCCAATTGAATGAGCTTGTTTTGAAGTTTATACAACAACTTCTTCTATAAAAACCTTATATGCCCCCAGGGCATAACTTAAAACCCTTGCCCTGAATGTTGTGGGGGAGTATTCTCCTTAAAAATATATTTTCTATCTGGAAATCAACTACGCTGAACAAAATGGCAATCTCAAAATTTTGATTGGATGTGTTTGGAGAAATGATGGGCTTGGGGGGGGGGGCTAGTTGCCCTCCAATCACTTTCGAATATGAAAAAGGGCTCTAGCCCTTTAATTTCCAATCGAATGAGCCTGTTTTGAAGTTTCTACGACAACGTCTTCTATAAAACCTTATATGCCCCCAGGGCATAACTTAAAACCCTTGCCCTGAGGGTTGTGGGGGAGTATCCTCCTCAAAAATATATTTTCTATCTGGAAATCAACTACGCTGAACAAAATGGCTACCTGAAAATTTTGATTGGATTTGTTTGGGGAAATGATGAGCGTGGGGGAGGGGGCTAGTTACACTCCAATCACTTTCGACTATTAAAAAGGGCACTGCCACTTTAATTTCCAATCGAATGAGCATGTTTTGAAGTTTTTACGACGACGCCTTCTATTAAAACCTTATATGCCCCCAGGGCATAGTTTAAAACCCTTGCCCTGAGGGTTGTGGGGGAGTTTCCTCCTCAAAAATGTATTTTCTATCTGGAAATCAATTACGCTGAACAAAATGGCTATCTCAAAATTTTGATTGGATATGTTTGGGGGAATAATGGGCGTGGGGGGGGGGGGCTAGTTGCCCTCAAATCACTTTCGACTATTAAAATGGCACTAGCTTTTTGAATTTCCAATCGAATGAGCCTTTTTTGAAGTTTCTACTACAACGCCTTCTATAAAAACCTTATATGCCCCCAGGGTATAACTTAAAACCCTTGCCCTGAGGGTTGTGGGGGAGTGTCCCCCTCAAAAATATATTTTTCTATCTGGAAATCAACTACACTGAACAAAATGGCTATCTCAAAATTTTGATTGGATGTGTTTGGGGAAATGAGGGGCGTGGGGGGAGGGGGCTGGTTACACTCCAATCACTTTTGACTATTAAAAAGGGCACTGGCCCTTTAATGTCCAATCGATTGAGCCTGTTTTGAAGTTTCTACGACAACGCCTTCTATAAAAACCTTATATGCCCCCAGGGCATAACTTAAAACCCTTGCCCTGAGGGTTGTGGGGGAGTGTCCTCCTCAAAAATATATTTTCTATCTGGAAATCAACTACGCTGAACAAAATAGCTATCTCAAAATTTTGATTGGATGTGTTTGGGGAAATGATGGGCGTGGGGGGGAGAGGGGCTAGTTACAATCCAATAACTTTCGACTATTAAAAAGGGCACTAGCTCTTTAATTTACAATCGAATGAGCCCGTTTTGAAGTTTCTACGACAATGCCTTCTATAAAAACCTTATATGCCCCCAGGGCATAACTTTAAACCCTTGCCCTGAGGGTTGTGGGGGAGTATCTATCTGGAAATCAACTACGCTGAACAAAATGGCAATCTCAAAATTTTGATTGGATGTGTTTGGGGGAATGATGGGCGTGGGGGGATAGTTGCCCTCCAATCATTTTCGACTATTAAAAAGGGCACTAGCTCTTTAATTTACAATCGAATGAGCCTGTTTTGAAGTTTCTACGACAATGCCTTCTATAAAAGCCTTATATGCCCCCAGGGCATAACTTAAAACCCTTTCCCTGAGGGTAGTGGGGGAGTGTCCTCCTCAAAAATATATTTTCTATCTGGAAATCAACTACGCTGAACAAAATGGCTATCTCAAAATTTTGATTGGATGTGTTTGGGGAAATGATGGGCGTGGGGGGGCCTAGTTGCCCTCCAATCACTTTCGACTAATAAAAAGGGCACTAGCCCTTTAATTTCCAATCAAATGAGCCTGTTTTGAAGTTTATACGACAATGCCTTCTATAAAAGCCTTATATGCCCCCAGGGCATAACTTAAAACCCTTGCCTTGAGGGTTGTGGGGGAGTGCCCTCCTCAAAATTTACTTTTCTATCTGGAAATCAACTACGCTGAACAAAATGGCTATCTGAAAATTTTGATTGGATGTGTTTGGGGATATGATGAGCGTGGGGAGGAGGGGGCTAGTTACACTCCAATCACTTTCGACAATTAAAAAGGGCACTGCCCCTTCAATTTCCAATCTAATGAGCATGTTTTGAAGTTTCTACGACAACGCCTTCTATAAAAACCTTATATGCCCCCAGGGCATAACTTAAAACCCTTGCCCTGAGGGTGGTGGGGGAGTATCCTCGTCAAAAATATATTTTCTATCTGGAAATCAACTACGCTGAACAAAATGGCTATCTCAAAATTTTGATTGGATGTGTTTGGGGGAATGATGGGTATGGGGGGGGCTAGTTGCCCTCCAATGATTTTCGACTATTAAAAAGGGCACTAGCCCTTTAATTTCCAATCGAATGAGCCTGTTTTGAAGTTTCTACGACAACGCCTTCTATAAAAACCTTATATGCCCCCAGGGCATAACTTAAAACCCTTGCCCTGAGGGTTGTGGGGGATTGTCCTCCTCAAAAATATATTTTCTATCTGGAAATCATCTACGCTGAACAAAATGGCTATCTGAAAATTTTGATTGGATGTGTTTGGGGAAAAGATGGGCGGGGGGGGAGGTGGACTAGTTACACTCCAATCACTTTCGACTATTAAAAAGGGCACTAGCCCTTTAATTTCCAATCGAATGAGCCTGTTTTGAAGTTTCTACGACAACGCCTTCTATAAAAACCTTATATGCCCCCAGGGCATAACTTAAAACCCTTGCCCTGAGGGTTGTGGGGGATTGTCCTCCGCAAAAATATATTTTCTATCTGGAAATCATCTACGCTGAACAAAATGGCTATCTGAAAATTTTGATTGGATGTGTTTGGGGAAAAGATGGGCGTGGGGGGAGGTGGGCTAGTTACACTCCAATCACTTTAGACTGTTAAAAAGGGCACTAGCTCTTTAATTTACAATCGAATGAGCCTGTTTTGAAGTTTCTACGACAATGCCTTCTATAAAAACCTTATATGCCCCCAGGGTATAACTTAAACCCTTGCCCTGAGGGTTGTGGGGGAGTATCCTCCTCAAAAATATATTTTCTATCTGGAAATCAACTACGCTGAACAAAATGGCTATCTCAAAATTTTGATTGGATGTGTTTGGGGAGATGATGGGCGTGGGGGGGGGGCTAGTTGCACTCAAATAACTTTCAACTATTAAAAAGGGCACTAGCCCTTTAATTTCCAACCAAATGAGCATGTTTTGAAGTTTCTACGACAACGCCTTCTATAAAAACTTTATATGCCCCCAGGGCATAACTTAAAACCCTTGACCTGAGGGTTGTGGGGAGTTTCCTCCTCAAAAATATATTTTCTATCTGTAAATCAACTATGCTGAACAAAATGACTATCTCAAAATTTTGATTGGATATGTTTGGGGGAATAATGGGCGTGGGGGGGGCTAGTTGCCCTCCAATCACTTTCGACTATTAAAAAGGGCACTAGCTCTTTGAATTTCCTATTGAATGAGCCTTTTTTGAAGTTTCTACGACAACGCCTTCTATAAAAACCTTATATGCCCCCAGGGCATAACTTAAAACCCTTGCCCTGAGGGTTGTGGGGGATTGTCCTCCGCAAAAATATATTTTCTATCTGGAAATCATCTACGCTGAACAAAATGGCTATCTGAAAATTTTGATTGGATGTGTTTGGGGAAAAGATGGGCGTGGGGGGAGGTGGGCTAGTTACACTCCAATCACTTTAGACTGTTAAAAAGGGCACTAGCTCTTTAATTTACAATCGAATGAGCCTGTTTTGAAGTTTCTACGACAATGCCTTCTATAAAAACCTTATATGCCCCCAGGGTATAACTTAAACCCTTGCCCTGAGGGTTGTGGGGGAGTATCCTCCTCAAAAATATATTTTCTATCTGGAAATCAACTACGCTGAACAAAATGGCTATCTCAAAATTTTGATTGGATGTGTTTGGGGAGATGATGGGCGTGGGGGGGGGCTAGTTGCACTCAAATAACTTTCAACTATTAAAAAGGGCACTAGCCCTTTAATTTCCAACCAAATGAGCATGTTTTGAAGTTTCTACGACAACGCCTTCTATAAAAACTTTATATGCCCCCAGGGCATAACTTAAAACCCTTGACCTGAGGGTTGTGGGGAGTTTCCTCCTCAAAAATATATTTTCTATCTGTAAATCAACTATGCTGAACAAAATGACTATCTCAAAATTTTGATTGGATATGTTTGGGGGAATAATGGGCGTGGGGGGGGCTAGTTGCCCTCCAATCACTTTCGACTATTAAAAAGGGCACTAGCTCTTTAATTTACAATCGAATGAGCCTTTTTTGAAGTTTCTACGACAACGCCTTCTATAAAAAACCTTATATGCCCCCAGGGTATAACTTAAAACCCTTGCCTTGAGGGTTGTGGGGGAGTGTCCTCCTCAAAAATATATTTTCTATCTGGAAATCAACTACACTGAACAAAATGGCTATCTCAAAATTTTTAATTGGATGTTTTTGGGGAAATGATGGGCGTGGGGGGGGACGGGGGCTAGTTACACTCCAATTACTTTCGACTATTAAAAAGGGCACTGACCCTTTAATTTCCAATCGATTGAGCCTGTTTTGAAGTTTCTACGATAACGCCTTCTATAAAAACCTTATATGCCCCCAGGGCATAACTTAAAATCCTTGCCCTGAGGGTTTTGGGGGAGTGTCATCCTCAAAAATATATTTTCTATCTGGAAATCAACTACACTGAACAAAATGACTATCTCAAAATTTTGATTGGACGTGTTTGGGGGAATGATGAGCGTGGGGGGGGGGGCTATTTGCCCTCCAATCATTTTCGAATATTAAAAAGGGCACTAGATCTCTCGATTTCCAATCGAATGAACCCCCTTTGAAGTTTCTACGATGACCCTCCGTATGAAGTGCCTCTGGGGAAAAAAAATAATAATAAAACATTGGTGTGTATGGCCTTTAGTATAGGCAACGCTACAGCGCTGCCTCTGATAGTTACTCTCTCCTCTTAGTTCTTCACCAGTAGAATAATCATTATTCCATTTTGAGTCATGTAATATTTTTACTGAGGTGTCATCTACAGGTTCAATATGCGTTTCATCTTTTGTATTATTAGGTTGATTGACTACATGATCAATAGTAGTAATAAAGTTCTTTTGCGCTTTATTTTCCATCAATTCATCTTTATATTCATTGGTGATAATATCTACCAATGACATTTTTATTTTGCTTTCGATTTCATTGTCTATTACCGCATTATTTTTACATAGCTGACAATTTTGGCATATAGATAAGATATGATTTATGATATTGGTGGAGCAGTATGCCTTTCTTTTCCTCCTTGCTTTCATTTGAATGCTAATACCAGAACGGTGGTGATAGAGTTCATCAACAGGTAACATGTTACCCGCACTATGAGCAAGAAGTTGCTCCTCTTCATCAACTGTTAATATCAAGCTTGCATTCTCTTTGAACACTATCATCTCCGGGAATGATACTCTCGCATATCCACTGCGAGTGATGTTGAATGGTTTCGGTACTCCAAAGAAATCTAATCTCTCACTGTCATTACAATACACACATACATTCCCAATAGTGTTACCACTAGAGCTTGTTTCGTAGTTCAAATATCGACCTTTGTCAGCATTCACTGCTACGACAACTCTATTATGTTTACACACTTTCTTGGAATAATTAATTTTCACTTTTTTTTAAATGTGATTCAAGTGTTTATCCTTCCAATGTAAGGAAATTACTGATTTAATATGCATAATAAACTAGGTACTCTCGATAAGTACCCGTAGAGTACCACTGGGAAAGCCGCGTCGTGTCTAAGAGCAAGCATGGAGTACGATTGCTACAACCGCAAGCATATTTCATGCCATCTTAAGAATCGTAAAAAAAAGTTGAATAATTTTCTAAGTCCAAAAAAATTCAGTCCAAAAAAAGTGCTTCTACAAACATTATTTTTCTAATAGTACAAGTCACGACTAAACTATCTATATCATTCTCATTTTGAATTCGGAAAATATTAAATGTAAATTTTTTGTTTTAAGTATGTTTCATGTCATCTAAGACATGTAAAAAAAAAAGTTGAAAAAAATTAATCATGTTAAAAAAAACTCCAAAAAAAAACTTAAAAAAAGTTAAAAAAATAGGAGGGGATGGGCCCAAAAAGTTGGAGGGAGGCGGGGCCTTGGAGGTTGGGGATAGAGGACCCTTGGAGGTTGAGGTCCTTGGTGGTTAGGGTGATTGGTGGTTGCGCATCTTGATGGTTCAAACCCATAATCATCTCACTAGTTGATTTCTAAGGATTTCTAAGGGTTGTTCAGAATTTCTTTATTTAAATTCTTTTCTTGGCATCTACATCTTTATTAGTATCAACTTTTTAGTATACTACAATGTTAAAGCATATTTTATATTGACAACACTACTCAAATGGTACTTGTGTATTATACTGAACACAGTCGAGAAGTAAAGCTAGGTCAAGTCACAAGGTAAACTTGACACCGATGACTCTATTACTTTCAACTTTTTTTAGCATACTCCATTGCTAAAGAATATTATACATTGCCCCCATCCATCGCTATGTACTTGTGTATTATACAGAACACAGGGAAGGAGTATGGTCAGGTTAAGTCGCAAGATCTTCTTCTCATTGCTAACCGTTTCCATAGACTGATACCAATGATGCTATTCCAAATTTATATTAAATTGCGTAAGAGTTACCACCCTCTTGGACTTACCTTAACTGGTAAGCAGTTTAACCCTTTTTACCACTTTCATACAATCCAATTAAAAATATTATCGAGCTCTTTTTCCCCCCTATTATTCAATCACCAATTAAGATCACTCAGAGCAGAGTTATGCCAATGGAATACCTTTTTAACCGATTGAATCCTTTTTACCACTTTCATAGAATCCAGTTAAAATAATTCTCGTAGTATTCTCATCTTGGCTACAAATATATATATTCGTCGTAATGTTACAAGTTGAAACAATTCTGACTGCATTCCTTTCCTCGCTCTGTAATTAGCCATGACGCATTCCTAAGCAAGCCTGAAAGGATGCAAGATACCTTTTAAGCTAGAGGTTATTAATCTATTTGTCAAGTTTTGACTCAGAAACATGACCGACTTGGCTGTATCATTAGTAAAAACAGTATTGCTTGCTATATCATCATAGCTATGATAATCGAGTTACCGTATATGGAGTACCCTCCGTATTCATTTTCTCTGATTGGTCCAAAACATAGGTGTTGACTCAGAAACCTGTCTGGTCGCTTTATACGATCTCGTCCCTGGATATCTACTTCCAAAATATAACGTGTTTGGTCGTTTTATAGGTCCATAATATAGAGTGTTTGCTCGCTTTATGCAATCTCGTCCTGGACCTTATGATAGGTTACTACTCCTGTCTTCATTATGGCTTTTTCAGCTTTTTTGCTAATCGAAAAACAAACGTTCCTGAAAAACATGTATTTTTTTGTGAAGTACGGATAATGAACTTAATGTTATAGACTAAAATTTATCTTAGCTGTCAAGGCTGTTTGCAGTATTTTTTAGAGCTGTCTTATCTCCTCTAAATCAGTGATAATTAGCAATTATACTAAAAATAGGTTTTCAACTGAAACTAAGAAGTGGGATTAAAACTTAAAGCGAACATGCATTATTCTGTATTAATAAAAAAGATCATGGCAGCGTTGTTTTTGCATAAAATTTTAATCAAAAATGAACAAAGATTAATTTTAAAAAAACCAAGTTTTTCCGAGGGAAGTAAAGAGCGAAATAAAAACTTAAAACGGACAAAAATTATTGCTTCACACCCTATTTAATATATATAAATATTACTATAACTAGTACAAATAAAACAAACAATCATGTTTCCCTATGCTTTTATGATTATAAAAAAAACTAGCGCTTTACTGAAAACACAAATTAATATAGGAGTTTTGGTGCAGTTAAAGCAAACCAATTAAGGACACTTTTTATAGAATCAAAATATTATCCATCCCTTTTAGCATCAATCCCTTTTAAGATAAAGCAACAATCCATTTTAGGATTGTTTTTATTTTTTTTACATTTAATTTCGTATCACTTCTGCACAATGGCTCAGTTCAATGACTGGCTCTCGTTTTGGTTCTTAAAAGGACATGTCATGATTAGTTTATACACAAGTTCGAAGTAAGGCCATTTTGATAGTATTAGGACTATAGACTAGCTTTTGAATTTGTATCATTGCTTGAAATTCACTCTTGTATAGAGAGGAATAATCGGATTTCCAGAGTTCATATTATTTCTTATTTGATCTTCATTTCAAGTGATACTAAAGTATATTTCTCACAATTTAAGACTGTATATTACCCACTATTGGTATTATAGCTTGTGAGAGCAACATGCTGCTTGATAAATCAATCCAATATTTCTGTATGCTGTTCAATTGCTTCGCGGTTATTAAGAAATATTTAGTTTTACGCTTATGTTTTTAAGATAATTTTAATTGTATACTGAAAGTTACTACTGTCACAACTGGTGGAACACTATGAAAAGCTTTATAGATTCATTTAGTGTTGTCAGGCTCACTTTTGTCAGGCTACATACTCACTTTTGACTCTTCAATCAATAATCCTGTTTTTAATACTTGACTTTTGTGTTTTCACCAAAGCGCTAGTTTTGAATAATCATAAAAGCATAGGGAAACAAAATTAATTGGTTTATTTGTACTTGTTATATTAATATATATTAAATAGGCTGCGAAGTAATAATTTTTGTCCGTTTTAAGTTTCAACCTCGCTCTTTACTTCCCTCGGAAAAACTTTATTTTTTTCAGATTAATTTTAAACTCAAGATCAGCAGATACAAATACCTGTTAAACTTCAAACTGAAAACGACCAGAAATTACTATTAAGGAATAAATGAAACCCAAAACGAACAAAAATTAAATAGACAATCAATGCAAACAAACATACAAAGATACTAATGTAAATGAATAAATAAATCTTAAAACGAGTGAAACTTAAATTGAATATGTAAACAAATAGCCGTTCTTACTTCCATTAGTGACAAACAATATGTGTCCACAAATCCTAAACCAATGCACGTTTATTATGTAGGGAACTATTCTGAAACTTACTCTGAACGAAAAACTCTCTGAAATTTTCCCACAAACAAAAATGTGTGAAATCTAATGAAAAACCATGGATTTTTCAAGATATTAAGGATCTGATAAAATTGAGGAATGAATTGCATTTAAATGGACCTGAGGAAGATTTTAATAGGTTAAGAGATACCATTGTGTACAAAATAAGATGTTCACGTAAGTAGTATGACTTACAAATAATAAGCAAAATATATCAATCGAACCCATGGAAGTTCCATCATACAATTTTTATCATCGGTAAAACAGTGACCAAAGTTGAAGTTAGAGGTAATGATGGTAAACATCTGCAACCTAATGAGATTAGTGATTTTTTTGCATCAATTTGTATAATTCATCCGTAACTAACAATGTTACCACCTAATGACTCAGTTTCAAATATCCCTATCCTAGAGATTAGTTCAGTTGTTAAGAAGTTAAAGGCACTTGATCCTCGTAAATCTAGTTACCCAAGTGAGATACCAATTAAATTGATTATTAATTGTCTTAATATTTTATTTACTTCTTTAAACGCAATTTTTAACCAATGTTTTATTGACGGTAGTAGAAGGGCCTTATTGACTCCGATCAGAACCACGTGGTTTATGGTTTTTGTCAGTGAGAATTTGAAAAACAGGAATTTTGTCACATTTATGGATGGTTTTATGGACTTTCTCAGTGAGAATGAAAAAACAGGAATTTTCTCACATTTATGGTTGTTTTCATGGATGGTTATGTGTGTTGATTATTTGATGGTTTTATGGATTTTGTCAGTGAGAATGGAAAAAACAGGAATTTTGTCACATTTATGGATGGTTTTATGGACTTTGTCAGTGAGAATGAAAAAACAGGAATTTTCTCACATTTATGGTTGTTTTCATGGATGGTTATGTGTGTTGATTATTTGATGGTTTTATGGATTTTGTCAGTGAGAATGGAAAAACAGGAACTTTGTCACTTCCTTCTTGTTGTTGTTTTGGGCACACGATAGAGTCATTAGGGAGAACACATGGTTAATGGGGTCAATGTTATTGTTGTTGTTTTGGGCACGCTCTCAGCGAATGCCAAGGTCAATGTTGTTGTTGTTTCCAAGGCAAAGTTAATGACACTTCCTTCCTGTTGTTGTTCGAGGCAGATGTTTTGATCCAGAAATAGTATTTGTTGTTGTTGTTTGAGCCAAATGTTATGAGTTTCCGGGAAAACAGTTAATTAATGTCCGACAGATGACGTAAAGTTTATTAATGTCTTTGGATTTCGAACAAAAATGTTTCCGAGGCAAAGTTTAGATCACACATGACAGATGATGTCACGATTGATTGAATTGTCTCCGGCGCGAAGTTGATTAATGTCTGGAGTTCTTCCAGAAGAATCGTTTCCGAGGCAAAGTTTGGATCTTAGCGCGCGAAAAGGTTTCTTTGTAATTTCAAATGTGAAAGCACAGGGACGCTAAACAAAAGGAACATGCTGAAATTCCGTTTAGGGATTATTTGGGCGAAACCATTTTAGCCATTTTAGGGAATTATTTCGGGGAAAAAGGTAGAGACATTATAAAATATGATTTTGAAGATATTTTAGAACAGAATTTAATGGTGAAACTCCATGGTCGTTATAATACACAAGTTCCATTTGAACAGTGTTGTGAGGTCCTCTACGACAACCCCAAAGGGCTCCGATCCCCCTACCCCAACCCCAAAGGGTTCCGATCCCCCTACCCCAACCCCAAAGGGTTCCAATCCCCCTACCTCAACCCCGAAGGAAGCCACCAGTCCTCAAGGGCCCCCCCAAGCTCCCAAAGAGCCCCCAGACCCCAAAGACTTCCCGGGCTCCCAAAGGCCCTTCCCCTGTCCCCAAAGGTCCACCGGGCTCCCAAAGGACCAATCGGCGCTCAAGGGCCCCCAGACCCCAAACGGCCCTACCCGAGCCCCCAAAGGCCCTCCCCGGTCCTCAAGGGTCCCCCCAAGCTCCCAAAGGGCCTCAGACCCCCAAAGGCTCTCCCCGGGCCCCCAAAGGTCCTCCCTCGGTCCCCAAAGGTCCACTGGGCTCCCAAAAGACCACCCAATCCTCAAGGGCCCCGGATCCCACAACGCCTTCCCTGGCCCCCAAAGGCCCTCCCCCGGTCCCCAAAGGTCCCCCGGGCTCCCAAAAGACCACCCAATCCCAAAGGGCCCTCGGACCCCCAAAGACTCCTGAGCCCCACATTATAATACTTTTTAAGGCTTTATTATATCTTTTCTGAACAAGTTCCTTTCATAATGTCATTCCTAAACCCACTTTCCAACCTCAAAGACTCACCACGCCATTTCGTAAATACTTTCTTGAATTTTTTAACATGGTATTTTTTTTAACTTTTTTACGTATCTTAAAATGACATGAACACAAAAAAAACTCACACACACACGCACAAAAACTTACACACACACACACACACAACTTACACACACACACACGAAAACTTACACACACACGCCAAAACTTACACACACAAAAACTTACACACACACACACACACCCACACACAAACTTACACACACACACACAAAAAACTTACACACACAAAAACTTACAGACACACACACACATACACAAAATTACACACACACACAAAAAACTTACACCCACACACAAAAGCTTAGACACACAAAAACTTACACACACACACACACAAAAACTTACACCCACACGCAAAAACTTACATTCACACAAAAACTTACATGCACACAAAAACTTACACACACAAAAACTTACACACACGCACAAAAACTTACACACACACACAAAAACTTACACACACACACGAAAACTTACACACGCACACGAAAACTTACACACACACGCCAAAACTTACACACACACAAAAACTTACACACACACACACACACACAAAAACTTACACATGCACACGAAAACTTACATGCACACAAAAACTTACATGTACACAAAAACTTACACACACACACACAATTAGACAAAAAAATTACGATATTTATGCACAGTTATGTCTAAGCAATAAATATCTTAAGCCTCAACTGTTTTTATTCTTTAGAATAGTCCATCGCCATGAAAATTATACTTTCAGATTCAACATGTCAGGGAACAAACTTTCAGGCTCAGCATGTAAGAGAACCCTAAATGCTCATCCCAAAAAAGGTAAGTTAACCCTAAACGCTTAAAGAATTTCTCTGAAATTACACTTTCAGGTTCAGCATGTAAGAGAACCCTAAATGCTCATCCCAAAAAAAGGTAAGTTAACCCTAAACGCTTAAAGAATTTCGTCACAAAACTTACACACACACACACGAAAACTTACACACACACACCAAAACTTACACACACAAAAACTTACACACACACACACAAACTTACACACACACACACAAACTTACACACACACACAAAAAAACTTATACCCACACACAAAAGCTTACACACGCAAAAACTTACACACACACACAAAAACTTACACCCACACGCAAAAACTTACATGCACACAAAAACTTACATGCACACAAAAACTTACACACACACACAAAAACTTGCACACACACACACACAAAAACTTACACACACACACACACAAAAACTTACACACACGCACAAAAACTTACACACACACACAAAAACTTACACACACACACGAAAACTTACACACACACACGAAAACTTACACACACACACGCCAAAACTTACACACACACAAAAACTTACACACACACACACACACACACACAAAAACTTACACATGCACACGAAAACTTACATGCACACAAAAACTTACATGCACACAAAAACTTACCCACACAATTAGACAAAAAATTACGATGTTTATGCACAGTTATGTTTAAGCAATAAATATCTTAAGCCTCAACCGTTTTTATTCTTTAGAATAGTCCATCGAAATGAAAATTATACTTTCAGATTCAACATGTCAGGGAACAAACTTTCAGGTTCAGCATGTAAGAGAACCCTAAATGCTCATCCCAAAAAAGGTAAGTTAACCCTAAACGCATAAAGAATTTCGTCACAAAAGCTTACACACACACACACACAAAAACTTACACACACGCACAAAAACTTACACACACACAAAAACTTACACGCACACACGAAAACTTACACACACACACACACACAAACTTACACACACACACGCACAAAAACTTACACATGCACACGAAAACTTACATGCACACAAAAACTTAAATGCACACAAAAACTTACACACACACACAATTAGACAAAAAATTACGATATTTATGCACAGTTATGTCTAAGCAATAAATATCTTAAGCCTCAACCGTTTTTATTCTTTAGAATAGTCCATCGCCATGAAAATTATACTTTCAGATTCAACATGTCAGGGAACAAACTTTCAGGTTCAGCATGTAAGAGAGCCCTAAATACTCATCCCAAAAAGGTAAGTTAACCCTAAACGCTCAAAGAATTTCTCTGAAATTACACTTTCAGGTTCAGCATGTAAGAGAACCCTAAATGCTCATCCCAAAAAAGGTAAGTTAACCCTAAACGCTTAAAGAATTTCATCACAAAACTTACACACACACACACACACGAAAACTTACACACACACGCCAAAACTTACACACACAAAAACTTACACACACACACACACACAAACTTACACACACACACAAAAAACTTACACCCACACACAAAAGCTTGCACACGCAAAAACTTACACACACACACACAAAAACTTACACCCACACGCAAAAACTTACATGCACACAAAAACTTACATGCACACAAAAACTTACACACACACAAAAACTTACACACACACACAAAAACTTACACACACACACACACAAAAACTTACACACACGCACAAAAAACTTGCACACACACACACAAAAACTTACACACACACACGAAAACTTACACACACACACACACGAAAACCCCCAAAGGCCCTCCTCTGATCCTCAAAGGCCCCCAAGCTCCCAAAGGGCCCCAAACCCCCAAAGGCCCCTCCCCGATCTCCAAAGGCCCCCCGGGCTCCCAAAGGCTCTCGAACCCTCAAAGACCCCCCCCCCCGTGCCCCCAAAGCCCCGACCCCCACCATTTCTCCCACCAAAGAGCATATTTTGCTTACAGGAAAAAGCGAAATGTAGTGTAAGATAAGCGCAGATAATTTCAAACACCCAGTGTAGGAAAGGAGTTTAAAGAAATATAGGAACGTCATGGGAGTCAGTAAATAGTGAAGCCTTTATCATATTAGGGCGAAGGACGAGCGTGTGCAGTTATGTTGCCCTTTGCAGCTTGGTGTTACCCTTTGGAGCTGTAAGTAGTTGTATTTATAAAGGTCTACAAAAGAAGTAGGCCTATGTCCAATCTCCCCATTGAAAAATATAGAACTCTTTTGACACTCCTGGTCATTGGTGAACAGTTCTGGATAATCACTTTATATACTGAAATCAGTCGAAGTTTTGTAGCACAGGTCCATAGCCTCTGACGTAAGTCATTATGATCATTGGTGAAATTATGATAACAGCTAATGTGGTCTATTTGTCTGTGTTGCACAAAGAAATTACACAACACAATTAAAAACATGCATTCGTCTAGGTTCATATTTATATTTTTTACTAAGGAAGCTTCAACTAATTTGTTATTTCCGAGAACTCTGATGAGGAGGCCATATAAAGCAAAAGGGTTACAAGTATATTAAAAGGTAATGAGTGTTTGCTAATGAAGAATTTACTGTCGTTGGGGCTCAAATTCACAAGGACTTAGTGATACCTTCCTTGTTCCTATGAATTTCAAAGTATAATGGTTAATATCAGTGATGCACACAGAGAGGAGGGGGGCCTCAAGGCCCAGACACCACCCCCAGAATCCTATTTTTTCTGAATTTTCGGATACTTTTTATTCAAACTATCCAATAGATTTTTTATTCCCTCCCCGAAAAGAAACATTTTACATATGGGTCTCATCTTTTTTATACTGGGTCCACTCATTAGGTTTACTTTAACCTGTAGCACGCACATTAATGGTACAATTCAGTAGCTTTACAAACATTGTCAATCAATACAGAAAGGTCGTTAAATATTAAAAGTTCATAACTGCAAAAATTCCAAATAACATAAATGATTATGGATGGCCGAGCTAAGATAGTCCTTAACCTTTGCATAGTTATAAGTAAAAAGGAAGCATATAAAAAAGCATTAAGTCCTTAAAATACTTTTCTGTAAGAAGCAAATGAACGGAAAGCATAGAGACATCACTTACAGCGTGCAAATTGATCGTTCCCCATTGATCAAGAGGTCTCTCCCTAATTGGAGCATAACGGTCAACATACCCGTCCCATGACCCATGTAAATCATAGGTCACGTACTAGCTACCACAGACCCAGAAGGGCTGAACTCACATTTTAGAGACAAAAAGTGCACACCGAAAAGCCATATTAAGAGCTATATTTGTGAGTTTTTCTCTGAAAATTCCTATTTCTTGCCAAGCCTTGACCTCCCTAATTAAAGGATATGAATTAGAACCATGAGGACGTAATTTCGTCGTATTTTGCCGATTTTCGTTGGAAAAAAACACTGAAAAGCCATATTAAGAGCTATATTTTTGAGTTTTTCACTGAAAATTCCCTTTTTTTGCCAAGCCATGACCTCCCTAATTGAAGGATATGAATTAGAACCGAGGAAACGTAATTTCATTGTATTTTGCATATTTCCATTGGAAAAAACACTGAAAAGCCATATTAAGAGCTATATTTCATCGTATTTTGCATATTTCCGTTGGAAAAAACACTAAAAAGCCATGTTAAGGGCTAATTTGTGAGTTTTTCACCGACAATTCCTTTCTAGCCAGGCCTTTATAATCAATGGAACTTAGTTCATTGTATTTTACATATTTTTGATTGGAAAACACACCGAAAGGTCATATTATATGAACTTACATCAAGCATTGGAGAGCTTACATTTGAAAAAACTATCCATTATTTGCATATATTCTTCTATATTTCAGACTATACTGTTTCAAAAACCTCAAAACCCAGAAATATACTCACTTAACGGTTAACTATTCACGAAAATCGTACTAGGTCACGCTATTAGAACAATAATTACCGCTCTATCTGTCGTTCACAGGGAACAGATTCAAAACCTTTACTTCCTACATCATTTGGTTTAATTACGACAAACGTGGCATGTCCAATACAGATTAAAACCAGAAAAGACCAGAAACACATAAAAATAAGAAAAAAGGGAATCGCAATCAATCTTGTGTCGAAGCGCTAGCGATCTAAGTGAAGAATGATGTGGGACACAACATGTTGTTTAGGTTTTTCTACATAGCCGGACACTTCATATAGAAGGTGTTATCGTAGAAACTTCAAAACAGGCTCATTTGATTTGAAATTAAAGTGGATAATGCCCAATTCACAGGAGGGGTATGAAAACTATGGTTTTAACAACGATATGCAAGACTAGAAAGAAAAGTCTTTAGGAGTTACCCCCCCCCCTCCCCTTCCGCCTCAACCGTCGCTCTTGAAATCACCACACCCCTGCCCCCAAAACTCAAATTTTCCAGAGGATTTTAAAATCCCCCCCCCAAACACAAAATTTATAGGAACGTATCCTCATCATATTTAAATATTTTCGCTGGAAAACCTGCTTACCGAAGCGCTAGTGCTACCTAAGTAAAGAACTATGTGACTACAATATGTTGTTTTTGGTTTTTTCATCATAGCCAGGGAACTTCGTATAGAAGGACTCATCGCAAAAACTTTGAAAAGGACTAATTTGATTTGAAATTAAAGTGGATAGTGACCAATTCACAGGAGGGGGGGAGCGTGAAAACTATGGTTTTTAACTATGATATACAAGACTAGAAAGAAAAGTCTTTAGGAGTGGGGCTGCCCATCACCTCAACCCTCGCTCTTGACATCCCCCCCCCCTCCCCCCCCCCCCTAAAGTTGAAATCTAATCTAAACTAGCATAACCACAAAATTACACAATATTGCATAGAAATACCAAAACCATAGGTTAGGCTATGTCAGGTTAGGTTAGAAGTTAGGTTTCTCCACGTTTAAGTCAGGTTAGATTAGGTTAGCTTGTCATGAGCACTCATGATAAGCTAACCTAATCTAACCTGACTTAAACGTGGAGAAACCTAACTTCTAACCTAACCTGACATAGCCTAACCTATGGTTTTGGTATTTCTATGCAATATTGTGTAATTTTGTGGTTATGCTAGTTTAGATTAGATTTCAACTTTAGGGGGGGGAGGGGGGGGATGTCAAGAGCGAGGGTTGAGGTGATGGGCAGCCCCACTCCTAAAGACTTTTCTTTCTAGTCTTGTATATCATAGTTAAAAACCATAGTTTTCACGCTCCCCCCCTCCTGTGAATTGGTCACTATCCACTTTAATTTCAAATCAAATTAGTCCTTTTCAAAGTTTTTGCGATGAGTCCTTCTATACGAAGTTCCCTGGCTATGATGAAAAAACCAAAAACAACATATTGTAGTCACATAGTTCTTTACTTAGGTAGCACTAGCGCTTCGGTAAGCAGGTTTTCCAGCGAAAATATTTAAATATGATGAGGATACGTTCCTATAAATTTTGTGTTTGGGGGGGGGGATTTTAAAATCCTCTGGAAAATTTGAGTTTTGGGGGCAGGGGTGTGGTGATTTCAAGAGCGACGGTTGAGGCGGAAGGGGAGGGGGGGGGGTAACTCCTAAAGACTTTTCTTTCTAGTCTTGCATATCGTTGTTAAAACCATAGTTTTCATACCCCTCCTGTGAATTGGGCATTATCCACTTTAATTTCAAATCGAATGAGCCTGTTTTGAAGTTTCTACGATAACACCTTCTATATGAAGTGTCCGGCTATGTAGAAAAACCTAAACAACATGTTGTGTCCCACATCATTCATCACTTAGATCGCTAGCGCTTCGACACAAGATTGATTGCGATTCCCTTTTTTCTTATTTTTATGTGTTTCTGGTCTTTTCTGGTTTTAATCTGTATTGGATATGCCACGTTTGTCGTAATTAAACCAAATGATGTAGGAAGTAAAGGTTTTGAATCTGTTCCCTGTGAACGACAGATAGAGCGGTAATTATTGTTCTAATAGCGTGACCTAGTACGATTTTCGTGAATAGTTAACCGTTAAGTGAGTATATTTCTGGGTTTTGAGGTTTTTGAAAACAGTATAGTCTGAAATATAGAAGAATATATGCAAATAATGGATAGTTCTTCAAATGTAAGCTCTCCAATGCTTGATGTAAGTTCATATAATATGACCTTTCGGTGTGTTTTCCAATCAAAAATATGTAAAATGCAATGAACTAAGTTCCATTGATTATAAAGGCCTGGCTAGAAAGGAATTGTCGGTGAAAAACTCACAAATTAGCCCTTAATATGGCTTTTCAGTGTTTTTTCCAACGGAAATATGCAAAATACGATGAAATATAGCTCTTAATATGGCTTTTCAGTGTTTTTTCCAATGGAAATATGCAAAATACAATGAAATTACGTTTCCTCGGTTCTAATTCATATCCTTCAATTAGGGAGGTCATGGCTTGGCAAAAAAAGGGAATTTTCAGTGAAAAACTCAAAAATATAGCTCTTAATATGGCTTTTCAGTGTTTTTTCCAACAAAAATAGGCAAAATACGACGAAATTACGTCCCCATGGTTCTAATTCATATCCTTTAATTAGGGAGGTCAAGGCTTGGCAAGAAATAGGAATTTTCAGAGAAAAACTCACAAATATAGCTCTTAATATGGCTTTTCGGTGTGCACTTTTTGTCTCTAAAATGTGAGTTCAGCCCTTCTGGGTCTGTGGTAGCTAGTACGTGACCTATGATTTACATGGGTCATGGGACGGGTATGTTGACCGTTATGCTCCAATTAGGGAGAGACCTCTTGATCAATGGGGAATGATCAATTTGCACGCTGTAAGTGATGTCTCTATGCTTTCCGTTCATTTGCTTCTTACAGAAAAGTATTTTAAGGACTTAATGCTTTTTTATATGCTTCCTTTTTACTTATAACTATGCAAAGGTTAAGGACTATCTTAGCTCGGCCATCCATAATCATTTATGTTATTTGGAATTTTTGCAGTTATGAACTTCTAATATTTAACGACCTTTCTGTATTGATTGACAATGTTTGTAAAGCTACTGAATTGCACCATTAATGTGCGTGCTACAGGTTAAAGTAAACCTAATGAGTGGACCCAGTATAAAAAAGATGAGACCCATATGTAAAATGTTTCTTTTCGGGGAGGGAATAAAAAATCTATTGGATAGTTTGAATAAAAAGTATCCGAAAATTCAGAAAAAATAGGATTCTGGGGGTGGTGTCTGGGCCTTGAGGCCCCCCTCCTCTCTGTGTGCATCACTGATATTAACCATTATACTTTGAAATTCATAGGAACAAGGAAGGTATCACTAAGTCCTTGTGAATTTGAGCCCCAACGACAGTAAATTCTTCATTAGCAAACACTCATTACCTTTTAATATACTTGTAACCCTTTTGCTTTATATGGCCTCCTCATCAGAGTTCTCGGAAATAACAAATTAGTTGAAGCTTCCTTAGTAAAAAATATAAATATGAACCTAGACGAATGCATGTTTTTAATTGTGTTGTGTAATTTCTTTGTGCAACACAGACAAATAGACCACATTAGCTGTTATCATAATTTCACCAATGATCATAATGACTTACGTCAGAGGCTATGGACCTGTGCTACAAAACTTCGACTGATTTCAGTATATAAAGTGATTATCCAGAACTGTTCACCAATGACCAGGAGTGTCAAAAGAGTTCTATATTTTTCAATGGGGAGATTGGACATAGGCCTACTTCTTTTGTAGACCTTTATAAATACAACTACTTACAGCTCCAAAGGGTAACACCAAGCTGCAAAGGGCAACACAACTGCACACGCTCGTCCTTCGCCCTAATATGATAAAGGCTTCACTATTTACTGACTCCCATGACGTTCCTATATTTCTTTAAACTCCTTTCCTACACTGGGTGTTTGAAATTATCTGCGCTTATCTTACACTACATTTCGCTTTTTCCTGTAAGCAAAATATGCTCTTTGGTGGGAGAAATGGTGGGGGTCGGGGGCTTTGGGGGCACGGGGGGGGGGGGTCTTTGAGGGTTCGAGAGCCTTTGGGAGCCCGGGGGGGCCTTTGGAAATCGGGGAGGGGCCTTTGGGGGTTTGGGGCCCTTTGGGAGCTTGGGGGCCTTTGAGGATCAGAGGAGGGCCTTTGGGGGTTTTCGTGTGTGTGTGTGTGTAAGTTTTCGTGTGTGTGTGTAAGTTTTTGTGTGTGTGTGTGCAAGTTTTTTGTGCGTGTGTGTAAGTTTTTGTGTGTGTGTGTGTGTGTAAGTTTTTGTGTGTGTGTGTAAGTTTTGTGTGTGTGTAAGTTTTTGTGTGTGTGAAAGTTTTTGTGTGCATGTAAGTTTTTGTGTGCATGTAAGTTTTTGCGTGTGGGTGTAAGTTTTTGTGTGTGTGTGTGTAAGTTTTTGCGTGTGTAAGCTTTTGTGTGTGGGTGTAAGTTTTTTGTGTGTGTGTGTAAGTTTGTGTGTGTGTGTGTGTGTGTAAGTTTTTGTGTGTGTAAGTTTTGGCGTGTGTGTGTAAGTTTTCGTGTGTGTGTGTGTGTGTAAGTTTTGTGATGAAATTCTTTAAGCGTTTAGGGTTAACTTACCTTTTTTGGGATGAGCATTTAGGGTTCTCTTACATGCTGAACCTGAAAGTGTAATTTCAGAGAAATTCTTTGAGCGTTTAGGGTTAACTTACCTTTTTGGGATGAGTATTTAGGGCTCTCTTACATGCTGAACCTGAAAGTTTGTTCCCTGACATGTTGAATCTGAAAGTATAATTTTCATGGCGATGGACTATTCTAAAGAATAAAAACGGTTGAGGTTTAGGATATTTATTGCTTAGACATAACTGTGCATAAATATCGTAATTTTTTGTCTAATTGTGTGTGTGTGTAAGTTTTTGTGTGCATTTAAGTTTTTGTGTGCATGTAAGTTTTCGTGTGCATGTGTAAGTTTTTTGTGCGTGTGTGTGTGTAAGTTTGTGTGTGTGTGTGTGTGTAAGTTTTCGTGTGTGCGTGTAAGTTTTTGTGTGTGTGTGTAAGTTTTTGTGCGTGTGTGTAAGTTTTTGTGTGTGTGTGTGTGTGTAAGCTTTTGTGACGAAATTCTTTATGCGTTTAGGGTTAACTTACCTTTTTTGGGATGAGCATTTAGGGTTCTCTTACATGCTGAACCTGAAAGTTTGTTCCCTGACATGTTGAATCTGAAAGTATAATTTTCATTTCGATGGACTATTCTAAAGAATAAAAACGGTTGAGGCTTAAGATATTTATTGTTTAAACATAACTGTGCATAAACATCGTAATTTTTTGTCTAATTGTGTGGGTAAGTTTTTGTGTGCATGTAAGTTTTTGTGTGCATGTAAGTTTTCGTGTGCATGTGTAAGTTTTTGTGTGTGTGTGTGTATGTGTGTAAGTTTTTGTGTGTGTGTAAGTTTTGGCGTGTGTGTGTGTAAGTTTTCGTGCGTGTGTGTAAGTTTTCGTGAGTGTGTGTAAGTTTTTGTGTGTGTGTGTAAGTTTTTGTGCGTGTGTGTAAGTTTTTGTGTGTGTGTGTGTGTAAGTTTTTGTGTGTGTGTGTGCAAGTTTTTGTGTGTGTGTAAGTTTTTGTGTGCATGTAAGTTTTTGTGTGCATGTAAGTTTTTGCGTGTGGGTGTAAGTTTTTGTGTGTGTGTGTAAGTTTTTGCGTGTGTAAGCTTTTGTGTGTGGGTATAAGTTTTTTTGTGTGTGTGTGTAAGTTTGTGTGTGTGTGTGTAAGTTTGTGTGTGTGTGTGTACGTTTTTGTGTGTGTAAGTTTTGGTGTGTGTGTGTGTAAGTTTTCGTGTGTGTGTGTGTAAGTTTTGTGACGAAATTCTTTAAGCGTTTAGGGTTAACTTACCTTTTTTTGGGATGAGCATTTAGGGTTCTCTTACATGCTGAACCTGAAAGTGTAATTTCAGAGAAATTCTTTAAGCGTTTAGGGTTAACTTACCTTTTTTGGGATGACCATTTAGGGTTCTCTTACATGCTGAGCCTGAAAGTTTGTTCCCTGACATGTTGAATCTGAAAGTATAATTTTCATGGCGATGGACTATTCTAAAGAATAAAAACAGTTGAGGCTTAAGATATTTATTGCTTAGACATAACTGTGCATAAATATCGTAATTTTTTTGTCTAATTGTGTGTGTGTGTAAGTTTTTGTGTACATGTAAGTTTTTGTGTGCATGTAAGTTTTCGTGTGCATGTGTAAGTTTTTGTGTGTGTGTGTGTGTGTGTGTAAGTTTTTGTGTGTGTGTAAGTTTTGGCGTGTGTGTGTAAGTTTTCGTGTGCGTGTGTAAGTTTTCGTGTGTGTGTGTAAGTTTTTGTGTGTGTGTGTAAGTTTTTGTGCGTGTGTGTAAGTTTTGTGTGTGTAAGTTTTTGTGTGCATGTAAGTTTTTGAGTGAATGTAAGTTTTTGCGTGTGGGTGTAAGTTTTTGTGTGTGTGTGTAAGTTTTTGTGTGTCTAAGCTTTTGTGTGTGGGTGTAAGTTTTTTGTGTATGTGTGTAATTTTGTGTATGTGTGTGTGTGTGCGTGTAAGTTTTTGTGTGTGTAAGTTTTTTGTGTGTGTGTGTGTAAGTTTGTGTGTGTGTGTGTGTGTGTGTGTGTGTGTGTGTGTGTGTGTGTGTGTGTGTGTGTTTGTGTGTGTGTGTGTGTGTGTGTGTGTGTGTGTGTGTGTGTGTGTGTGTGTGTGTGTGTGTGTGTGTGTGTGTAAGTTTTTGTGTGTGTAAGTTTTGGCGTGTGTGTGTAAGTTTTCGTGTGTGTGTGTGTAAGTTGTGTGTGTGTGTGTGTAAGTTTTTGTGCGTGTGTGTGTGAGTTTTTTTTGTGTTCATGTCATTTTAAGATACGTAAAAAAGTTAAAAAAAATACCATGTTAAAAAATTCAAGAAAGTATTTACGAAATGGCGTGGTGAGTCTTTGAGGTTGGAAAGTGGGTTTAGGAATGACATTATGAAAGGAACTTGTTCAGAAAAGATATAATAAAGCCTTAAAAAGTATTATAATGTGGGGCTCAGGAGTCTTTGGGGGTCCGAGGGCCCTTTGGGATTGGGTGGTCTTTTGGGAGCCCGGGGGACCTTTGGGGACCGGGGGAGGGCCTTTGGGGGCCAGGGAAGGCGTTGTGGGATCCGGGGCCCTTGAGGATTGGGTGGTCTTTTGGGAGCCCAGTGGACCTTTGGGGACCGAGGGAGGACCTTTGGGGGCCCGGGGAGAGCCTTTGGGGGTCTGAGGCCCTTTGGGAGCTTGGGGGACCCTTGAGGACCAGGGAGGGCCTTTGGGGGCTCGGGTAGGGCCGTTTGGGGTCTGGGGGCCCTTGAGCGCCGATTGGTCCTTTGGGAGCCCGGTGGACCTTTGGGGACAGGGGAAGGGCCTTTGGGAGCCCGGGGAGTCTTTGGGGTCTGGGGGCTCTTTGGGAGCTTGGGGGGCCCTTGAGGACTGGTGGCTTCCTTCGGGGTTGAGGTAGGGGGATTGGAACCCTTTGGGGTTGTGGTAGGGGGATCGGAACCCTTTGGGGTTGGGGTAGGGGGATCGGAGCCCTTTGGGGTTGTCGTAGAGGACCTCACAACACTGTTCAAATGGAACTTGTGTATTATAACGACCATGGAGTTTCACCATTAAATTCTGTTCTAAAATATCTTCAAAATCATATTTTATAATGTCTCTAACTTTTTCCACGAAATAATTCCCTAAAATGGCTAAAATGGTTTCGCCCAAATAATCCCTAAACGGAATTTCAGCATGTTCCTTTTGTTTAGCGTCCCTGTGCTTTCACATTTGAAATTACAAAGAAACCTTTTCGCGCGCTAAGATCTAAACTTTGCCTCGGAAACGATTCTTCTGGAAGAACTCCAGACATTAATCAACTTCGCGCCGGAGACAATTCAATCAATCGTGACATCATCTGTCATGTGTGATCTAAACTTTGCCTCGGAAACATTTTTGTTCGAAATCCAAAGACATTAATAAACTTTACGTCATCTGTCGGACATTAATTAACTGTTTTCCCGGAAACTCATAACATTTGGCTCAAACAACAACAAAAAATACTATTTCTGGATCATAACATCTGCCTCGAACAACAACAGGAAGGAAGTGTCATTAACTTTGCCTTGGAAACAACAACAACATTGACCTTGGCATTCGCTGAGAGCGTGCCCAAAACAACAACAATAACATTGACCCCATTAACCATGTGTTCTCCCTAATGACTCTATCGTGTGCCCAAAACAACAACAAGAAGGAAGTGACAAAGTTCCTGTTTTTCCATTCTCACTGACAAAATCCATAAAACCATCAAATAATCAACACACATAACCATCCATGAAAACAACCATAAATGTGAGAAAGTTCCTGTTTTTTCATTCTCACTGACAAAGTCCATAAAACCATCCATAAATGTGACAAAATTCCTGTTTTTTCCATTCTCACTGACAAAATCCATAAAACCATCAAATAATCAACACACATAACCATCCATGAAAACAACCATAAATGTGAGAAAATTCCTGTTTTTTCATTCTCACTGAGAAAGTCCATAAAACCATCCATAAATGTGACAAAATTCCTGTTTTTCAAATTCTCACTGACAAAAACCATAAACCACGTGGTTCTGATCGGAGTCAATAAGGCCCTTCTACTGACGGTGTTATCTCTAGTATTTTGAAACAGGCGTATATTAACCCAATCCCCAAAAGTCAGGCCCCTAAGGACTGATTAAATAAAAAAAAACAAGTTTTTTGAACTGAAAGTAAGGAGGGACATTAAAACTTAAAACGAACAGAAATTATTCCGTATATGAAAGGGGCTGTCCCCTCCTCAACGCTTCGCTCTTTACGCTAAAGTTTTTTATTGTTTTAAAAAATAAAGTTGTGAGACAGAGTCAAACTTTAGCGTAAAGAGCGAGGCGTTGAGGATGGGACACCCCCTTTCATATACGGAATAATTTTTGTTCGTTTTAAGCTTTAATGTCGCTCCTTACTTTCAGTTTAAAAAACTTGTTTTTTTTTATTTAATTTCTGATCGTTTTTTAGTTCATGCAGCTTTTATTTTGGCTCACTGTCATTGAATAAGTAAACAAAATTTGCATGAAAATTTTACTTTTCTTTTGCTAAATGGATGTCTCTAAAATTGGTTATGACGTAATTTACAAATTAACTTACGTAACTAACTTCTATATTCGTATGTTTTTCTTCTGGCAAAAAATACAAAGTTGCAGATTTTTGCAGATATGAGCTGGGAACCTATGTAATAGGGTTTTCTGATACGCTGAACCTGACGGTGTGATTTTCATTAAAATTCTTTCACTTGTAGGGGATGTTTCCCCCCTCTTTAAAAAATCGGGTAAATTTTCTCAGGCTCGTAGCCTTTGATGAGTAATACTAAACTTAATAAAATTTATATATTTAGAATCAGCATTATAAACCCATTCTTTTGATACATTTATTGACATCAAAATTCCGTTTTTAAAAGTTTCGATTACTATTGAGCCGTATCGCTTGTTTTTTTATTGTTTTTTTCATTACGTATATATTATTACGTATATGAGGGGGGTTCTCCCCTTAGTCAATACCACGCTCTTTACGCAAAAAGTTAAAAAAAAATTAAATTCACAAACCCCTGAATCACAAAGGCCGTTTAATTAGAATAGATAGCTCTTTTGAAAGCACTAAAAAAACTGTAGCGTAAAATGTGAGGTATTGACTTGGGGGAGAACCCCCTCATATACGTTATAATTTCTGTTCGTTTTAAGTTCTAATGTTGCTTCTTATTTTCAGTTGAAAAAAAAACTTGTTTTTTTAAATTTCATTTCTGATCGTTTTTTAAATAATGCTTGGAAATCAGGCACCCCCTTCATAGAAATTTCCATTATCCCAAAGAAACATCCTCCACGGAAAGATTCTCCCGAGTAACCCCCTCCTCCAGCCCCACCCTCCAGAAAAAAAATCCTTCCTGAAAATGTCTGTATACTTCCCAATAACCAATACATAATGCTGGGAAGCCCGGCATCCCCTTCATGGCAATTTCCCTTCCCCCATGAAAACTTCCTTCATGGAGAGACCCTCCAACATAACCCCCAACCCCCCCCCCCCCCACTAACAGAAAAAAACCCTCCTGAAAACTTCTGTATACTTCCCAGTAACAATTAAAAAATTAAAAAATTAAAAAAAAATTTTCCAATTAAAAAATTAAAAAATTTTCCAATTACTAATTACCCCTTTTTTGCAAATGCTAAACAACTATTCCTTTTATTCAAATCCCAATCACCAATCAAGTTATACTCGTTCCTCTTGGCAAATTTTAAGTATCTGAGCATATTCTTTGTATTGTTGATGGAAGCATCCCATTCTTTAATTACCCATGAGGCATTCTTAACCAACGCAATACCTTTACGCAAATACCTTTTCGCAAAAAAAAAAATTTCGCAAATAGAGTTATTTTTACGTCACAATAGAAATGTTTACCTATAGGACCGGTATTGCGTTACCCCCTTTTTTTGCAAAGGTTAATCAAACATCTCCGGTTGTAAAAGCATTAAAAAATTTTCCAATTACTAAGTACCCCTTTTTTGCAAATGCTAAACAACTATTCCTTTTATTCAAATCCCAATCACCAATCAAGTTATACTCGTTCCTCTTGGCAAAGGTGTAAATCTCTTGGCAAAGATGTAATGACCTTTAGAATAGAATACCTACCAGAAAAACCTGTTTGGTACGGAGGGCCCAGCAAATCCATACGAGCATCTCTACTTGCAGTGTATTTTTTTTTAAAAAAGTCTGACCTTAATTAATACTTTTACCAGAAATTTCAGATTGGATCAGGTTTTATGGTGATTAACTCTGGAAATTTGTTCAATTTTGTATGAAAGCCTAAGCCTAATTACGAATACTAGAAAACTCGCGGTGTAAACTCACATTGTATTCTCCTATTATTTGCCGGTTTTTGGCAGCTTCCGAGACGTGCCATCTTCACCAGTTTGCTGTTAGTATTTTTTCATCCTGTGGGATAATGAACTCCCATGTTCGGCCACAATACCCAGGGTAAATTCGGCATGCCGTACCAAGGTATCCAAAAGTGGGCTATGCTTGTAAAAGCTGTGTAAACAGCATATTTAAAGGTTGAAGGCAAGCTCAATACCCAAAACTGTGTTATTTCTGGCGTTGTTTAATCCTGTCAGAACAGTAAGTGAACTGAAGTTCTTTTTTTCTGTTAAGATTCATTCAAGATAAAATGATTAAAAGTAAAACAGAAGAGAAAAGAAAGAAAGGTGGCTGTGATCCAGAAGAAAATAAAATAGCAGTTTGTTCTGTCTTATTCTACAAGAAGTCAATTGGATTCTTTGGAAGTACCATGAGGGTCCCTAGAGGAACGCTGCAAGACTACATAAAAAAAAGTTGAGAAGCTGAATATCCCACTAAAAAGTTCAAGGAGGGAAAATGCGGCATTTGCACGTTTTAAGATGTCCTTAACATGACAATCCCATTTTAAGTCACTTGAGATGGTAACGCCCAGTAATTTCATAGTGGTAACGGACATTTCAGGGGGGATTGGACAGGAGAAAGAAGGAGGAGTTTTAAGGAAATTAATAGTAAGAACAGTTGACTTTAAATGGTTGACTTTCATATAATCAGTAAGAGCTTCGGCTGATATCGATTCCAAGATGTAAATTGGGTTGCTTTTTGAATTTTCGGAACTTGTCTCTAAGACAGTTAGATCATCAACGAATTTCCATCTATTCCGGAAATAAACACCAAGGTTGTTTATCTTTGTAAGAAATAAAATTGGACCTAAGAGGGTTCCTTGGGGCACACCATTGTAAATTGGGAGGGGATCAGAATATACATTCAGGTATTTCACGACTTGCGTTCTGTTAGAGAGGAAAGACGCAATTATTCTAATTAAATAAGGGTCAACTTGAAAGTCATTAGATAGCTTTTCTAATAATATATTGTGGTTGATTAAATCAAAAGCTTTTTGCAAGTCAACAGCGATAACATTGAGCCAGGTATTGCGGTTTTCGAGTGTGTTACATATTGTGTCCATAAGGTGAACAAGATAGTGGGTAGTATATGTAGAGCGTAGGTTTCCGAATTGTCTTTGGTCAACATTTGGGATTATTTTTACTTTCAACCACTCAGCTAAAAAGCTTTCATATAACTTCGAAAAAACCGGAGTAAGAGCAATGGGACGGACACCATACAAATCTTGATTATTAGCTTTCTTTTTTACAGGAGTAATAAAACCTAATTTCCCACAATTTGGAAATTTACCTGTAGAGGCAATTTCATTAAAAAGTAAGGACAAAGGCTCTGAGAGATTGTCGGCAAAGGCTTTAATTAGTACCATCGGAATGTCTAATGGATATGTACTACAGTTTTTAATGTTCTTAATTTTTGCCTCCACATCCGAGGGCGAAATAACGGGAAAATTGAGAGAGCACAAATGATAAGGAGTGTCAAAAGAAAGGGGAGGGAGGTTCTGAACTATGGAAGAAAGAAACCTGTTCAGATCATTGGCTGTACCTGAAAGGTCTTCTTGGAAATGGAAATCTATATTATTTTGTGTTTTCCCACAAATTTTCTTTTTTCTATTATACCATTGTTTTGGCTTTGTAGAACATAAATCCTGGACTTTGCATTTGTAATATGAAGAAGCAGATTTACGTATTTCTTTTTTTTATATGTTTACGGAGTGAGTTCGCTTCGGATGTTTTACCACTCTTTAGTAGATTCAATTTAATTCTAAATATTTTTTTCAATTGGCTAGTAATGTATGGTTTGTCATTAGAACATGTTTTTACTTTTTTCACAGGGAAGGAATTTATGTATTTTGTTTTAATCAGATTTTGGAATTCGGAGACTTTAAAATTAATGTCATTTTTTCCTTTGCGGGCCAGCCAGTTTTCATTGGTAATCCAAGATCCAAATGTGTGAAGGCCATTATTGGAAATTGGGCGATAAGAGAACTCAGTAACAGAAAAAGTATGATTAAAGCTATTGAGAGGCTTCATTAATAAACAAAAATGGTAACTTCTTCCTAACGGGGGCAAGGAGAAAGGAGGGGCATAGAAAGCCTGCATATTGTTGCAAATCAAATCAAGGGTTGAATTTCCTTTTGTTGTTGGTATTTTTACTATTTGTTTCAAGTTCAGGGAACTACAAAGGGGATTTAACTTTAGATCATTAGCATCACCTACTAAGAAAATACCGGCGTTCGGGAACTTGCATAGGACAAAGTCGACACTACTATGCAGTTTTTGGTAGAATCGCTGTCTTTGTGCAGCGTTTTGATTTGGGGAATAATAGAAGCAGCAAAACACAATCAAATTAAAGGGGCGTGGTAAAACTTTCGGTCTTACACTTACCCAAAAGATTTCATCGTAATCTGAAAGGTTGGGAGTATGAATTAATTTAGGAAAGTGATAATTATTTACAAATAATAGTATTCCACCTCCCTTTTTACCTAGGGGTTGATCATGAGGACGAAGTTTTATGAATTGGGAGTAGTTATTAATTTTCAATAAATCAGGGTTCTGTGCTTAGACCTCAGTTACGGCAATTACATCTTGAAGACGGAGTACCGATCTTGTCAGCCTTGCTGAAGTATTTTGCATTGTGTGCAACCAAACTAGCGATTTTTGATCGACGCGTAAAGTGAACTTTTTTGCAAGCAAAAATAGGCGAAAGTATTCGGTAAAAACTTCAACTGCTAAGCATTCTCTTTCAACCGTTGAATATTTTCTTTCTGCCTCTGTCAGCAACCTGCTGGCGTACTGAACTATTGATTTTCCCCTTCAGAATTTATGTTCAATAGTATCGTTCCAATTGCATAAGCTGAAGCATCTGTTTGCAAACAGAAATCTTGTGACAAATCAGGCAATTTAAGTATTGGAGCCTTCAATAATTCCTTTTTCATTGCATTTGGTGCTTCTATAGGGTCTGGTTGACATTCGAATTTGCCTGATTTTTTTTTAAAAGATTTGTCAAAGGCTGTGCTATTGTTGCATAGCTTTTAATATATAGTCGGAAATAACTTAGCAGCCCACAAACTTATCCACATTTTTTTTTATCTTTTGGTGGCTTTAATTGTTCTATGACCGTATATTTTTCTGGATTTGGCGAAATAGTACCTTGGTTTATCAAATGTCCAAGAAAAAACAATTTTTGTACCACTATTTTCATCTTTTCTGGTTTTTATTTTAACCCTACTTTTTCAAATTTTCCTAGTATTCTTCTAAGTCCAATTAAATCGTCTACTAGGTTTTCAGTAAATAATATTACATCATTTAAGTCAGCTAATGTATCTTTTTTCCTTCCTGGTTTGTTATCTTTTAGTACTAAATTCATTAGTCGGCTAAAACAGTTTGGAGTAATTGATCAGCCAAAAGGCATACGTAAGAATATGAACTTTCTTCCATCGTCTACGATTACTGTTGCCTTATGCTTTGTTCCTGGGTCTAAGGCTATTTGCCGATATCTCGCTATCAGGTAAAAACTAGTGTAGTATTTCGAACCTCCCAGTGAATCCAGTATCGTGTCGATTCGTTGTAATATCATAACATCCTTTACTGTGACTGCATTTAGTGCCCTAAAATATATGCAAAGCCTATCAAGTATTGTCTTTTTTCCTGACTGTTACCAGTGAAAACACCACTCGCTAACACCCTCTTTAATTATACCAAGTTCTTCCATTGCTTTTATTTGGTCATCTAGCAATGATTTTAAATGATAAGGTGTTTCATATGGTTATTTTTTAATTGGAGGGCCCTGTGTTGGTATTTTGTGCGTGATCAGGCGAATTAAACCGTAATCTTTTTTGTGTCTTGCAAAGGTCCATCTATGATCCGAGAAAATATTTCCCCCCTGGGTTTTTATATTTTCCGGTAAATGAACTAAACTCAACTATTTAAAAAATTAGTTGCTGTTATTCCGTACTCTTCTTGCGGTTGTGGTTTTGACGAGATTTGCACGTGGCTAGTAAAATTTACGCTTAATTCTGAGCTGCTTAGTGATTTTATATCTGTATTTGAAATCTTTTCTGCCGATCTTGGTTTAGGTTTGGCTTGGTTTAGGTTTACTTTATCATTGCTTAAATTTGATAATTTTACATATGCGATACCATTCTAAATTTTAATAATTTGTTTTTCCACAAAAATTGCGGGATATTCTTCGAGAGTGTACCCCCCTATTATGGCTTCCATCGTTTTATTTTTTCCCTCCTTTGTATTTGATGTCGCTAAAACGTGAGTTGTTGTTCCACCTTCTATTGTGATTTTCCCTTTCAATTTTAAGTAATAACCCGAATCGTCACTATCTTTATCCGTTGTTACGCAAACCTGCCTCTTAGTTTCGTTTGGCTGGGTTATGGTTATGCTATCGGTTATGGGCTCCCACACGATCCCATACTTTCTTATAGCGTCTACCCCTAGAATACAAGGAAATGGGAGTTGTTTACGTATTGTCACTGTTGCTGTTATTTTTCTATTTCCTGTGCTAAATTTCAATGGACGTTAAAATAAAATTTAAAAATAGGGATAAAATTCTTTTTAATAGACAGTGTATAGAGATTCACAAGAAATACCAGATATTTCGGTCAGATATACAGTTACCGTCATCAGTAGTAAAACTGATGTTTTACTACTAACGTAAAAAGTAAAAAGTTTTACTACTGATGACGGTCACTGTATGTGTGACCGAAGTACCTGGTATTTTTTGTGAATTTCTATACACTGTCTATTAAAAAGGATTTTATCCGTATTTTGAACTTGTATTTTATCGTCATGGGAAGGCAGTGTGGTCTTCGAAATTATCTACGTCATATTCAATAAACATTCACGCAAGATTGTCAGCGTGTGACCTGTTACCGATGTTAGGGTGTTCTGGCATTTGCATACGCCATTTTTTACACTAGGGGGAAACCCCTTAAAAACCACTCCTCGAATTAAGAATTTTGACGCACCCGTATCAAGTAAACATAGAAAAAATCAATTTTAAAACAACGCAAAATAGGTAGATTATTTTTTGTATCTGTCTCACAACATTCTAAACTATAAAGAGGTCTTTGAAATGGCTCAGCTCTGTCGACTCTTACAGGCTGGTTCCTCCGTTTAAATGCCCACCGTCATTTGACCAAAAATTTTTGGGGGTTTCCCAGCTTTCTTCAGTGTTGCTATTTTGATCTTGGGTGTTCTTTACCGTTAAATGTCTAGGCCTATATTCAGGTATTTTATTTGGTGTTTGCCAAGTATTATTTGTTTCTGGTCTTCTTAAAGTTCCTGCTATCTGTATTTGGTGGTGGTGGGTGCCAATATTTTCTATAGTTACTAGCCGCTAACGACTCAAGGTCGTGGAACCTGACGGCTACTTTGGCTCCCCAAAGCTCAGATGATTTTGCCCCCTTCCATATTTTACATTTTCAGTTTCCTGTGTTATTTATTGACATCCGATCAAACTTTTTCACGGCCTCGTCAATTTTTACCTTTGTTTCTACTAGGATTATAGCCTGCTCTAGATTTTCTGGTTTCTGTGTTAATATTAGTCTAAATAGCTTTTTTTGGTAACCCTTGCGTAAAAGTATGTAATTGTACTTTTTGTACCGTCTCGTCACTTCCACCATTTTCAAACTGTAAGCATACGGACCGACTAATTCTGTCTACATATTCCCTAATACCAGTTGAGGCATTGAATGTCACTATCTCTGTTCTTAGCCTCTTGGAAACACTCGTTTCTATCAATCTTGTTTTACAAGCTTCAATAGAGTGTTACTGTCCTTGGGATCTTTTTCCTTAACTGCCTCAAGGGGTTTAAACGCGCTTCCCTTTAATGTAGCTGCAACGCATTGTTCTTTGACCTTATCGTCAAAAGACTCAGTTAATTTGTCGAAAATTTTCAATTTTCAATGTCTTCAATGAACTCATCGACAACAAATGAAATGCCCGCGTATTCCGGTATAATTTTAGCAATTTCAAGCACCATTGATAGGGAAACCGTTTTTTCATCTGTTAAAGCCATTTCTGTTCCAATATGCAATTTTTATTTAGTCTTCTCGACCCAGTTTTCCCGCTGCCACCAGCTGTGGTAAAGTGAGTTTAAGGTTGTAAAGTGAGGTTATAGTTGATACTTTATTACTCCCTCTATAGGGATATAATTATGGTCCTAAGGTAAATAAGATTTAGTAACGTGCCTTAGGTTTTGACCTGACTAATTTGGCGTATCGACTGGGATTATTCGAGAGACTAAAATAACGTTATAGAGGGGTTTGATACAGTACGATTACTTTTATCAAGCATTAAGCGATACAATGGTAAATAGGCATAATCATAACCAGTTCATAATCAGTGCATAGGTATACGCATAAAATACAAATAATAGTTAAATCATCAACACTTACAATTTACAAAAAGATCCAAAAATCCAGAGGTCAGTATAATTAATTATAAGAGACTATCCCCGTTATCGCAAAACTGGCCATTATATACTTTATGCCTCCACCGCACGTCCTGTTTTAAAACATTGAAGTGGTATTCCAAATTTCCCGTATCTTCACCGCCATTCCGTCAGCTCTTAGTCTGGAGGTTAATTTCCAAAAAATTTTATCTAGAACCCACATAAAATATTTGTTGTTGCATTTTTAAATGCTTTTATTAAAATCAATTTATTAAGACTTAAAATGTCGGGTTATTACAAACGTTTGCCTTATTTTCGAAAAAAAGAGGAAACATCCTCTAAAAGTCAGAGAAATTTAATGAAAATCACACCATAAGATTCAGCGTATCAAAGAACCCTACTATAGAAGTTTCAAGCTGCCATCTGCAAAAATGTGGAATTTTGTATTTTTGTCAGAAGAAAGATCACGGATGCGTGTTTATTTGTTTTTTTTTCAAGGGGTGATTTTATCGACCCAAAGGTCATAGAATATCGTGAGAGGGCTCATTCGAACGAAAATTAAAAGTTCTAGTGACCAAGAAAATGGAGGGCCACTAGGTCCCCTCCCACACTCATTTTTTCTGAAAGTCACCTGATAAAAATTTTGAGAGTCATTTTGTTCAGCATGGTCGAAAAATACAATAAATATGTCTCTGGGGACGATTTAATTCCCCACAGTCCCCGGGGGAATGGCTGCAAGTTATGAGCTTTGCCCAATGTTTTCATATAGTATTTGTTATTGGGAAGTATACAGAAGTTTTCAGGGGGATATTTTCTGGTAGTTGGGGCGGGGGTCAGGGGTTACGTGGGAGGATCTTTCCATAGAGGAAGTTTTCATTGGGGAAGGGACATTGCTATGAAGGGTACTATGAAAATGTTACTTATTGTTTTAATTAAACGACCCTTGTGTTTCGGGAGTCGTTTTTAAAGAATTGGAACAAAATTTTAACTTTACTTAAAGAATTGGAACAAAAAAGTAACATTAATATACAAATTTTGTTTTAATTATTCATGTACGGTGAGCCAAAATCAAAGCTCCATTAATTCAAAACCGTTCAGAAATTAAATATAAAAAAACAAGTTTTTTCCAGCAAGGGCTTTCCTGTACCCTAATGAACTTTGATTCCCATAGTGACAGCTCTGGGAAGCTTGAATGGACAGTCTTTAGTGACAATGAACTCCTACTGCCAATTAATGGGTGGTGATGGGAGCAGCAGCATCCCGGGGTTGGGGAGGGGTATTTATCCTAAGTTTTTGACCATTTAGTAAATTTTTCATCAGGTTGCTATTTATTTTTTATTTGTTTTCTCCATTTCCAAATTTTGTGATTTAGCGTGTTGAATTGGATCTTGTTAATAGCCAACTTTGGTAGATGTTTTAGTTCCATCAAATCTGGTTGTGATTTAACATGTTTATTTGGCTAAGCATTTTGTAATTTCAGGCTAATTTAAGCTAATGTAATCACGAAAAAGTACAAAAAAGAAAACTCTGTACTTGTCAATTAGCCGGAAGCTTGGTTAATGCTAATGAAATTAAACAAAACATGAAAATATATTAGTTTAAAAACAAATTTGGGCTATATGTTTGCATATTAGAGGGGGGGGGGAGGTAAAAATGATTTTTTAGTAGACTTTGCTAAAAGAACTCTTACAAATCTTTTCGGGAAACTTCCCAAAGAAAGAAGTCAACTGCGTGTCGTAGCAGACCATTTTGATAGACTATTTAAAGACATTGAGGGCTGTGAAGTCGTTTCTTTGAAAGAAACGACTGTGGTTGCCATGAGCAGCGTGGAAACAGGCCTGGGAAATTCTTTTCAGTTCGACCGATTATGGTTTTCGACAGCGGTGACTCTATCATACTTGATATACAAAGTAAAGCAAAGCTTATAGAATGCATGTTTGACCTTTGGACCGGTACTGACCGCAAAGTCCTTGCTTTTCCAGTGTACCTATCAGGAGGCTTTGCAGATAGAACTGGAGTATTTCACTGCTTCCAGGTAACCAGGCTATAAACTGCGAGAGATTTGTCAATGAAATGCGTAGCATACATGAAGAAGCGGATACCCGTGTTACTCTTTACATGAGTTTCTGTGCCAGGACGGGGTGCAAGGATGTAATCGTGGAAGCAAATGACATAGACATTGGGGTCATATTGCTTCAGTCTTTTAAGACGATTGAAAAGCAAAGCCATGCCACCTCCTAATGTTTTCATTCGTTGGCGGGATAAAGTCATTTCAATCACTGAACTTGGAAATAGACTCCCACCGTCTCTAGTAGATTCAATTGCGTTTTTGCACTGTTTCACCAGATGTGATACTGTCGGCTTTATTTTCTCCAAAGAAAAAAAGACGATCCTTGGAGCAGCTATGTTGTGGTTACCTTGAATACCTGCTCTTACTGAGCAGATTTTATACAGAAAATCAGAGGAATTTTCGTGTGTGTATGACCTCCGTGATCACTTGTTCCCACGCCAGAAAATGCTGAAGAGCCTGCTTCCAACCAACGACTTCTTTGCCTTACATGTGAAAAGGTGCATTTATCAGTGGTCCATTATGCTGCAGGCCCTTATTTCTTGCCCCTCATACCTTCCGCTTGATTTGGGATGGGAGATGAAGGATTCCCACGAATGTTTTCGTGCCTGAATTCGCTTTACAATACTTCATCAAAATTGCCTACTCAAGATCTAGGCTAAGCTGAGAGGTGACTCAGTGGGGAGCTCTACAGACTATTTAGCCCAAACTTGAAACTTCCGATATCATACGCATGTTCCAGAAGTTTTTTCACATTTGCAGCAGTAGCGAACAATTTTGTATTTAATCTTCTGTTTCTTATTTTGTTTTTTTTACGTTTTCTATATCTTTTCTTCTAAAAAGTACAGGCAAATGGGCAGATACGTCAGAAAGTCCTCTTTTAAAAGCCCATAACTGATACGTCAATTACGCTTCCAACAAGATGAAAAAAAAATACAAGTTATGTCAAAACAATTTTGACTCGTAGTATTGCATGGGAGTGCAATACACTAAAACAGAGTCCAGATTCAGACAGAGCAAAACAGAGCACCCGTTCCCCAGCCATTTAACATTTGCCACTCAATTACGTGGACGATCTGTCTTGGCTTTTCTCTGTCTACAATTAGCCATGTCTTGATGCAACCTATGCAACCTACTGCAAAATACTTGATAACTTCAATTCAAAATCAACTAATAACTCAATTTCATTTAGAAGTGCCTAATGCACCAATTCCGCTTCCAGGGGCCGAGTAGTTGTAAAACTGGTTTAGTTAACTCGCTGAAGGTCACTTGCATGTTTAACCGGACTCTAATAACTGGATATTTGCCTAATAGGTTATTCAACTGCCTTCAATTATTTTTTCTCACATGTACTTTGATTGATTGAACTCCTGGGATCCCTTGTTTTTTTTTTTTTTTACATAGATGGTGATAAGACCATTTGATTCACCGCTTATATTTTTTTACGATTGGAAGAACCAGACAAAAATTTTTTTGAAGCCAACCCTTGTAGGATATTATAATGTTTTCTCAGTTCTGAATATTGTTTTTAGTTTTTACTTACGTTACTCCCGCTCCCCTTGGTAAAAAAAGGGGGTTATGGATGTTATGAATAGTGAATGGTTATTACCAAATCGTCGATTTGAATTATCGAGATGAAATTTTCAGAGATTTTTAAGGAAAAAAAACAGTTGAATTTAATCCCTAGATGTAATTCAGACTTTAAATTGAAGAGCCATACCAAAACCTAAAAAATACATTATAAATAATCTTCATACCCTTTACCAAATCTATTCAATAGATCATGACTAATTGAGTCTTTAAACACAACTCCATATATTCCTTATAAAGTTTCTCATAGTATGTTTAAAAAATTCTTTAATGATTCCCTGAGTTTTAATCCGAAACAAATTGTCCACCAACTGCTGATAAGGTTTAGATAAAACAGCATATGATCCTTGTTTCTTAATAATAAATAAGTTTGGAATAAGAAACCCTTTGTTGGCTCACTAAGCAATCTAGATCTAGCAGTATGGCTTAGTAGATCTTCAGATATCTCAAGGACAGTACCAAGTTTTCGTTGAAATCAGCAACATGTCAAAAAAATTCCACCAGCAAAAACGTTTCATTTTCTCAAGCTTTTTCCTCCTCATCTTTATGATCATCATCATTTTCAGTATCCCTGAAAAAAACGTATTAAGATCAAAGTGTTTAATGACAATTTTAAGGATTTAAATTAGAAACCATCATAGAGGGCTGAATAGATCCATCGTCATCATTATGTTCATCAGTAAGGCAGAAGAAGCAAGGTAAGTCGAGTTTGGTTGAGCTTTAAACTTTTAAGGGTTTAAACATCCATCCACTGGTGCGTGCTTGTGAAGTATGATGTAAAAATTCATTATTAGTAGCTAATTTACAAGAAACGGTTTCCGTGTTACACACCCTCAAATACTTCCCAGACTAAATTTATACATATTTAGCCTAGCATATAAAATTATCTTATTGGCAGTTATTGAATAAGATATACTAAGCTATTTTTATTCATCTAACACTTTACTAGCCTATCCTGCCTCCTTTTTGGTAAAATGTCTTTTTAACAGTAGGTATATTTTTCTTAAACCATTGCTAACCAGTTAGAAAATAGTAAGGACTAGATTAGTTGATAAAGGATATGGTCGTTTAATAAATGAGAGGGTGAAAATATAACTAATACATGAATTTAGGATATACATATTTACTTTGATTTTGGTAGGTAGCGCTTGATGCTGTTAACTATGTTTTCATTAAATGGCTCCAGCTTTTTTTCTTAAGCAAATATATTGGCTGTTAATTATTTAGATCGTTTGTGGTACTAATTATAAAAAGGGAGCAGCTATTGTTGATTTCAAATATTTTGTATACAAACAATTTTCAGGATGAGATTACACAGACACAAGAATTTTTTAGGTGTGATCGGGAATATTGACTTTGACTTTTGACTTTGACTTTATTCAATATAAACACACAAATAAAACACAACTCCAGGGACTGATCAATGATTCCTAGGGCGTAAATGTAGTCCTTGGAGAACTCGAATATTCATAAAAATACTATCACTACTTATTGACAAATAACAAATTGACAAACAAACAAACTTTGAAAAGAAAAAAAAAACTCGAATATTCATACAAATACTATAACTAATTATTGACAAACAACAAATTGACAAACAAACAAACTTTAAAAAAAACTCGAATATTCATGCAAATACTATCACTAATTATTGACTAACAACAAATTGACAAACAAACAAACTTTAAAAAAAAACTCGAATATTCATACAAATACTGTCACTAATTATTAACAAACAAACAAACTTTGAAAAGAAAAAAAAACTCGAATATTCACACAAATACTATCACTAATTATTGACAAACAACAAATTGACAAACAAACAAACTTAAAAAAAACTCGAATATTAGTACAAATACTATCACTAATTATTGACAAACAACAAATTGACAAACAAACAACTTTAAAAACAAAACTCGAATATTCATACAAATACTATCACTGATTAATGACAAACAACAAATTGACAAACTTTGAAAAAAAATACTGAAAAAAGGCACCTTGCACTACATAAAAAAGAGAGAATCCTCCTAAAAACTATTCATTTGTACTAGTAGAAAGAAGATGTTCCTTGTAATTATATCGAAATGACGGAACAGAATCTTTTATTTCAAGCGAAATACTGTTCCATAATTTCACTCCAACGTATTTCATAGAAAAAGGTGCTCTTTCCGTGTGACAAATATCCGAGATAAGAGAAAATTTGTAGTTGACGACGTTGGATAAGCATGATAATATGACGATAATTGAAAGAGGACAAGTTGTGTTAGTCCTAGGGGTGCTAGACTATTCAAGTATTTATACATGAAAACAGCAGTTTGGACCTGGCAAAATTGTCTTACTGTTAGCAACTGAGATTTAAGCGAAACTTGTCTAGTTGTAAGTTTGTTAAAATAAATTGACTTTACAGCTCTATTTTGTAAGATTTGAATTCTGTTTAAATTATAATAAAAAGGATTAGCCCAAACGTAACAACTATAATGCATATAAGGATAAACAAGAGTAAAATAAACGGTTCGCAAAAGTTTTTGCGGAAGGAAATTTTTAAGTCTATTCAAAATCCGAGCTCCTCTTGCAATTTTTATAGATATTCAATTTACATGTTCTTTCCATGACAATAATTCATCAATGACTACACCTAAATATTTAAATTTTGAAACCCTACATATTAAATACCCATCAGCTGTTAAAGATCGTTCAGTGTTCATTTTTTATTAGTAGAAAAAATCATGTAATTTGTTTTTTTAATATTAATCAATAAACGGTTACTCCTCGTATATTTTATTAGATCATCCAACGCACTCTCCGTGGTCTAAAAAAGGGTTTCAACACTTGAAGCTTTGAATAATAAAACTATATCATCTGCGAATGATATTGTCAAACAATCTTTCATTAAATTTCCTATATCCGCGGTATAAATGAGGTAAAGGAGTGTCCATAAAATCGACCCCTGTGGAATTCCGCAAGTTATTAGGTGCTTCCGTGATGTTTTTGGTCCAACTATGACGACCTATCTGATAGATATGACTCAATCCAGCTAACAATCCACGGTAGAAATTTATAATTCTTTAACTTTCTAACTAAAAGATTGTGGTTTATTGTATCAAATGCTTTCAACAGGTCAATAAATAAAGCTGAGGTATAAAAACCCGTATCTAGAAAATCTTTCACTTTACAAATAAAATGGGTAATAGCGTGATCTGTCGAATGCCCTTTCCAAAATCCATATTGGCTAGGTGGTATTATTTCATTTTCTTCCGCAAATTTATTTATTTTATCATGCATTATTTTTTCAAAATCTTCGTAATAACTGGTGAAATTGAGATAGGGCGGTAAATGTTTATCTCTTCCTTATTTCCATATTTATATAAAGGTATAGTACGGCTGTTCTTTAGACCTTTTGGAACAATTCCCTTTTGAAAAGACAAATTGATTAAAAAATCAAAATATGCGATATCACCGGCAAAACAAGTCTTAGAACCCGTTTCGGCGTGTGATCAATTCCAGAAACCTCTGACTGTCGCAAAGAATTCACTATATTCTCCAAATCATTTGTGGAAACTGGTTCAAGAACAAAAATGCTTCCATTATTATCAGAATTTGATGAATTTGGACTTCCGTTTTCTATGTCAATATATTTATCAAATAGTGATGAAATATTCTGATTAATTTCAGGAAAAAATTTTGCAAAACCTATCAGCCTAGATTGATAATTTCCTATTCTTTCCCCATTCGTGTTACTATCTCCTTAGGGATCTCATTACCTTTATGTTTATTTGGCCTCAAAATTCGATTAATAATTTTCCACGTTGAAGATACATCATTCTTCACAAGCTCAAAGGCATTAAAAAAAATAATTATTCTTAGCATCTCGTTTTTTCTTATTGACAACATTTCGATAATTAACATAAATATCTCGATTTTTATTCGACGGTTTCTTCATCATTCTACTATAAAGCTTGTTTCTTAATTTTATCATATTTTGTAATTTCTTTGTTAACCAGGTTAAAAATTAGGTTAAAAATTATGTTTCTTTCTCGATCTATTCTCATGTGGTCCTTCAATCTTACAACACTCGTGCATTACCTCACGAATCTTATCAGAAAAAAAACATAACCTACTTCAGGGTCATTCTGACTAAAAACGTCGCTCCATTCTTGTTTTCCTAAATGATCTTTAAATTTATTTAAATTTGGTTCATTGAAACAAATATTTTCTCTTTAATTTTATGCTGGTCATTTGGATATGATGATAAATCGCTAAATGAAACTGTTACAAATGCAAGTAGATCATCCGAAACTGGCGCAATTAGCACATTTGATGATTTCAGCCAGTCATAAATATCTTCACTAATTAATATGTTATCAATAAGCGTGACTGTGCGTTCTGTAATTCGTGTGGGGATGTTAATCGACGGGAAGAAATTAAATGATAGCATAGTTGTTAAAAATTCCACATTAATATTATTTTCTAGCTCCAATAAATTATGGTTGAAATCTTCCATTAGCATACACGGCTTTTTACACGACCCTAAATTCTGACAAAGATTCTCAAAATGCTGAAACATTTCCGTGGGGTTAGAACTAGGTGTCCTGTAAATAATAGCGATCAAAATTTTAACATGATACTTTTTTACATTAACAACAAAAGATACAGACCGACCTTCAACCCAGAGACCTAAAGTATCTTATACAGTTACAGAAATATCATCCCGCAAGTAAATTCCTAATCCACTGTTTCCGCATCTGCGTTCTATTTTTATAGTAAAAATAATAACCTAGTGAATACAAACTTCAAGGTGAAATTTCACGCAAGAAACTCTCAGTTAGTGATATTACATCAAAACCAAGATTACTTTCATTAACTGTGGTAAGTAGTGTATGCAACGCAGTTTCAAGCCCCTGACAATTATACGTGGCTATGATAAAATTACTCGATGATTTAATTTGCCTCTGATCACAGGGATCAATATACTTAGAAACCGGAATATTCAGGTCTGAACTCACTTTTTCATTCTCACCATCCCGTTCACAAATGTCTCGTTTACATACATTAGCTAAATTAAAGTAATTTCTTGCAAGTCCAGATAGTTTATTAGTCAGCAGATACATTTTGAAACAAAAAGTTTACCTTACTGTCACCAAAGCAGTTTAGTCGCTCTCTTGTCTTAGCAGTATTAGGAAAACCACTGCTTCTTCAGTCAGGTCTTCACAGTCACAACCAGATTACAAATGTTATCTTGGTCCGCCTTGTCTCAAATCGATGGTGTTATATCCTGCTTCTGATGTTGAAGTAGCCAGGATTATAAATAGCTTGAAGGGTTCTTCGTCGTCTGTATTCCAACTATGGTAGTTAAATTCATTCTTCCTTCAATTATTTCTCCATTGACAAAGCTTATAAATCTTTCTTTTGAAAATGGGATTTTCCCCAGTTCGTTAAGCGAGCTAGAGTAATTGTTTTATATAAAGGTGGACCAAGAAGCGATCCAGCTAATTATCGTCCTATATCTTTGCTGTCTGTTTTTAGCAAAATTTTTGAAAAGTCCATGCTTTCCCGTCTACTTGCTTTTCTAGAGGCTAAAAGATTTCTTCATGATTTTCAGTTTTCTCCACACCATATTTGACTCTGGTTTGATTCCTGCAGCTATATTCCTAGATGTCCGTAAGGCTTTTGACTCTTTAACTCATGAGATTCTGCTGTATAAGCTATCACACAATGGTGTAAGAGGACAGGCTCATGCTTGGTTTGATTCCTATTTATCAGGCAGAACTATCTCCGTAGACTCCCTTTCCCACTTTTCGTCTGAAGTTGAGTTTTGTGTTCCTCAAGGCTCTGTTCTTGGACCGTTTCTGTTTTTGATTTATGTTAATGACCTTATGGTTGCGGTTAAGATTTAAAAACCTACAGTGTGCTGTCACCTATATCATCCTGAATCTTTCTATGCTAAAAAAAATCCATCGTTTCAGGATATGGACACTCTCGTTGCTTCTGCTGATGACAGTACCATTGGTACTGTAGTAGGAACTGAGTCTGAGATGCTTCCCAAATTAGTTGACCTTTTTGAGAGAGTTGTTCTTTGGTTTGATGTAAATTGCCTTGCCCTAAATGTTCCTAAGTCAAGTTTTCTGATTTTTTCCCGTATTTCTCTGGCGTGCCCTGAGTTAACTAATATCCAGCTTTCAAGGGGCTCTCTCAGTGGACCTAAAGAACGATATGTCCGATTTTTCGGTATTCTTCTCGATGAAAACCTTTCATTTAAGTATCATATTGAAATAATTAATATGAAGATCTCAAGGAGTCTTGGAATTCTGAGGAGGCTAAAACATGTTTTTCCTGGACCAGTTTTAAAAATTCTGTTCCATTGCTTATTCAGTCCTACGTCTCTAATTGCCTTACAATATGGATGTCAACTTGCTCTTCTTTTTTTAAACCACTTTCTAAGTTATATTATAAGGCAATAAGGCTTATACAGGAAACAAATTGTTCTACATCCAACCCAACTAGCCCATTACTTGATTTGCAGTCTCTCTACATTCTTTCATGCGCGTCTTTCACTTTTCATCAAATTCATGGTGATGTTCCCACAGTCCTTCAAACTACTCCTTATTTCGTCACTGATAGATCTTCGCATCATCTTCGAAATTCAAAGAATATTAATATTTTATTTACTCCATCGGTGAGGTCTGACTTTAATCCATTAACTGCTCGTCATATAGTTTGGAATAGCCTACCTGAGTCAGCTCAAGAATGTCACTGGTTTGGTAGTTTCAAAAGAATTTTAAAAATTGTTTTAATGTTTTGATTTTTCATGGTTAAATTTATTATTTTTTTAATTTTATTATTATTTTTTTTGGAGGGGGGGGTTGGGTGACCCTAGCCTGGGTTGGAAACGTTTGTTGTGAAGGGTAATGAGTTTGTCTTATATTTTTTTGTGGCTTGGTTTCAAATATATTTTTGGAATTTGGTTTAATTTATTGAATTGTCCTACATCTTTTTTGGGGTCTCATAAAAATCGCTTTTTGTTAGGGTTTTTTAATTATTGTTTTTTTTTTCTCTTCTTTGTTTTGTTTTGTGTGTGTGTTGAGAGTAATATGCTAAGTATGGATTCTATGGCATTATGTTCCTTCCTATCCTATTCTATGGCATTATGTTCCTTGGTACCTTTCCAGAGCATGGCCTTATGGATTTGCTTGGTTTATGTTACTTACTGTGCTATTTGCTGACCGCTCTAAACCTTTTCAAAGAGAGTGAGTAGCCCCTCACAATGTCGTATGGATTTGCTTGGCTTATTTTCCCCCATGCTATTCTGTGGCATTATTTTCCGTGGTACCTTTCCGAGCAAAGCGATCATGTACGTTTTGAAACTATGGTTGAGATAGTGTAATGCAAGCAGACTGGTTTCTGAGGCAACACTCACTTTTTTGGGCCAATCACAGAGAGTGGAGGCTACTCCATATACGATAACTTGATTAGTAATTGGATTCAAATAAAAGGAGTGATTTCCATTGTAGTTCATATTAGTAAGAGAATTGAATTCAGAGATAATAGTTTATTTGAGACGATATTAGTAGAGAAAATGAGTGGAACATTTACACTATTGGAGCTTGATGGTGGAGCAGGTAGCAGCAGCAATGATAGAAGAGTACCAAACGTGGCTGTGGAAAAAACACGAGGATGTAGACTAAGCCTTGAATGGGACGATATGTATGGTAGATACGTGATAACATTGAGCAAATTTAAAATAGAGGAGCAATTATGTTTTGCTGCGAGACTGAACATTGTGCATATACATAGATTTCAGGCAGCATTAGATGCACTAGTGAAATATATTGATGAAAACAAATTGAATCAGTGATTATTATTGTTGTAATTATGCTCAATAAAACTGTTTCTAAATCAAAGATATTTTTCTTTCTATAGTAGGTTAGCGTAAATTTTTTAGAGTAGAAAAAAAGAGTCCAGGTTAGTCTGAAGTTGGTTGTGAGAGTGTTAGGACTCTAAAAATGGATAGATTTGAGAAAGAGCGAATCATGGGGAATCTTGTGTTTTTGGAAAAAAGTTTGATTCTAGATGATGATTTTCTAGAGCTGTCTATTCAAAGGAAGATATTTTCTCGGGGAATGCTTTTTAATATAATGAAAACTGATTCTCTATCATTAGACTATTGCATGAAGCTTTTACGTTGTGGTTCAAATGCATTTACACAATTTATTGACATGTTAATCACGACACAGCAAAATGATATTATGGATATGCTTTTAAACACTAGCTTAGAAATTTAGGACTTTCTTCATGAGAAAGATGGTGTTCAAGGATGATTTACTCCTCTCTCTCTCTCTATCCCACTCCATTTGTTGTTGGTAGCTTAGTTTCATTTAGGCGGTGAGAGTGTCAACACATGAAAAAAATGTTCCATACATGTCCACTATGCATGTACACATTGGGCAGTTGGTCATCATATGAGAATTGTACAATGATTGATGAGTATGTTGAAAAGTGCAGATTATACAACCCGTGTGAATTGCATAGAGGATATGCTGTACAAATTAAAGGTTTTAATTCCTGTCTTGAAGTGGTGTGTGACTCTCATCCTAGAGGGCACCTATGCTTGAATTGCCAATATGATAAATATAATCAGTGGGAGAATACATATCCTGGTATGATTGGAAAGAATCCTAAGCGTGATTTTAGTTTATTGCTAAGAGATTGGTATCGTCGTGGCTTTAGATTGTTTTGGGAGGAGGAGCCGGGTCAGCGATTCAACTGTTGGAACAACAAAAGAATTTGGTTTCTACGTCATCGTTGTGAAGACAATGGCTATTATGATTATAAACCCACTGATTTTTATTTGGCTGTGACAGAATGTGATTCGCCACTTGAGGACACTGTTTGTGACATTGCTTCAAAGAAACAAATTGAAACAAATTGAAACATTCTATAAAATGAATGAGAATAGTATCATTGACTATACAAAGAGATATGACAAGAGTGAAGTTACACTCCACTGTAGAAAATGTGACCCTGACATTGCAGCACATCAGGATCAGTATACTGTGAATTCAGATAATCTATCTGCATTAGTTGTTCTCGACAAATACCTATACCTAGTAGAAGATGAAATCTAAAGAGTAGAAAAGTCGTTTTTATCATGTACATCCATTATTTTTATTAATAAACAATTGCACATACATTTTTAGAACATTTTGTTCGTAGGGCACTAAAATCTCAACACGCTTGTAAGTATATTTTCCACTAGAAAGTCGTTCAATCGAGGAAAGTCAACGTAGATGTCGAGAAAATGCTTGTAGGTATAGCCACGACATCTGAACATGAAAAAGAGCATAGCATGAAAGCCGCATGTCATAGTCGTTAAATCCTGTGCTCTCCTTTGATTTTGAATAATAGTTTTCCCACTGCTCTCAATAAAGTTGCTGATATGTGGGGTGTAGAATTTATATAATAGGCTAAGAGGATCAAAAAATTCAATATTCTTCGCTGTTTGAAAGATGTATAGCCAATGGCCTGTCTTCAAAGTCGATGGACTACTATTAACAATGATTAGGGTATTCTTAAGACTCGGAATTTTTTCAATGAAGTCCGATGGTATGAAATAGGACTTGTACTGGGAAATGTATGGATCCATACTAAATACGCTGATTATTTGGTGTTGTGTTCATGGTGCTATGTCTAGTACAACACTGCTGTCAGGTGTGATTCCCCAATAGGTTTCAAATTGACTCAATGATATTAGCGTGATACTCTCAGTCAAAGCATCGGCAAACGTGCACTCTAAACGTACATTCCCTGTTCGTACTATGCTCATATCCTGGGTCCCCGACAGGTCCAAAACAATTACGCCATGATTTTTTTGAAAACATTGAATCGGTTATTCCATTTTCAAATAGTTGGGAGTCATGATCTAGGGATTGCATGGTCAACTCATACATAGTTCTGTAGGATTTTTTGTCAAATGATAGAGTGTACAGTGGAATACCATTCACTTTGCAAACTAGGCTATATAGACCGAAAAAATTGAAATCATGGGGGGATGCAGTCCAGGATCCAACAGCAGTGCCACTCTTCACAAAGGCCAAATCGAGTTTTGATGGGATTTCTCCATTGATAAATGATGAATCGGTATAACTACGAGACCCGGTGGCAATGTGACGTTGATTAGTGATCGTATGGGGGACAAGAAGTTTAATGTTGTTGCAATTGACTCTTAGCTTTTCCACTACCAATGCAACAGAGCTTATAACCTTTTGTTTTTGAATGTGAAGAATTGTCGATGTGAAAATGACATTTGCATCGGGTGTTGCAGGAAGTGTTTTTCTCAAAATGAAATTCGATGGGGCTAGTTGCAATTTTAGTTCAATCTTCACATTGGGGAGTAACCATTGGGATATATTGAATAACTCATGATTTAATTTTCCAACTAAATGAAACTCCTGGGTCACTGCAGTAGTCAACTCACCGTCAGTATCAACACCTGATCGATATTCGTAGCCCAATGACTGTCCTCTCAACTCCTTATATGCCTTTGGTGTCATCATCATAAATTGTGTGTAGCTTGCATAGTTGGATAAATTATTGCTAGTGCTCACCAATGTCCCATTAATAAATACATTAATTTGTTTGAACAGGTTGTGTAGAATACAGTTTTCGTAGGAGAGACCATCGGCAGCAGTTGGAGTTGTATTATCTGACTTTTTCTTCACCGCAACATTTAAATCAATAAATGTTGATGACAAATCAATGAAATAGTCTTCATTGGAAAATATTTGAAAGTGTATATTTTCCGAGAGGGGTTGTTGGGGGTGAAATTGTTCATAGTAGCCATATTTGACACTGACATCAACATTTTCAGCATTGAACTGATTCAATGAAGAACTGATTGATGGATGTCATTCCTTGTGGGGGAGATAAGTCATCTTAATAGAAGAAATCCTTCTTTGATCTATTAATCTTTTTCTTTTTATTCTTATTGGTATTCGTCGTTTTATTGCTCAAAGTCCTTGTTGATGTCCTATCGCTTCCCGCCTGGGTAGAGACTGATGAGTGAATGACGCGCACGCGTCCTTTTCAACCCCTTCCCATTTTGCTGAGATTTTAATTGCTCACCAACGGCTCTTGCTGAAGATCTAATATTTTCCTTAACACTTTCGTTCAAATTTTTAACCGAACCCCAGTCCTGTAGTGTTGAGGCAGCAAAATTTGATGCAGCAGGTACAAGATATTTTCTGGCAAGGGGTAGTGCAGAACGAAATAGCCTAGAAAACCAGCTACCAAGACCATAGCCAGACATTGTAGTACGCTCCTTGTAGTAGTCCAGTCCATGACCTATTTGACGTGGACTCAGAGCACCAACATAGCAATCAATATCAGGACAGACAAATGGAATTCTTCTATAGTTCATTTTAGGTGCTGTCGCCGATGATGGGTCGAAAATGACATGTAATCACTGCTAAGCCTTTTGTTATTGCTAGAGGATCGCCCAATTCACTTCTTAGTGTTAACTGACAGAGTTTAAAATACGAAGTGTTTACAGGAACATTCTGAGGATGCTTTATATTATAGTGATGAACAAGTTCAAGGGTTGTTTTTCGTTCAAGAACACGAAGGAGGGGGACATTTGAATTACCAACTCTCGATGTTTCCACAAGGGATGCATAAGGAAATATGCAAGAGTCCGAGGCGAAACCGGGTGGATAATCAGCAAAAATAACTTGATCCATCCCGCTAAAAGTGCCAGCGTTTTTCCCATTCATCATATCCTGTTTAAAGCCAAGAACATCTCTCAGATTATCATTGAGATAAACAATTTCAGTGTCAACAGGTGAGGTATGTAAATCCTATCGTATTCCATTGAATAATTAAAATGGAATGTATCTTTCCTACGATATGATATTTTTCTATTGATTGCGCGACACAAATCTATCATAGTACCATATTCTTTATATCTCAATGTAGCATCTGGATAGTCACTAGATTTAAATGCTTCAACCCATTCAAACTCGACAAAAAGCGACCAGTCGAATGGTATAACTTTTATATTATACACACGATCCTTTCTCAGGATGTCGTAGGTATTTTTTAGAATACAGTCAATCTGCTTGCATTATATGCAATGGGAAAAAAGCTTTAGTTTTTCGATAATGATTAGCACGAAGCCTATGATTTCTATGCAGAGCGTAACTTGATTCATTTTTTAGATAGTCTTGTACACTTTTAGTGTGAACACCAGTGACTTTGGACAGAGTGGTGGGGGAACTTAAACTTCCCACTTCACCAATATTTTCATAAACACGTTTCAGAACTTCAACAATTTTGAACGTAAACACGTAGTGTAACGTCCGCTACCCTTTTGTATACTAGTGGTTGGCGGTGGTGGTGGTGACGTTGACATGATACATCTTCGCTTTTGTCTAGCTATCAGTGGTGTGCTGCTCCTCATTGTCAAATCAATGTTTCCACTAGGTGTGCTAGTATTTTCCAAGATTGGTTTAAAATCTTCTTCTTCTGCATGTTCATATTTTAATGGTGTTGAGGGTGCATGTTCATTTAATTTTTTTCGAATTTGCCTATTGCTAATAAGGCTTTTGGGAAAGTTTAATGTATTTAGAAAGTTGTATAGATGAGCGTCGAATGATAATAGTTCTTTACGATTTGTAACCATATCATAGATTAAATCAAGTAGATTATAGCTCTTGCCTTGAATTATCGTCCCCTTCCCATTGCTATCAACTTGAATATGATCTTGACCACTTTCCATGAGATATGTTAAGAGCCGTTTACTTTGTTCACGATATGAGTGCGGCATTAGATTTCCAATTTTCGACACTATTGAATCCAATTCCTCCTTCTTTAATTGTGTTCCAGCAGCAGCAGTGATAGCAGAAGAATCCTGGGGAGATGGTTCTTTTTGTGATCAATGCCACTGGCCTTCGCACGATAGGGCTTATGTTTTTCCACTCGCCAAAGTGCATCTTGAAGCAAAAGCAGTTTTTTATCATCCTCAATATTCTCTTTGTCAATGAATTTACTCAGATTGTCCCCAAAGTGTTCCACGGGTAAGAGAGCGAGTTCTGTTGGAGTCTATTTATAGTGTTTAGCCATCTAGAGAAAAATGTTTACAAGTCCTGCAATTATTGGCAGTAGAAGTGTAAAAAAGCTACCGCCCGCTTGAAGAAGACGTTTCCTTTAAAAATTATTTCCTTTCTTTTTAGAGGCATATGTACGTACAATGGAACGATGTTGCTTTGCCTGATGCTTAGCTACTTCTGGCAGTTGAACATTGCCCCCGGTTAAATTTAAACAAAGTTCAGATATCAGATTAATGAAATCATTTTCAATGCCATGTTTGAGTATGGCTTTCCTAAGTGGGGGTTTTAAAGTGCTTAGAACGGAAAATATATGTGTATTTTCATGTAGTTTCTTCAGTGTCATGATGGCAACTAATAGGTATTTTTACTGTTCACGGGGAGATATACTCTAATTTCATTGTCAAAAATATCTGTGACTACACGCAGATCCTCGGGTGTATTTTGATTAAGATCCAATAGGATGTAACCGTAGGGTTTATTGGTTGCCTGATTGTATGCTGAGAGCAGAAATTTAGGTGCCCCGGGGTATATTTATTTATTGAGGGTTATTAGCGAGGTAGAATCACGAACAGCTCTGTAGATGATATAGTAGGTGCAGTTCAATGCAAGTGTTTGCATACATTTGCTCTGATGAAAGAGATTGTGTAGAACCAGAGTAATGGAAATCTGTTCATGATGAGAGCGAACGGTGAACATTTGTAGCATTTCCTGGGACCATTGTTCAATGGATTAAGCTAAATCGTCAATAATCAGCCAAGAGTTTGGTTCAATAATGTTGAAAACATCAAGTCCCTGCATGAATTGTATCTGCACCAACCCCAATATGGCAATTGCTTTTATTTTATCGTATAATTCCTGCCAAATACTGTAACAATAGTAGATTTTTTCGGCTTTTCTACAAACATTTTATCGTAATTTTAATTATTTTAGTTAAGAGTGTGGTTTTAACTGACACAGATGGACCGCACAGAAACGATCTGAATGGTGTTTTAAATTGATACATGTTCCCTTCAACAGTTCACCTACAACTAACTGTAGGCTATTATTGTCTAATGACTAAATAATTTCCCTAGTAGTACTACACCGTTCAAGAATAATGAGAAGAACAAAATCAATAAAGAATCATATTTCTTGTATTATTTACATAAAAAAAACAACACTTTACAAATAATACTTTACAGAAAAAATGCACATTAAACAAGAAAATACACTTAAATTTTTTTTTAATTTATTTATAGGAAAAAACATAAATATTTATTTTAAAAATGCACTAGAAAAAGAGCATTGTAATAAATATATTTTATTGATAAAAAATACACTTAAAATAATATCACTTTTTTACACCATCTTTAATTTGAATGCAACAACATGTATATTTACCAAAGTACAAAAAAATCTGCTCTAAGTAAAAAAAAGATACCGTTGGTGGCGGCACCCCCCGCTGGCGGTCGGCAGGGCGACTGAAGGCCCCCAAAGGTTTTGGGGGAATTTCTTTTATTGGACTTTACTCAAACCGAGACTTTCCGTATGACTAGCACATTCGGCTCTTTCGGAAGTTAAATAGTGCCCCAGGGGAAGGGTAGTCACACCGTCTTGACAAACATAGACCTTGTCGGGAATGGTACTCATCGCAATTTTTTCTATATTTACAGTGAAGTTCCTGTAGTTTAACAAATGAATTGCCAACAATTTCGCTCGTGGAATTGTATTTTCAACAATACAATTCCTATAAACGTCCATGTCAAAATTCTTATCCACATAGCGCGTGGGTACTCCTTTGCAACGTTTTTTGATTTCCTCGTCGTGTGTCAGTATAAAGTACACCTTCGGACTTACAAACATACCACGGGAAATCATGTCACTTCCCGTTTCTGATTTTAAAAATAAAAGTTGATTTGGCACCCAACGTTTCAATAGCCCTGGGTAGACCTCCCCTCTCCAGTTGGTGTAGTCCATCCGTGAGCTGATGATTTCACCGTGCGCCAAATTATCAAGTAGGTTTAGAGTTTTTACTTTTAACAGTAGAGAATCTGTGTCTCCGTAGCAGACCTCTACTTGCCCCTTCTCCACCCACTGTACCCTAGCCACATCGTAGTAGAATTCCAACATGAGCTTTTTAGATATCTGCAAGATCGCACTGCCTTCAGCAATATTTGTATTCGGGACAATGCTTCTTTTTTCCTATTCAATAGTACCATGTCCGGACCAATGATTGTAAAGGAAGTGTAATTTGGATCGGCAATAGTTTGAGCACATTGTTCGGGATCGGTCACGACGTCACAACGATTCCTATTGCGAACATTTTTGCACATTTTACCAAAAGCCGAATTTAAAATAAGCTTATAGATTTCTTTTTCGGCTTTTGTCTGCGCTTCAGAACGTTTCTTGACAAAAGTGTCAACAAACGTTTTCAGAAAGGATTTTTGACAGAACTGGAGGGCTCTATGAACCTTTGTGACATTAAAACCGTTTTTGCACATCCATTTTAAAGCCATATGATGTACAACAATATTTTTCTTCGGCAGGAGGTCAGCAATAAGTTTTTGTTTTGAAGGTGACCAATGCAATCCCTCCACCTCGACCAAACGTCTGTTGCGGTCACTCAAAGAGTCCCTAGACACGGGTCTATTGATGCATGGGAAAACAAAATGCTTTACCGAATCGTGAAGTTGACCGAATCAACTGGTGTCTCCCCATCAATTTCAAAAAACCATCCAACCGTCCCATTCGCCTCAACACTGTCAATGTTGGGGAAATTGGAGGCTTGAGGGTCATTGAGCCATTTATAGTCATCGCAGGATAGCACATAATGAGACATGGCCGAGGGGTAGAGGGAATTCATATGAAGGAACATTGCATCCGATTTTGTTCCCGTCTTCTCTCCAGTTGGATCAGTTTCCAAGATACGATCCCCATAAGAAACATATCCACCCCTCACTGACCTCTCGATGAACAGGTGCTGATCGATGTTAGTGATCAGCCCGATTTTTTCCTCGCTAATTTTTAGGATGAGGTCCATTACCAGATGAGGAGATGAAAAATTATATCCTAAATCAAGATTAAATTCCTCATATATTTTGTCCGTATTTTTACACATAATGTCTAACAAAGTTAGCACATCACTCGACAAATACAGCTTGCAGTAGTCAAACCCATTTTTACACCCTCCCTCTGCCCACACTTTTTTGGCAAAACTGTATTCATCAGGAGTACCCCTACGATCGTGTAGACTGTCGTAAAACGACTCGATCGATGGAATAATTTCCTCGGCGAATCTCGACATGGAGCTGTAATAATCATAAGGATATATGCCCTTGACTGTCAACAAATCATATAAATCATTTGGAAATTGTTGCTTGAGAAGAGGGAAAGCGTTGCAGCCGTCATCGTTTTTCTGCACTTGAATTAATTTGCTCAAAGATTTGGGAAAAAACTGAAGGAATCTAAAAAGCGAATTTTATTCGTGTACTCAACGTCGTCTTCAACATATCTCCACATAAATTCCAGAACAAGCAATTTTCCCGAAGATTTAGGAATGATTCTGTAGGAAAAGCTGTCTATCACCCAACCATCATCTACAGCTCCATTTCTTTGAAGATGTGCCATTGCTGGTAGCACATACTTCAGATCGTAGTTAGAATTATGTATAAAAACCGGAAGAAAGAGCTGCTGTTTAATTTTTAAATTACAAGAATTGTGAGCCCACCCCCCAAAGTTACTTTTCCCCGTTGAATTGGGGTCAATAAGGTGATTGTGATCCTGAACAGCGTCTTTTAGGGCAAGAGCACTCCTACAAACCCAACAAACTGTCCCCTTTTCTAGTGCCCGTTGCTTCTTATCTGATAATGATATTGGGTAGTTGGTGTGACACAATCGTGAAATAGATTTATTTGCCGTTTTTATTAAACACACGAATAATTTCTCCATGCTACCCTCCTCATCCATAGTAAAAAAAACTCTTCCAATTGCATTTTATTGTTGGAATCGCGTCGGGCATGCGCATAGGAACACGCAACGAGTTTGTGTTCCTTGACTATATTTGGCCTTGGTCGGTTCGATACCTCCAACAGTCTTGATTCACAATCAAAAGATACTTTATCAATCTGTAGCAGGGAATTTCGAAAGTTTTTAAATTGTAAAGTAGCTTTGTCTCCTGCCGGCATTTATATCTTTGATTTCCATGAAGTTTGCAATATTTCACGTGATCCGTGAATATTCTTTCAATTTTAAATGGGGAAAGACACATGGGGCAATAGTGACGTTCCCCATATTTTTGGCCTTGAGATAAGAGTCGACTTATTGCCGTAACGGGAAAAAATGGCCGTAGGAGTTTACATCTTTGGTTATCATATTACTAAGTAATTTACTACCTACAGAGACCAGATTAATGCCTCGATAATTACCATACTCACTTTTATCACCTTTCTTATAAAGTGGCGTAATTAAGGTTTTCCTAAAATCGTTATGTACTTCTGCTTTTTCATAAATCATATTTATAATGTTCAGTAACTTATTTCCAACCTCAGAGTCACCATATTTAAGAAACTCATTTACCACCCTATCAGCACCTGGAGCTTTATTATTTTTTAATCCTTTTAGTACTGTCGCTAATTCTTCCTCACAAAATAAATCTTCCTTCACCTCCAAGGTATCACAAACTTTTTCATTTTCTTCTATATCTTTTCCTGCAACTCTTTCTCGGTTAAGCAAATTCTCAAAATGTTCGGCCCATCTCTCTTTAGTTCTTTCCTTATCGTTAATTGTTGCCCCATTCCTATCTTTAACTGAGTCAAGTCCGGATCGACTACTCCTTCTCAATTTATTAACATACCAGTACAATATTTTACTATTATGCCGTCTAGCTGCATCTTCCAGATCCTTGGCCATTTTATCCATAGCCTCCCCTTCACACCTCCTTAGTTCATATTTTAATGCTTTCTCCACTTTCTTTACATTCCTTTTGTTTTCATATGAAACTCAAATAGTACCAATAAACCTGGCTCTCTTTCCATGAAAAATTCCCTACCCTTATGGGAAACTCCTCCATAAAAAGATCGCCCATGTGAAATACCCTTCCCTTGTAAATTTCCCTACAGACAATTACATCTTTGCTGAAATAACCACTAAAATTTCTTGCAGATGATTTCTAATGAAAAATTCCCCTTGGCATAATTACATTTGAAAAGACCATTAATTTAAAATCATTTTTCCAATAACTCCGGAAATCCACTTTTCTATGGAAAAAATTTCCCAGAAATCACCCTCCCCCAGAGGAAAGTTGTTTGTAAGGAACATTTGCCCATGGGGAATTTCTCATGAAGAAAGTTCTCACATGAAGAATTCATCCTGTGAAAAATCCCTCCACAAAAAAAATTCGAAAGACAGTTCCAAATCTGCTGAAAAGTTCTCCCGGACAACTCTCCTGAAATACCTCTACATACAAAATTGAGTCGGCAAAAAGAAAGTAGAGTAGCACGGGAAGGAACATAAGTCGTAGAATCCATACGACATTGTGAGGGGATACTCAGTCTCTTTGAAAAGGTGTAGAGCATTAAGAAAATAGCACTGTGATTCCTAGGCGCATTAAGCAAATCCATACGACAATGTGAGGGGATACTCACTCTCTTTGAAAAGGTGTAGAGCATTAAGAAAATAGCACAGTAAGGAACATAAACCAAGCAAATCCATAAGTCCATGCTCTGGAAAGGTACCAAGGAACATAATGCCATAGAATAGCATAGGAAGGAACATAATGCCATAGAATCCATGCTTAGCATACTACTGTTGAGTCTTTGAAAGGTTGAAATGCATTGTATTGAAATTTTTTTTTTTATAATTTACGCTATTTCTGTTTTTCTCCTGTTTTTTTTCCTGGCCATAGAACCACAGGGGGGTTCTATATTGAAGTGTTTTGTCGTAAATTTATTGGTTGAATAAATTGATTGATTGATTGATCATAGGGCAGTCCACGCGGAATAAATTGATTGCGTAGTAGTCCCCTGTTTAGTTTTTGATTTTTTTCTCTCTTCTATTTTTATGTGGATCATTGTATTTTAATTTTTTTTTCTTGCTTTTTTTTTGTTTATTTATTATTATTTTTTTTCTCTTGTGTTAAGTCTCTTAAAGGTGTGAATGTATGATGTTAAAAATATTTTTGTTTTTATGTATTTGTTTCATTTTTGTTTCTACCTGTTTTTTTTTCCTGGCCGTAGAGCCTTACGGGGGAGTTTATATTGAAGTGTATTTTGTTAAGTTTATTGATTGAATAAATTGATTGATTGATTGATTGATTAGCCAGAACCCTGGCTTCTTTAAGACGGCTCAGCGAGACAACTTCTGATAGGTCCTTAATTCTAACTACTTGATCGCCAGACTTTGCAAGGATACGGCCCTGCACTGACCAATCATTTCTCATACTGACTACATCCCTAGCAGCATTTAGAACTTCCTGTCTACGACGAGTAAGGCTTTCACTTATAAAACAATTAGATCCTTTCAGCTTACTCCTATTTTTCAATACTTTTCTTGCAACTGTTGGGCTTTTAAATCCAATGGCAACTGGGGGGGGGTTCTGCTACTACCGGGCTTTCCCAAAATATTAACATTCACAGTGTCAGACTCAGGCACCGATCGTAGACCTAGTTTGTTTGTTATTAACTCTAGCACATTATTTCTGGGATGCCTTGTTGTTTCATTCAGACCAGGTAGTTGGTAAATAACTACGTTGGAAGACTTACTAGCTTGTTGCATTTCATCGAAGTCATACTGCAGGTTTGAGAATGCTTGGGCTAAGAAATCAACTCTAGACTCCAGCGCTCCGATTCGTTCCACTAATTTTTCGTGGCTACTTTGAAGTTCCAACATAACAGATGAATAAACAGTTTGTGTTATTTTCTCAAGGTCATCTCGTGAGAGTCTGACCTTACCGAGCTCCTTGGCTATATTTTTCTTAACAGTATCACTAATTGAATCATTAGCCTGCGAAATCTCCGCTCTTATTTCAGAAATCTCAAGCCGCACTTCCTTGTCAATTCCAAGGCTAGCACCAGTTTCCATGTAAGAGTTTGGATTTTTATTCAGGTCAGCCATTGCTTTTTTGATGGATCCATGTTTACTAGCACTATATGCCTGTTTATTAGTTTCAAAGTCCATCATATTTTGAATCTTAACAGTTGCTGTTTTACGATCCCCATATTTAAGCACTAGAAATTTCTTTTCGGGACTAAGAACACTAAGTACTCTTATTGGCCACCATTGAAATCCAGGTAACCGAGCGAAAGCCAGATCTCCCGAGTTCTTTTTTTTCTGTTTTTCTTTTTCCTTTTTTTTGACCTAACAATTGTTAGTTTATTCCAAACTAATGAAATCTGAAAATCTGCGTGAAAATCTGATTGTGTAAGAAATTCAAGTATCCGATTGTACAACTTATCACTGAATTAATTCAAGGTTAAAGAATCAAGTTTAAACAGGTGTATTCCCTTTGAGAGCTAGTTCATAGATTGCAACACTTAACACCAACAACACCTATACTTACTAAACTATTCTTCAATACTCTCACAGCGTTTTATAGCTTAGAAAATTAACTGGGAAGGTTAAAACAATGGAAAGCACCATTGCTATTTGATCAATCTGTACGCTATTAGACCCTTAGATCCACTTCCATAATATACAGACACATTTCATGACGAATACGCTTCTACTAGTGGACCAGGTGTCAAAATATCTGCAGTCGTTATCAAACAACTCGTGGTACCGAAATGTAAGCGAGGAGAGACTCAGCTCCATAGTAACCAAAACTAAAAAAAATTATATATCTAGATGCATCCAAAAGAATTTACTCCTTCTGCTGATTCTAAATATATAAGATTAATTGAGTTTAATGTTAACCCTCAAAAGCCACTTGTCGAAGAAAAATTGCCTGACTTCCGAAAAAGAAGGAAAACATCCCTAAAAAGTCAAAGAACCTTAATAGAATATACACCATCAGATTCAGCTTATCAAAGAACCCACTATAGAGGTTTCAAGCTGCCATCAGCAAAAATGTGGAGTATTCCTTTTTTTTTGTCAGAGAAAAAGATTACTGATTTATTTTTATTACTTCTTTTTCCAGGGGTGATTGAATCAATCCAAGAGCCCCAGAAGATTGGGAGAAGGCGCATTTCTACGAAAATTAAAAGTTCTAGTTCCCTTTTTAAGCAACCAAAAAGATTGGAGGGCACCAAGGAGCGTCCCGAGGCTCATTTCATTTGGGGGGGGGGGGGGTGGCGATCTTCGTAAATTTTACTGAATCGCCACCTGATTTATGCCGAATTTTCTGCAGAAATCAAGAATTTTGCTAAATTTCACCTGATTTTGCAAAATTTCCGCCGAAATTTTCACTTTCGGCGAAAATTTTACCGAATACGAAAAACGTTAGGGGGCGCCCCTTTCCCTCTCGGGACGCTTCTGAGGACACCTACCCCTTCTCAAACACCCCTTTTTTCCCACTGTTGTCTGGCCGAGATTTTGGGATGCCCATTTTGTTGAGCATAGTTAAATGATCCAATAAATTTTACTTTGGGTGTAACATGACCCCCAACAGTCCCTTGAAAAAGGTCTGTAAGATATGTAATTTACCTGTTTTATACGTAAAGTATATGATACTGGGATGTACACAGATATTTATCGGAGGGGGGAAAATTTTGCTGGGGTGGGTTTCCATGGGAATAATTTTCCGCGTAGAGGACGTTTCCAGGGTGAACTTTGCGACGGAAATTTTTACACTGGGGGTTGACAGGATTCCTATACAATTTTTTTATTCGTCTTACTTTCTTTTTGCCGACTCAATTTTGTATGTAGAGGTATTTCAGGAGAGTTGTCCGGGAGAATTTTTCAGCAGATTTGGAACTGTCTTTCGAATTTTTTTTGTGGAGGGATTTTTCACAGGATGAATTCTTCATGCGAGAACTTTCTTCATGAGAAATTCCCCATGGGCAAATGTTCCTTACAAACAACTTCCCACTGGGGGAGGGGGATTTCTGGGAAATTTTTTCCATAGAAAAGTGGATTTCCGGAGTTATTGGAAAAATGATTTTAAATTAATGTTCTTTTCAAATGTAATTATGCCAAGGGGAATTTTTCATTAGAAATCATCTGCAAGAAATTTTAGTGGTTATTTCAGCAAAGATGTAATTGTCTGTTGGGAAATTTACAAGGGAAGGGTATTTCACGTGGCCGATCTTTTTATGGAGGAGTTTCCCATAAGGGTAGGGAATTGTTCATGGAAAGAGAGCCAGGTTTATTGGTACTATTTGAGTTTCATATGAAAACAAAAGGAATGTAAAGAAATTGGAGAAAGCATTAAAATATGAACTAAGGAGGTGTGAAGGGGAGGCTATGGATAAAATGGCCAAGGATCTGGAAGATGCAGCTAGACGGCATAATAGTAAAATATTGTACTGGCATGTTAATAAATTGAGAGGGAGAAGTCCATCCGGACATGACTCAGTTAAAGATAGGAATGGGGCAACAATTAGCGATAAGGAAAGAACTAAAGAGAGATGGGCCGAACATTTTGAGAATTTGCTTAACCGAGAAAGAGTTGCAGGAAAAGATATAGAAGAAAATGAAAAAGTTTGTGATACCTTGGATGTGAAGGAAGATTTATTTTGTGAGGAAGAATTAGCGACAGTACTAAAAGGATCAAAAAATAATAAAGCTCCAGGTGCTGATAGGGTGGTAAATGAGTTTCTTAAATATGGTGACTCTGAGGTTAGAAATAAGTTACTGAACATTATAAATATGATTTATGAAAAAGCAAAATTACATAAAGATTTTAGGAAAACCTTAATTACGCCACTTTATGAGAAAGGTGATAAAAGTGAGTGTGGTAATTATCGAGGCATTAATCTGGTCTCTTTAGGTAGTAAATTACTTAGTAATATTATACTTTTTAGACTGAGAGATATCGTAGACAAAGTTTTAAGAGAAGAACAGTGCGGTTTTAGAAAAGGTAGAGGATGTGTCGACCAAATTTTCTCTCTTAAGCTAATAATTAAGAAGTGCCTGAGTTGTCGAACACCTTTGGTCATCAATTTTATAGATTATCAGCAAGCGTTCGATTCTGTTGATAGAAGGGTTTTAGTAAAGATTTTATCCTTGTATGGTATACCAGACAAATACATTAAAGTGATTAGTGTTGTGTAAGAGAATAACACTGCTGCGGTTAAGGTAAGAAATGAGGTTTGCAGCTGGTTCTGTATTAAATCTGGAGTTAAGCAGGGTTGTGTTCTGTTTCCCTTTATATGGATTATTTTGATGGACTTTGTCTTAAAGAGCACAGGAAAGGCAATGGGAGACCACGGAATAAAATGGGGAGGAAAAAATCTCCTGGACTTAGATTACGCTGATGATTTAAGCATCCTAGATGAAAGTGTGAGCAAAATGAATGAAGTTTTAGAGGTTTTGCGAGTTCAGGGTGTTAGAATAGTTTTGAAAATGAATGTTAAGAAGACTAAGTCACTAAGGCTAGGAATAAGTGAAGATGAAAAGGTGACGTTGGGCAATGAAAAGATTGATCAGGTGGGCAGCTTCACTTACCTTGGTAGTATTATTAGTAAGGATGGTGGGAATAGTGAAGATGTTAAAAGTAGAATAGCCACAGTTAAAAAAAGTTTGGACGAACAGGAAGATAAGTCTGCAAACCAAGATTAGAATATTGTAAGCTACAGTGATGACAGTGGTCAAATGTGGCTCTGAATCATGGGCACTGAGAAAAGCGGATGAAGATTTGCTAGATGTTTTCCAGAGAAATTGCTTAAGGATTGTTCTGGGCACCCGGCTGACTGACCGTATTTAAAAAATAGGCTATACGAAAAATGTGGTTCAATACCGCTCTCTAGGGCTATAATGAAAGAAAGGTTGAGGTGGCTAGGGCACGTTGTGCGGATGAAGGATGACAGATTGCCGAAGATTGTTCTTTTCGGCCAACCGTCTAGGGCTGAACGGAAAGAAGGTCATCCTCGTCTGGGGTGGTAGGACGTCATAAAGAAAGATTTAAAGGAAATGGGAACTTCGTGGGCGGGTGCAAAAAGGGAGGCTTTGAATAGATTGGGATGGAGGAGGATCGTGCGTAGCTGTGTTGGCTTCAGGCGGCTTGGTGTTGCGGTGAGTTGTTAATGGTAGTAGTAGTAGTAGTATTTGAAAATCATAAATTAAATCAGAAATTAAATAACAGGTAAATTCTACCAACTGAAAGTAAGGAGCAACATTAAAACTCAAAACAAACGGAAATTATTTCTGTATATGAGGGAATGACCTTCTTCATTGATAACCTGATCTTAACTCTAAAGTTTGACTATTTGACCCAATTTTTCAAGAAATTAATTAAAAAAACTTTTTCCACAAATGAAGTTTTTCAGAAAAAAGTAAAGAACTCTATTAAACCAAAAATGAACAAAAATGGAATCAAATAATATACCAAGCATACAACTACCACAAATCAGTATCAATAAATAATTGAAACACAAAACGAACAGAAATTAAAATAAATAACAGAGTCAAACTCAAACCGAGCGGAAATTGATACGAGTAATATGAGCATTAGGGTTCAAAACCAATATGCTTTTTAAAAATAAGAATATAATTCGTACTTTACTGAAAAAAAAATCAAAGGAATGTGCATTGTCAGTTTAATATACATATGTTGATAATTATTCCTTAAAATCTTAATTAAGTTTTGACTTCTCAAAGTTATAAAAGTGAAAACATTTAAAAGAATTTCTTTTAGTAAAGTACAAATTATATTCTTGCTTTTAAAAAGCATATTGGTTTTGATCCTACTCGTATTATTTCTGCTCGTTTTGAGTTTGACTCTGTTATGTATCTTAATTTCTGTTCGTATAGGGTTTCCTTTATTTATTGATAATGATTTGTGGTAGTTGTATGCTTGGTAGATTATTTGATCCTGTTTTTGTTTATTTGTGGTTTAATGAAGTTCTTTACTTTTTTTGAAAAACTTATTTTGTAGAATTTTTTTTTTAAATTAATTTCTGTTCGTTTTATATTGACATAGTCTTTTTCAGAGAAAAGGAAAATAGTAGTTTGAATCTTTCCGGGTTTTTTTTAAGAATTTATAGTTTTGCCTGCTATTTATACGGTGGAAAAACTTTTTCAGCAATTTTTAACAACATAAACTCTTTTGAAAATCATTACACAAATAGTTGTGTTTGATTTAGTCAAAGGCTATACATCCTTTAGTTGACCTGATAAATAAAATTTAATACCATTCCCAAAAGAAATATGTCTATGCAGTTTCACAGCCTGGATACAATTACACTCTTTTGATTTAATAAAATTTTAGGATCAGAAGTAGTACGGTAATAGAAGTAGCCCCGAAAATTTGAACTTAATATCCTCAGTCGTTCTTGGTATATTACTGAGATGTTTTATTGGCAACCAGCATACAAACAGTGTGTTTTGATTTAGTTTTAAAGCAACATTTGGTTTTTAAGCATAATGGCAAAATTACATAACTGTGGGGGGATGAACTACCCAATAACCCTAGAGATATAATTACTAGACCATTCAGCTATGCTGAACAAAATGACTGTCTTAACAAGTGTCTGGAAAATTATGAGCTAAAGAGGAGGGCTGATTGTCCTCCAATCATTTTTTACTCTTAAGAGGGCTCTAGAACTTTTAATTTTTAATCAAATTAGCTCCTCTAAAATATCAATGATATTACTAGCTATTGTAGAGCATCGCTTCCTTTGTCCTTATATGTCCAATAGTGCTTATATGCCCTTTTAATATCTGCATGCATAGGCCTAGAGGTTTTTCGTTTAATTGAAACTCCTCCTAAGCGCTCCCTCAAAGTTTCAACTTAATATCATTTGTGTCGTTAGTTACAATAACCGTAGAAGCAGCATTAAATGAATACCCACAGTGTCTTCTGGCTAACTCAAAATCAACAACCTATGAAGGTATGAAGGTGATATTATCAGATAATATTTCTATTGTACGGATGTCTGTTATGTTAATGTTATGAATATTTCTGTTATGCAGATTGTCAAAAGGGCATATCAGCAATATCTTAGGAACAGTTTCGTGTGTGAAATTAAAACTTACAACGCTTGTTGTTACAAAATTTCTTGTTCAAAATTTCCAGATTTTTCAACTACGTTGAACAAAATGCTTATCTCAAAATTTTGATTAGATCTGTTTGGGGAATTGGTGGGCGTGAGAGGGGGGTTAGTTGCCCTCCAGTCACTTTCGACAATTAAAAGGGCACTAGCCCTTTGAATTTCCAATCAAATGAGTCATTTTTAAAAATTTCTATGACAACACTTTCTAAAAAAAACCTTATATGCCCCCAGGGTATAACTTAAATCCTTGCCCTGAGGGCTGTGGGGGAGTGTCATCCTCAAAGACATAATTTCCGGACCTTTCAACAACGTTGAAGAAAATGCTTATCTCAAAATTTTGATTAGATCTGTTTGGGGAATTGGTGGGCGTGAGAGGGGGGTTAGTTGCCCTCCAGTCACTTTCGACAATTAAAAGGGCACTAGCCCTTTGAATTTCCAATTGAATGAGCCCGTTTTGAAGTTTCTATTACGACGCTTTCTATAAATACCTTATATGCCCCCAGGGCATAACTTTCAACCCTTGCCCTGAGGACTGGGGGGGGGATGTCATCATCATAGACCTAATTTCCAGAATTTTCAACTACGTTGAACAAAATGGCTATCTCAAAATTTTGACTGGATGTATTTGGGGAAGCCTTCTGTGGATCAACACTCATTTTCTCAAGTTCCCTCAGCCTGGCATCCTAACCAAAAATGATGATAGGGATGTCAAATAAAGTATATATCTTCCGTTTGGATTTTTGGTTTTAGATCTTTTATTCGATTCTGCGTTCTTACGATAAATTGCTCAGCTGTAACTTAATAAGTAAGAAACTCAGTTTTTAAAGGTAATTTGTGAAACGGCAACAACTTCACGATTCTACAGAGTTCCAAATAAAGCTATTAAGTCTTTAATAAATTAATTGAAACAAATTAACAAAATAAGCTTTTTAAAGAGAAGTAAAGAACTCTATTAAACCGAAAATGACCAAAAATAAATTCAAATAATCTAACAAGCGTAAAACTACCACAAATCAGCATTGATAAATAAATGAAACCCAAAACGAACTGAAATTACAATAAATAAGCGAGTCAAACGCAAAACGAGGAGAAACTAACATGAGTAGCAAGGGCACCGGCAGAAAATTTTCCGGGGGGGGGGGAGCGGCAGACGCCATAATAGCCAAATAGGTGGTTGAGTGACAGGGAATATATTTCAGGAAATTTTTTCGTAAGAATAAGTTTATTTTTAAATACTTTTAGGAAAAAAACTCAAATAAAAAGAGCAATTAAATTGCAAGCAAAATGAAACAAAATACAGTAAATTTTAAACGAAAAGAGATCCTAGCAAAGCGATCAATTTATTTAATCAATAATATATTTAAGTAGTGATGCCATAGGCACTTTAAAGCGGTCAATAGGATGTATACTTTTAGAGTTGCTAGTCCCTCAAGACGTTATTACGTGCACCTGGGTCTTTCGTAATACTAAGGTACACCTGTATGTTACATAATAGGATTTGTTTTATTTACTTATGAAAGTGTTTTCTTCAAGATGCAGGAGTTTGTTGCGCAATAGGAATTGTTTGTTTACTTATGCAAATGTTTTCTTCAAGATGTACGTAATGTTGCATAACTTGTTGGAACTCAGGGTCCGCGGGGAAACCAAGGTTGTAAAAAAATGATCTTGGTCCAATGTTTAAATATGAGGATGACGTAATATCGTGTGACTTGTTTTGGTTCAAGAGGACCTTTATAATCGGTCGAAAACAGGTTTTGAAGGTCAACGACACGTGACTTGTTAGATCTTACGAATCACTTGCTTTAGTATTGAAAAATAGTTCAGTGTGTCAACATTGTGGATATTTTTCTTGGCATATTCTTTAGTAATGGATGCTTTTGCTCTAGTGGATATTGAAGGCGCTAGCAATGGCGAAATAAAACCTAGAGTATCTGACGTAGCAGTAGAAATTACGAGGGGTTGTTGGCAGGGGCAAACATTTTCATTGGGGAGGGCAAGAGGGGTCTACCTTCTGATATTAAAAGAGCATGGGCTATATAATATTTTTTCTCCACATTAATGGGGGGGGAACAGCCCCCTTGCCCCTCCCAAACGACGCTACTGATTGTCGGCTAACTCGAGAATGGGACAAGATGTTTGCAAAATACGTAATTTTATTGAGTAGATTCAAGTTGGAAGAACAATTATGTTTTTCAGCAAAGGTGAATATAATGCATATACAAGGATTACAAGACGGATAAAATGCATTACTGAAATATATTGAAGACAATATTCTGAATCAATATATAAAAAAGGAGTGAGTTTGTTACTATTTGTAGTTGGATATTTTACTAGTGATGAGAAGGTAGAAAGAATCTTCATTCTTTTTTAGTCTATAATCGGTAGTGAGAGTGTCAAAACTAAAAATGATTGGATTTGAGAAGCAAAAAATCATACGGAATCTAGTGATTCTATTTGATTCTAAATGACACATATTCAAGAGCTTCAAAGGAAAATATTCTCTCAAAGAACGCTTAGTGATATAATAAAAAGTGATTCTCCATCTTTGGACTATTATAAGAAACTTTTAGGTCTTGGGTCCGAAAAATTTACTCAATTCATTGATATACTAATTGAAACAAAACAAAATGATATTGTGGATTTGCTTTTGAAAACTACCCAGAATTTCGTTAGCATTTTTGCATAGCCATAACAATAAGTCGACATTAAAAACAACAAGGGGGCTCGGTGTTCGTTCTTATAACTGTACATAGAGTGATCCATTTACAGTAACGATATAAACTAAATTCGAAACTTTTAGGATGCAGAAGCCAAAGGTTTTACAGCACCCAAGAATGCTCGCTTTTGGCACCGGTAATAACACAAAAAGCTTAAAATATCTACTTATAATAAGGAAGTAAATTAAAATTTTCACTTTTACGAGGCAGAAGCCTAGGATTTTTCAGAAGAGATCTATAATCACGATTCTATTGCTTTAGAAGTGTCACCTTATCCCAAACTAAAATCTTTGGATAGCTGAAATTCAAAAATGTCGGGAGTGGCTCGATTCAACTGTTTCTGCTAGACCCCAGATAAAGAATGGTCTTCACGCTTTTAAAGATAATTTAATAAGAATTTTTTTCAACCGATAATTTAATAAGAAACAGGTTTTTTTCAACTCAGAGTGAGGAGCAAGGTCAAAGCTCAAAATGCACACAAATTATTCTGGATATGAGGAGACTAGCCCCTCCTCAATTCCTCGCTCTTGACTTTAGTTTTATTTATCGCTTTGCAAACATCTTCTTATTCCAATAAAAAAGTCCTAGTGTTTCAGGAGTCGTCCTGAAAAAAAAGTGGGGAAAAAGTCAAAGTTTAGCCTAAAAAGCTAGGTATTAAAAAGGGGACAGCTCCCCTTATATACAGAATATTTTCTATTTGTTTAATGTCTTATTGCTGCTCCTTACTTTCAGCTAAAAAAATAATTAATTTCTGATGGTTTTTCAAATAATGCAAAAAATCCCCCCCCTTTATAGAAAATTCCTCCACGGATAAGGACTGCCGAATAAGCCCCACCCCAAAAAAATGTCCTCAGAACAATTTAATTCTCACTGAAAATTCCCCGCGAAATACTTACTTCAGACGATTCTTCCCAGATATTTCTTCGTAGCCTACTTTCACTAGAAAAGACATGTTTTTATTTAATTTCTGATCTATTTCAGATGGTGCCGCTAATCCCCCTAAGGGGAATTGTTTTCTCAGAAATCCCCCCGTCCCATCCAAATATAAAGTGTCCCCCGCCAAAACGTCCTCATGGAGAATTTGTCCGTGGGAAATTCTCGCATAAAGAAATTTTTCAACAGAAAATCAGCCCCCATCCCCCACGAGAAAATCCCCTTGACAATTCCAATCCTTTAAAAAATTCCCCTGGAACATCTCCACATGTAAAATCAAAAGTCATCAAAGAGAGAGTAATACAAATAAAAAGAATTTCGTATAAGAATTCTCGTAAATTCCCTCCGTAAAAACTTCCTTTAAAACTTTCATCTCCGGAAACTTCACTGCCCACGGCAAACACTCCCCTTGGACAATCCCCCCTCCAACTAAATCGGTATACTTCCCAAAAACCAACACTATTTTTATGTGAAGGTCCGGCAAACTTCAAAACTTACAGCCTTTTTCTCAAGGGTTGTTGGGGTCATGACATCCCCAGAGGCGCAGTTATTAGACCTTTCAACTAGGTTGCACAAAATTACTATCTCAAAATTTTGGCGGGATGACTTTGGGGGAGAAAGAGACTTCAGATGGAGGCTTAATGCCCTCCAATATTTTTGATAACCTAAAAAGAACACAAGAACTTCAAATTTTCACTTCAACGAGCCCTCTTTTGAACTTCTAGGACCATTGGTTCGAAAGGATCACCGGTAGATACTATATTAGTGCCTTAACTTGAAACACTGTATTTCAGAATTAAAGACTAGGCCTATTTCATTCAAGTCAACTTGTCTCACTTCTGATAAAACAGGTTGAATTTCATTTTCTAGTTATACTGTTGATTTGAGAACGTTTAGGCTGAATGAAGTTGATGTGAATAGGGGTTGAATCAAACAGGGCTGGGTTAAAAGGAGGTTGATTTGCAAAAAGATTCAGTTAAATGCTGATTGAATTGCACGGAGGTTGAGTTAGAGTTACACAGAAGGGTTGAGTCCTACAGGGGATCATTAAACCAGTTGTTGAGTTGCACGAGGGTTCAGTAAAATAGTTTCAGTTGGACCGGGATTCAGTTAAATGTAGGTTGAGTCACATGGAGCTTGAGTTGAATGGTGGCCATTTAAACGAGGGTTGGGTTTCACTGGCGTTAAGTTAAACGGGGATTAGGTTGCACGAGGTTCAGTTGCAAGAGAACCTTTTTTCCTCTACATGAGTTCTTTGGTGTTTAGAAAAAATTAGTACTAGAAATGAAGCTATTTTAACATAATTGACTCTCGATGGTATCCCCAGTGGAATTTCTTGGTTTTTAGACAAAACAAAATTAAAAGTAAAACTTTTTTGTGTCAAAACTAAAATGATTTTTCCCAGTGTGAGTTCTAGCTTTTCAGATATTACAGAGTCACAAGCCAATTTTTTCCACCTACTTGATTCTATAAGTATATTTTTTGTCCTATGTGAAATCTCCGGTGGATAAGTTAAAATAAAGAAGGTAAAAAATATTGAAAACGCCTTAAAACCAGAAGGCCGCGCGCTACCTTACACGCAAACACATCAGCGTGTCTTATCCAGCTGCAGTGGCGGATCCAGGGGGGGGGGGCGCCCCCCTAACGTAGTCGGAAGTAGTGTAATTTACCTAATTAACGCAAGTTTGCGTTAATTAAACTTGCTCCTAACACAAGTTTATCGGATCAACCTATTTTGTGCTCCTCCCCCTAAAAGATCCTGGATTCGAGAATAAATCCTAGGTATTGCACTTTCTCAACCCTCTTTTGTAAAGAACTATTTATGGCTATTTCACGGGGAAGATTTGGAGATACACCAGTCCGGTGAAACCTGATATAGTTACTCTTTGTCGCGTTAATGCTAAGTAAGCTAGTGCCTACAGACTCACTCAACCCTTGCAGAGGTCTGTTTGCTTTCAGGGCCAATTCTTCAAGAGTCTGCGCAGCCACAACATGTGCTGTATTATTGGCGAAACATGTCACGGACGCACCAGGAATATAGAACCACATACTGTCGACATACACTAAATACAACAGGGGTCCTAAGACAGAACCTTGGGGAACTCCACATCAAACAGGGAAAAAACTTAGAAAACTCTCTCCTAGATTTACCCTTCTTGACCTACCGTTTAAATGCGAACTAAACCCGTCCAAACATCTCCTCTTTATACTCAAATCTCCTAATCTATCCAATAGAATGCTGAAATCAACAGTATCAAACGCTTTTTTAAACCTATAAAAATACTAATACAATATTCACCCTTTTCCAAGGCTAGGTTAACATTTTCTAAAAGATGTTGCACAGCAGGCAAAGTCAAATGGCCCTTTCGGAATCCAAAGTGGCCATCATTCAAAGCATGCAGGCTCGTGAGATGATCATAAAGTTTCAGATAGCTTTTCATAAACTTTCGAAAGCACTGGCAACATAGAAATAGGCCTCCAGTTCGATATATTCGTTTGAGAGATATATTGACACAATTTAATTTTATAATTCTTTTCAAGAACTGTTCAAAACATATATATTTTTTAATAAAATTTTTTAGCATTTAACAAGAAGCCGTCCGGGACAGCACCCGGAAACATAGTTCGAAAAACATCGGCAACACCATCTCACGAAGATGCAGCAAAAGAACTGGCTATGGTTTTCCAGACCCATATTATTTCTGCCTTTGAAGCAGCATCTTACTCACAGAACATCCCAAGCTTCTTTTCTGGTACAGTATTTCCAGCTTGTGACTTGTTTTCGGTTGAAGATGATCCAGTGAGTCTGAGTTGACGCGGGTTTAGCACAGTAGACGTGTTCATCTTGTGTTCCTTTTTGGTGGCATGCTGAAGAAGACTTTGAAGCCCTTTTTGGCAGCTGAGTGTCTTTTTACATATTTTGCAGTATTTTAACTGTCACCACCACTACTCTTGGCACACCACTCTTGCACTATGCATCCAGTCCTGTCTTCCTTACCAAACCAGTTTTCCGAAAATTTCGTCTTACCCATCACTCAAAGTGACCTGAAAAAAGAACAGGCGTTAGAATGGATTTAGAAAGCCTTCTCACATACTCATATATTTATGGAAACAAGTTTAAACTCATAAAGCCAATGAAAGACACTTATTCCTTGTTACGTTTGACGTCCCCTAAACTTATGGGTCTTAATTTGTACCCTCTACAGGCAACAGCTAACACACACACATAAATAAGTACTGGAACATAATTTAAGAATCTGGCCCAAAATGCCCATCTTCTAAGCAGCCAATTTGGGTGGATGCTCAGTGAACGGGGGTCTATGAGCAGTTATGAGAGGATTATTTATCAAGAGTGAATTTACCTTTTCTAGGAACTTGAATGTCCAACCTTCCGTTTGTTCACTAAATTGCTGGGGAAAAAAGCTCAAAGCATGAACAAAAAGTGACTTAAGTGACAAGTTCAGTGAGAAAGTGACAAAAAGTGACACGTCCTAAAAAAAGTGACTGCGGCCAACCGCTGTAAAGGGCCTCCCTTGTCCTTTTTAGACTGGTCAAAATTATGGAATAGCCATTTTGTTCGAATTAGTCAACAAGACTCATAATTATACCTCTGGGAATGTCAAGGCTCCAACAGTCCCTGGCGAAAAGGTTGTAAATTATACAATATACCCATTATTTTCATATAGGATTTATCAGAGGGAGAAAGAGGGACTGATTGTGTCAGAAAAGACTAAGGGTATTAATATAAACCGTTAAAAATTGCCGAGGGGGTTGTTACACTAAATCAAAAGACACTGTGCATCCAGGACTACTTGGGATTATTTACAAGTGAGGCTCCTTGCAACTAGATAGATAGATAGATAGATAGATAGATAGATTTATTTTCCATATACCAGTAAAATAATTACATAACAATCTACAAATCCCCACAAAGGCTCCATGGCCTGTAGGAGGGGGATTATGAAAAGATCAAATAAACATTAACATTTAAACGCTTAAGATTTAAACAATATAAACATAACATTTAATATTTAAACATATAAACATAAGCATTTTAACTTTTAACATGTAAAGCATTTGCTTAATAAAAAAAAAAAAAAAAAAAAAAAAAAAAAAAAAAAAAACAAAAAAAAAAAAAAAAAGGAGAGTTCACTAAATAAGCTTTATCAAACTACAGTGAATCACAACATCTATAAAAAAAAAAAAAGGAGAGTTCACTAAATAAGCTTTATCAAACTACAGTGAATCACAACATCTATATATAAAAAAAAAAAAAAAAAAAAAAAAATTAAATGAAAAAAAAACTATTGGCAGCAGGCAAAAGTAAAGAAAATTAAATCACATGAAAACAAATATTTTTTTACTAGTCTTTTGAAGGTGCCAAACGAGTGGCATTCTCGAGCCGAATCGGGAAGGGTGTTCCATGTCAAATGACACGCAACAAGAGGATTAAAATCGGATCTTATTGTTGGTGTATGGGGAATTTGGATATTTAGAGAACTACGGAGTTGATAATTTGACCGATCAGATACAAAAGAAGACGTAAATCTAAGGGACCTAGGAATATCACCATGGAGCTGAAGAAAAGCGAAAGACGCACAGGAAAGAATATAAAGTTTTTTAATATCAAGTAACGGTTTAGTTGCCGAACGATTTACATCCTGGATAAGATTTATAGCTTTATCATAAGTATTCGAAAGCGGTTTGAGAAAAGAAGGGAAAGTAGACATCCATATGACTGAACAATAGGAAACATAAGAATGAATTAAGCTATGAAATATGATTCTTAGAATTGGCCCTGGAAAGATATGTTTTAGTTTTCTTAGAATACCGAGGTTTCTGCATACCTTCATTTTAATCAAATCAATATGGTGTTTAAAAGATAAATTTTCATCTAGGAGGATACCTAGGAAACGGACATGGCCGTCCTTTGGTCTACTAATAAAGCCTTTGGATATATGAATTTCAGATAATTGAGGACAAGCCTGGGATATACGAGAAAAAACTAAAAACTAGTTTTAGAAACATTTAAGGCAAGAGAGTTAGCATCAAACCAAATTGAAACTCTCTCAAAGAGGTCCACTAACTTTGTACGAACCTCATCCTCTGTTCTCCCAGAAGTAATAAGGTGGTATCATCGGCAAAAGTAACAAGAAGAATCCGAGGTATGCAAACTATAGTTGTGGGTAAGGGAGACTGTTGGATGACATAGACGACAGCAATAAAGAGGATTTTTATTTCTAACTGCAAAAATTAGGTCATTTATATAAATTAAAAACAGTGCCGGCCCTAAAACTGACCCTTGAGGGACCCCCTGGTCAACACTTGATGGTGAGCGAAAAAGTGGATCAACAGAAATTATTCTACCAGACAAGAAAGACTTGAACCAATCAAAACGCACTACCTCTTACGCCAAAATGAGAAAGTTTAAATAGAAGAACACTGTGGGTTAAAGAATCAAAGGCTTTACGAACATCCAGAAACAAAGCAGCAGGAATCAAATGGGAATCTATGGCAGAGTGAAGATAATTCAGTAAAACTGCACAAGCATGCTCAGTCGAATGATTTGCTCGAAAACCAATTGAAAATTGTGAAAAAAAATCTTTAGAAGTAAGAAAATTATTAAGACGAGAAAGCATCGCCTTCTCAAATATTTGCTAAACACAGACAACAAAGAAATTGGCCGATAGTTGGCTGGATCATTTCGTGTCCCCCCCTTATACAATATGATGACTCGAGCACGCTTGAGACTACTCGGGAAAATACCATGCTGAAAGGAGAGGTTAATAAGTTTTGTTAAGGGATAAATAATGGAAGGAAGTATGAACTTAATTACTTTAGTAGGAATATTATCAGGGCCAGACGACGAACAATTTTTCAATCCCATAACAATTTTAGCTATTTCTTTTCTCCGTCGCTGGTTCCAAAAACATTGACTTCATACAAGGTGGCCCAAGATAAGACCTGAAGTTGGATCCTGAAGGAGAAGAACCAACAGCCGAAGCGGTCCTTTTACCAATATTCGCAAATATGAAGTAATGCATCTTGAACATTCAGTTCACCTTCGATGATTTTGCCATCGAGATCCAAAAAAGAAGGGGTTGATGGAGACTGAAAAGAGGGCCTAAGCACAGAATTTATAACCTGCCAAGTTTTTCGTATATCTTTACCACAATCTGAAAAACAATTAAAATAATACTGGGACTTGGCCTTTCGACACACAGAATTATAAATATTCCTATAAATTTTAAATCGCTGAAAGCAAATAGCTTTCATTGAGGGGCTAGCAGACTTAAAGGCCCTCCAGAGATTATTTTTTCTCCTACAACTCCTAAGGAGACCAGGGGTCATCCAAGGATTTAGAGGAAAGCATTCTTAGACTTACGATTAGAAGGTGAAACAGAAACAAATATCAAGAACAGCGTCTTTAATAGACTCATAAAAAGTATCAAATAAATTACAAAAATCAGAATCATTCTCAAAACCACCCCAAGAAATTTCTGCCAATCTTGACCTAAGAAGCATCAATTCCACTTCACCAAACCTAAAAGGCCTCTTACCAGACTCACAAGTCCTCTCAATAGTCAGTTTATCAAAACAGTATCTAGAGTAAACAGGGAAATGATCGGAAATGTCGCTCACTAAAACATAATTTTGGATCAAGGTGGCCGTACAGAAAATATTGTCAATCAGAGATGACGTACTCTCTGTTATGCGAGATGGGATGCATACAGAAGGTAAAGTACCTGCGGCAAGCATGGACGACAGAAAATCCAACGATACAGAAGACTTTATATCCATCAAGTTTATATTAAAATCTCCCATAATAATTAATTCAGTCGACTGTTTTAGGATGGTATCCAGTAGATCATTAAGGGTGTGTAGAAACAGTGGAATAGAGCCACTAGGAGATCGATAAATAATACCAACATTAAATCCTTACCTCCACATTTAATATCTACGAAAAGTGACTCAAAGACACCTTCGATATTTCTGGATAAATCCATTCTAAGAGAATATGGGAGATTATTAGAAATATACAAAGCAAGACCACCCTTGGCCATCTTTTGTCGATTCAGTCGTTCCATTTTTATAACCTTGCAATCCAAAAGCATATCATTTTTAGAATCTAAAAAAGTCTCGCATAAACCAACAACGTCCAGGTAGCCCATCAGAAACATATGTTTTTAGATGGTCAATTGAAGAACAAAGACCCTGGATATTCAACTGGAGCACTGAAAAATATCCATCCCGCTTGACAGCCTCCCTCAGACTAGAACATATTTACTTATTACTGTGTGGTTTCACTGTGATCAAATCACTGTTGACATGTCCGATAGAATTATTGATAATGCTTAAAACATCTAACGGGTTATTTTCAAGCTCAAAAAGTCGTCCTACAACTGGGGGCGTTTCTAATTTGCCAGTAAAAAAAAAGACAATCGATTTTAGATATGGCATTAAATCATAAAATATACATGCAAAAAAAAAAAAAAAAAAAAAAAAAAAAAAAAAAAAAAAAAAAAAAAAAAAAAAAAAAAAAAAAAAAAAAACAAAAAAAAAAAAATCTAAGCACAATCCGCGAATGATCGAATCTTTCGTATCATTGATTGACCAGGTGGTTTGGCCAAAATTTGCCCGCGGTCAGTCCATACATTAAATTTACCGTAGGCAATCTCTTGCCGCATTTAAAATTTCACGACGCTTTTTTGTTAGCGATTCTGATAAAAATATTCCACTCTTTGCTAGTTTAGTCTTTTCTTTGAAAACAACTCGAGCTAATTCCACATTTTTGAAGCGTATTAGCACTGGAGACACTTTAGATTGATCGTTAGAGTCATTCAAACTAAATCGATAAACATTTACAATATTATTAACTTCAAAACCAGGGACCAGCATCTTGTCTTTAATGATAACCGATACTTCTTTCTTTAGGTCATTTCCAGGCCTCTGCCTTACTCCATTCATCACTAAGCAATCCAACATCTTTTCTTGTTCAAAATCATCCACTTTCGATTCCAATGACAAAATCCTACTTTCCAAGCTTTTAACCATTGCAAATAGTCCTTTGAGTGATTTTTCTATTTCTTGGAATTTTGGGTTGTAATCAATGGAAATAGCATCATGATTTTTTTACTATAATATCAATTGCTTGATTCGCTGTATCAGGGTCTGATAGTTTAGCCTTAACTTGACGGGAAATCTCAGCTGTAAGATTCACTTGTGTCCGATTTAATTCATCCTGGGTAAAAGCTATTTTTTGCAGGATTAGGCTAGGTGCCAGTGAGTCTTCTGCAATAACGCTCGCTGGGTTTAATGCTAGATAAGTAGGTGATGACGATTTATAAATGTCTGGAAACGAATCTAATTCGGTAAATGCTTTACCAACATCTTTTTCCGTTCTTTTGCGAGCACTAGGGTTATCTGAAAGTAATTTCAAATTAGGACTCTGAAACTTGGTGCTCAGAATGATCGCCGTAGCAAAAAACTGTATATCTCCATAATCCTTTAGCACCACTTTTTGACTGCAAAACAATTGCTGGCCAAGGGGGGTAACTTTTGAAACTAGCGAGAACAATGTCAAAAGGCTTGAATTTCGACATGAGCGTAGCACTGAAAATAAATAATTACTTATCTTTGAGTGGGCCAATTAATCCAGTAATTTGCAAATAATTTCAAGTAATTGCAAGTAGTCCAAGTATTTCAATGCACGATTCAGATGATAATAGTGCTGAATACTAATCCAAAGCCACAATCCATAAATAATCCTTAAGCCGTAATCACATGCAAGTCACTTGTGTAATCAGATTTTAGCTTAATAATTTCTTACGCAAAATCAATTGGCTCCGTGCCTAGGTTTATCCACAAGTAAAAAATTAATCCATGAAATGTACTTTTTATTTAAGATGTGAACTGGTCAGAGACTGAATGAGTACTCAACTTCAACTACCTCTCCTTGGGAGCGGTACTATGTCCACTATATACATCCAGGCTATCAAAAGGGAATATCTGCAATACCCTAGAAGCGGCTAAGAGTAACAAGTTTACACTTTAAACATTTCTATTGCTACTACTATTGAGTCTGACTACTTATGACTACGACTGCGACTATTTTTATCTGATAATGCGACTGCTTACAACTTTGACTATGTGTAAGAATATTTGCGATTGAAACTGTGACTACAACTACTTGCGAATGAGATTGTTTGTAACTGTTAGAACTTGCGACCGTGATTATTTCCGACTATGACTACTTGCGACTGCAAGTTTTTAAGCCTACAAATACTTGTGGCTGAAATTATTTGAAATCCCGACAACTTACGACTGCGAATGCCACTCAACTGCTACTGCAGCTACTTACGACTGCGACTACTTGCAAGTGACAACTCGTGCCTGCAATTGGCACTGCTTGCGACTGTACATACTACTGCAATTTCTACATTTAAAATTAAAACTATTGAATTAAATCAAAAGAGTTTAATGGTACATATAGTATTTGTCAAAATGGCAGAGTGTATTCAGGTTGTCAAAAGGTCTTATCTGTAACATCTTGACTGAAGTTATTAAATTATAAATTTCATTCAATATTGAGGGAGATGTTGCACTAAATCAAAAGAATCCGAGTGAATCCAAATTTTCATAGAGTCGTACCTGTATTGATCTCAAACATGGCTACGGGTATTAAATTGAAACTTTCATGGAATGCTAAAGGGAATTTTAAACAAAATCAAAAGACACCATGCGCATCCAAGTATCCAGAACGGCACATCTTGAGTATTTCAAGAGCAATTAGTGAAGGATATCAGGTTGGAACATTCAGAGATTGTTGAGGGGGATGTTAAACTTAATCAAAATACAAATATGTGTATTGCCATATAGATAAGGGTCATAAGTTGAACCTTTCAAGGGTTGAGGGGAAAGTAAACACAACCAAAATACAACTATGTGCATCACGGTTGTCGAAAGTGCGCATGGGCAATATCTGACGATTGACTGGCTAATGGTATTTAGTTTAAACTATCAGAAGGATATTGAACTAAATCAAAAAATACTAATGTACACAAATCTTTTTCAAATATTGAATGGAATATCTCAGGCACAGCGAAGGGTATTATTCGAAGCTTTCAGAGAATGTTGAGCTCAGTCAAAAGCTGCTATGTGCATACCATTCTTAAGAAGGAGGTATCTGCAATATCCCAGGGACGGTTAATGATACTTGATCAAATCTTTTAGGAAATGTTTAAATAAACTAAAAGACACTAATTATAACTAATAAATTAGAATCAAATATTTCAATTCTTACGCTGGAGATATGAAAAACTAGAGAAATTATCATTATATTAACCAACAAGGAAACTCCGGCAATCAAAACTGAACAAAAATTAATAAAAAAAAAACTTTTCTGAACAAGAAGTTTTTTCAAGAAAAGTAGAGTTTTTATCAAACGGCTCAATGGTAACCGAAACTCTAGAAAACGGGTTTTTGATACCAATAGATATATCAAAAGAATCAGATTTTAATGCTGATTTCAAATATATAACTTTCATCAAGTTTAGTGCTACCCATCAAAAGTTACGCGCCTGAGAAAATTTGGCTGATTTTCAAAAAAAGGGGGAAAGACCCCCTAAAAGTTATAGAACCTTAATGAAAATCACACCATCATATTCAGCGTATCAGAGAACCCTACTGTAGCAAGGTTTCAAGCTCCTATCTACAAAAATGTGGAATTTTACATTTTTTGCCAGAAGAAAGATCACGGATGCGTGTTTATTTGTTTGTTTTTTTTTTCCCAGGGGTGATCATACTGACCCAGTGGTCAAAGAATATCGTGGAAGGGCTCATTGGAACGGAAATTAAAAGTTCTAGTGCCCTTTTTAAGTGACCAAAAAAATGGAGGGCAACTAGGCCCCCTCCCACGCTTATTTTTTTCCCAAAGTCGCCCGATCAAAATTTTGAGATAGCCATTTTGTTCAGCATGGTCAAAAATATGATAAATATGTCTTTTAGGATGACTTAATCCCCCGAAGTTCCCAGAGGGAGGGCTAAAAGTTATGAACTTTACCCAATGTTAACATATAGTATTGGTTATTGGGAAGTATACAAAAGTTTTCAGGAGGTTTTTTTTTCTGGTAGTGGGAGGGAAGGGTGGGTCAGTGGTTATGTTGGAGGATCTGTTCAAGAAGGAAGTTTTCGTGGGGGAAGGGAAATTGCCATGAAGGGGGCGCCGGACTTGCCAGCATTATTTATTGGTTATTGGGAAGTATACAACCATTTTCAGGAAGGATTTTTTCTGGAGGGGGGGGGAGGCTAGAGGAGGGGTTACTCTGGAGAATATTTCCGTGGAGGATGTTCCTTTGGGGTAAGGTACATTTCTATGAAGGGGGCGCCGGATTTCCAAGCATTATTTAAAAAACAATCAGAAATTAAATAAAAAAAAACAAGTTTTTTCAACTGAAATGTAAGAAGGAATATTAGAACTTAAAACGAACAGAAATTATAACGTATGTGAGGGGGTTCTCCCCCAAGTCAATACCTCGCTCTTTACGCTACAGTTTTTTTTAGTGCTTTCAAAAGAGCTATCTATTCTAATTAAACGGCCTTTGTGATTCAGGGGTTTGTGAATCAAATTTTTTTTTAACTTTTAACGTAAAGAGCGTGGTATTGACTAAGGGGAGAACCCCCTCATATACGTAATAACATATACGTAATAAAAAAAAACAATAAAAAAACAAGCGATACGGCTCAATAGTAATCGAAACTTTTAAAAACGGAATTTTGATGTCAATAAATGTATCAAAAGAATGTGTTAACCTCGCTCGCTCAATACCTCGCTCTTTACGCTACAGTTTTTTTTAGAGCTTTCAAAAGAGCTATCTATTCTAACTAAACGGCCTTTGTGATTCAGGGGTTTGGGGCTGTCCCCTCCTCAACGCCTCGCTCTTTACGCTAAAGTTTGACTCTGTCTCACAACTTTATTTTTTAAAACAATAAAAAACTTTAGCGTAAAGAGCGAGGCGTTGAGGAGGGGACAGCCCCTTTCATATACGGAATAATTTCTGATCGTTTTAAGTTTTAATGTCGCTCCTTACTTTCAGTTTAAAAAACTTGTTTTTTTTTATTTAATTAAACTTAAGACCAGCAAAAATAAATTCACATAATTATTCAAACTTACAACAATCAGAAATTACAATCAAAGAATAAATGCAACCCGAAACGAAGAGAAATTAAATAAGCAATCACAGCAAACATAGATATAACAAGTAATAATATAAATGAATAAATAGATGTTAAAACTAGTAAAAATTAGATTGAATATTCAAGTCAAATTTAAAACAAATAAAAATTCCTTCAAACAAGAGTTGGGCAACTGTCACTTCCATCCCCTAACCATAAAGTCCAAATCCCATTGCATCATTTGCACTCTACTCAAAACTAATTATATTAAAAGCTTTTTTTGATATTTACAGAATTGAAAGACAAAAATAAAAATGACAAAATAAAAAGAAACTTCAATTGCTGGGTTTCCAGCTTCTAGGAGCTGCTGCGTAATATCGTTTTATATAAAATACTCAATTTATTTTCATTAGTTCTTTCCAGTCTTCTTGATTATTGTAGTGATTTATTTTTCATTTGTCGTCGATGTTTTGAAAACAAAAGCACGGATAGTTTTTAATAAAGTACAAATGATACAATAGATTGTAGGCTTTTAAAGTTAGGGGAGAGGGAAGGGAACAGTAGCCAAACTACTGTTTGTAGTGATATTTGTTCGTTTTAAGCTTGATTTGAATAGTCAATTTAATTTTTACTCGTTTTAGTATTTATTTATTCATTTATATTATTACCTGTTATCTCTTCTTTCTATGATCTTTATTTTAATTTATGTTCGTTTTAGGTTTCATTTACTCTTTAATAGTAATTTCTGGTCGTTTTGAGTTTTAATTATTGTAGATTTTTATTTCTGCAGATTTTAATTTTAATATGATTCTTTACTTTTCTTTGAAAAAATTATTTTTCAGAAATTTTGTTTTTCAATTAACTCTTAAAACGGTCCAAGATGTTCTTTTAATAAGAAATTACTATGTTTTTAAAATTTGTTGTTGTTTTTACCAAAAATCTTGTTTTTTACTGTCATCATGGTCTCGTTTTCCAAGTTGAATGTCAATTGTTAAAGAGAGAACTGAGAAAGGAGACACGGTACTCCCGTCCTCCCCCCCCCCAAAAAAACTGCCTGATTCGACAACAAGGAAAGTTTCAGAAAACTCTGGAATAGGGACCTCCCCCTTATGCACATATGATTTTTAAGTTTTCTGACTTCTGCTTCTGTTTATTCAAGGGGCAATGGGGAAGGTACAGGATTATTTCAGGGAAAGGGACAAAAGAAAATCTGCTTTAAGACTGTTTCTCTTAAATTATTTTTCAACGCAACAGAAATTTTTCAAGGGCCTTGACACCGTTTCCTCGGTCAACCCTGAGGCAGCTTTACCAAGTAAACAAGTTTAATCTGAAAAGCAATCCAGTAAAATTAAGAAAAGAGTTTATTGTTTAATTATACAACTGGACATTTGAATGAGTTTTTCTTTTCTTTTAATAAAACTTACATGGCTAAGAAGTCTATCCTCAGAGTCCTATTAACTTAAACTGTATTGTCTCGCGTCTCAACTTATCCAAGAAGGCGGGACGAAGGGGCAGGATTTACCCTGCCGCTTACAAGGTACAACCGTAAAACCAATGGTAAATGGATAGGCTAGCTCTGGAAGTCTAGCCAGTTAAATTTACAAAAAATCTCATTTATTAAGACTGCTTTCAGCTCAAACTTCGAAATATTTTTTAAACAAAACTAATATAAATCAAAAGCTATAATTCCCCTTAGGATAGGACCGATAGAGATAGGAACTTCATTTTTTTTGTCTTGGGGTACTACTTACTCAAGATAGGGGGGGGGGGGGGGGTGAAAGATTTCTCAGTAGTGAGTGACGGTAAAAAAAAAACTATTTTTTGGCCCATTTATACAAAAAAAAATCCTTTCAACAGAAACAATGACAACTCTAAATTGACAGAACTCGAAACCTCGTTTGGTTTGACACATCATTGGTTTGACCTGTGTGAACTTCCCAAGTAGGCCACTCTTAAAAAAATAGCCTGCTATACAAAGAATGAGATCTTATATAATAAGACTACTACCATAAATACTATGAAAACATTCATTTCTTTTTTCTTCTATTTTTTTAATCAAAGTTCGTATAAAATAAGCATTCCAGTCTCAGAGTCCAATAGAATAAGATCGACCGTTTGGATTATGCACCGCTACAATAGATGGGCTAGCAACACACCATTCATACCAAACATGTGTCCTCGATATTTTCCGCCAAAAGTGGATTTCAATTACATCGCCACTACGAACTTGAATCGGTATTTTGATTGGAAATAAAATTGGAAACCAAGAAAACATTCCTTCTGAATGAGTCGCAGGATTTATACTGAGCATTACATCTTTGTAAAGAGTACATTCAAAGTAGCCAGCCAAACCGTGAAGGGTGGCATCACTTTCAACCTGAAACTTGAGAATTTTGTAGCGAGAGTTGTCGATGTTCGTTGATAAGTTAGGATGCTCAAACTTAAACAGTGGTTGAGCAGAGGCCAGGTCCATTTTGTTATGAAGCTGCACAACAAACGGCATTTCAAAAGGGGTGTGAGGTGGCTTATCAACCTCACGACAGTTTCGAACCTCATTGTACAGCTTCGAGGAGTGTATTGGCGCTAGATATGATGTATAATCACAAGGAATACTAATGCCATCCGGTTTCAGAAATCTTTGCGCCCCATCTAAGCATTCAGGACTTAGCTCATTATCACCAAAGGATCCTAGCAGCTCCGAAACTAATATATCAGTTAACTCAGTTGGATTCCAATCACGCATATCACATGAAACAACAGTGACCTTATCACCCCAAATTTCCTCTTCTTGTAGTTGGAGAGTAATGACAGCATTCGGGTTTTTTTCAACCGCGTATACTTTTATTTCAACTTCTGCCTCTGCTGCAGCATTCAAGGAAGCACGGACTAAAGGTCCTCTTCCAGCACCAACAACCGTGACAACAAGAGTTTTACCATCATATTTTTCTTCTTTAGATTTGTCCTGCAACGCCTGTCGTATAGCATTTTGATACTCCCGATACTTAACGGGGTCTTTTTCAAAAATCTCATATGTGTTAGATTCTAAATTATCCATCAGTGGTTGCAGCGGATATTGCAGATAATCTTCATACCCTTGACCAAATTTTTTCAAAGGATCATGACTAATTGACTGTTTAAATAAAAATTCCATATACTCCTGATAATGCTTCATACTAGTGTGTCTCAAAGATCCTGTAATGATTCCCTGAGCTTTAATTCGGAATAAGTTCTTTACCAACTGCTGATGAGGCTTAGATAAAACAGGATATCCTTTTTTGTTTGTTAAAAATAAATAAGTTGGAACTAAAAAAGCTTTTATTGGCTCGCCAAGCCATCTAGATACAGCAGCATGGCTTGGTAGATCTTCAGATATCTCAAGGGCAATACCAAGTTTTTTATTAAAATCGGCAACCTGTCGAAAATAATTCCACCAGTGCCAGGTTTCATTTTCCCAAGCCTTTTCTTCCTGGTCTTCATAATTGTCTCCATTTCTTGTGTCACTGAAAAAGAAAAAAAATATATACTAAGATCAGACTGTTTAATGACATTGTAAAAGGTTTAAATTATAGAGTACCATAGAGGGCTGAATAAAAACATTGTCATCATCATTTTCATCAATAGTACTGAAAATAGACCCCGAGCGAAGTTTTTAAACATGTGAATATGACACTTTAAAGATGCATGGATGAACACTTGTAAACACCATGCATTTCATGTTTTAGTATACTTAGTTGATTGCTTCTTCTTCATCATTCTCGTTAGTAATGTTGAAAATCTATAGACATGATCGCGTGTATGTCTCTGCGAGTGTATGCCTTGTATGTATTACTACACTGTTCATCCGATTGCCAAGAAACTTTAAGAATTCACGTTCCCCGTTCATAACCCCTCTTACTCCTACTCCCTCCTACTACTCCCCTACTCCTACTCCCTCATACTCCTCTTCATAACCCCTCTTAGTCAGTAAAACCAAAAAACCACGTTTAAAAATTCAATGCCTAGGGAAAGCCGTCTCATTTAAATTTCATTCAGGAATGAAAATTGTTATTTATATTTATCTTGATACTTCGTTACGAAAACAACTTTTCGGGAATACTGAAAAAAGGAGCTGAAAAAGCAAGACTTTTTTCCAGCATTAGTAGGGCACTTGAACATCGTAGAGAGCTACTTAAAGATTGAAAACTAATGCTTACATATGACGTGATCTTAAAGTGCCACATGTAACCCAAAATGGAACTTTTTGTGTCATATCTGGAGTACAGGCTGGTAAGCATATATTAGTACCATTGAAATCCCCGTGGTTGAAAACTACAGTATATAAATAATAGATATATCATATTACAGATATATTATCTTTATACAGTGTTGAAAACCCTTAGGTGGGCGTTTAAGACTCCCTATTTAAATACTTACACACCCTGTTTCCTTAGCAAGTTAAGATTCGAAAAAAGGGAAAAAAATCCATAATGAAAATAATTTTTCATACAAACTGGAAGCTAATTGGGGAATGTTGGCTCCATTTAAGTTATCTTAGACAGCAAAGGATAATTACAAGACCACATTTTTGGAAATGTTGAAACAGCTTAAAACATCAGCATTAGCAGGGCACAAAAACTTAAAAAAAACGCCTCAAAAATTAGTTTATATGTATTTATGTTACTTTTTCATGAGTCGAACAAAATTTTCTTTTTTTTGGGGGGGGGGGAGGGGGGGGGGGGTCATACCCAGTAATCTCCCCTCTGGATACGGCCGTGACAATTGATGAAAGTTTTTTGTAATTAGTGTTCCCTTAATCCGTGGTATTTTAAGAAACGCCTCAAACCTTTGTTTGTATGTATTGTTGTTACTTGTTATGAGTTGAGCAAGATTGGGGGGAGGGGATCATACCCAGTCATCTCCCCTTGGATACGGCCGTGACAATTGATAAAAGGTTTTTGCAATTAGTGTTCCCGTAGTCTGTGGTATTTTGATTTCCCGTAGTCTACCTGTATTTTCCTTCTTTTGTCTTACAGATGTGTAATCCTAGAGTAGAGACTACGTCGTATTAAGATTTCAGGTTGATTACAGAAAAAAACAGTTTCTTCTCGAGGTCGATGGAAATTCTTCAGGTCATATCAATTTTTTTCCTTCTGATTGCGTCAAAATTTCAACAGCAAAAATCTCAGGAAAATAGGCAAAAACCAGCAAGGGAATAACAGCTTCTGACCATGCGTACTATAGTTGTTGGCCAATATCTCCCCCTAAAAGCCTTTCAGATTTGCGTATGTATAGCCCTGAGGCTATGTCGTTCTAGAATTTCAGCCCTTAAGTCCTTGCTTCCATCCATACCACCAATGCTTCATTTCTCTTCTATAATTTTGGAGGTTAAAATTGCACGAAGTCAACTAATGCGAAATACATTGTTAGAATTGTCATTCAATTTACTAAATATAACAGTCATTATTGTCACAAATTCCACTTGGCAACCTTAAATGGACCCTGAAACTGAATTTCTGTTGCTCTCTCAGAAGAGAAACTTTTTCTTTAATCCATCTTTTAATGCGATATGGCGTCTAGTCTAATCTACAGTCAGATAAATACTTTGAAAATACAGCTTTTCTTCAGCTTCTTCTTGAAATGTTTGTCCGACTCGTAAAAATGTAACAAAATGAATATAAACAAATAATTGATACATTTTTTATTTATTTTTTGTAAGACCCCCTCCCCAAAAAAACATCGTTTTGCAACCCCCCCCCCCCCAAAAAAAAAAAAATGTACCCCCCGAACCTCCCATCCCGAAAAAGTCCTTTTATAATCTTCTATCTTTAAATACAAGAATCGCAGCTGGGGCAGTTGTAAGCATCCATTTAATTGCAATAGATTTCAAAAAGTGCTTTTGAATTGCATGTGCTATTTACTGCAAATTCTATTTACTGCATTTGGCTTTGCAATTCGCTTCTGAACAATGGAAATCACAAAAATCATTTAGGACAAGTTTAATGAACTACTTCACCTCTTCACCTTCACTTATTCCTAGTCTTAGCAACTTAGTCTTCTCAAGATTAATATTCAAGCCTATTTTTGAAACCTGAACTCTCAAAACCTCTAAAAATTGATTCGTTTTGGTAACATTTTTCATCTAGGATGCATAAATCATCAGCATAATATAAGTCTAGGATTTTTATCTCCCCAATCCATTCCATGTTCGCCAATTGCCCCCCTCCCCTCCCAAGTCGATCAATTCGTAAAATCCAATCAAAATTTTTAAATAACCATTCTAATCAGCATAGTTGAAAGGTCAAGTAACCATATCTCTTGGGATGTCAATCCCCCTCCCCACAGCCCTCAGGGCGAGGACTGTAAGTTATCCAATTCACCCATTATTTATATGTAGTATTTATTATTGAGAAAGGTCGGCATGTTTGACCTTTAGGGTCCAAAGAGACGAAGCAAGTTTAGGTGAACCTTTCAGAGAATATATATATATATGTATATATATATATATATATATATATATATATATATATATATATATATATATATATATATATATATATATATATATATATATATATATATATATATATATATTATATATATATATATATATATATATATATATATATATTATATATATATATATATATATATATATATATATATATATATATATATATATATATATATATATATATATATATATATTATATATATATATATATATATATATATATATATATATGCGCGTACAAACAGCTCTTCTCATTTGATCTGCCATCAGCGGTCCAATTATCCTAGAAAATGTATTTTGGCAGAAACTTTCTCAAAATGCCTTTGGAACCAACTCGAGACTTCGAAACCTACTTTTAATTCCTAAAAACATCTAATAATAACACTGCACTACTAATTACCGATTTTCATATATGTATTGGAATAAATTAATTCAAAATTATATTCTTTAAAACTTAGTGTTACAACGTTGAAGCCAAGTTTCTCGTTCAAGAGAAATCTGACTTGTCTATTTGTGAAAAAATCGAATGTCGCTTATGTTTATACTTGTTTAAATGTTCCCCGGAGCACTTGCATTTCGGTCCAAGTTTTTAGAATGGTTGAGATAGGGAAAGATCATACTGTCTATTATTTATATACAGTGGTAAAACCCTACAAAAATAGGAAAATATCCCTGGCCGGTTTATTTTAGCTACTTCATTTGAATGAAGCAATCATTTTTGTTCTTTTTCTGTTTCAATTTCAACTTACTTCCATAATTTTTTTTAAATTATAACTTCCAATACTGCTTCCAACCTTTTAGTAAAAAAAAACCTGCCCTTCTTAATATAATTAAGTTATTTTTAAAAATGTTTTTTATTTAATATAGGGTAAAGGCACCGATGATTCGACAGTGCAATTTCGGAACCACTGTCGAAATTTTCCTTCAAAACGGGATAGCTCTGCTTAGCCGTGACTTAGAGCGCCATCTCTTGGAGCCGTCGTTATATTTCGACGGTGCGAAACGTGGACACTATATCCGGTACACCCAGATAAGAAAAGAACATTCAATTCGGTCAGTTTCCTGTTTTCGACACGAAAGGAGCTCCCGACAATTTTTCAGGTATGTAATGTTCAAACTGTCATTACTTGGTTATTTATTGCAAGAAAAAGTTGGGATAAGTGCCAATGTGTCGAGATACATCTAATCTTCTCTGAAATGTAGCCACATTAGCTTTTTCTTGATAAAATTAAATGAAAATGGCGACGGAAATTGCATTGTTGAAACTAGGTTCCAAGTGTCAAAAATTCTTGTTCGATGTAGTGGAATACCAGGCAGACTAAAAATGTTCCTTCAGCCGCATTCAAGCGTAAATATCGCCTCCTATCAAGGGATTTATTTCTTTGGCGAATATCTCGTAGTAACCTTGTCGAAATTTTGGACAAACAGCAACAGGCCCTGTCGAAATATAGGTGACTGTCGAAACTTCACTGAACATGTAAAACAGATGAGAAATAATAGGTGTCAAAATTCCAGGATCCACTGACGAAACCATAGGCACCATAGCTGTCGAATTTACGGGTGCTTTCTGCGCAACGAGAGATTTTGATGATTATTATTTCTAATAATATTTCAGATGAAAGAACATTTAAACAGAAGGTTTTTTTTCAAACTTTGAAGTTTTACTTACAGACACTGGATTTTTCCATCATCTGAGGAACTGCCACTTGGCCTCATACCATGCAGGGGCGTAAATTGCTATGGGGCAGGGGGGCAGTTGCCCCCCCCCAGATCTCGTTTTGCCCCCCCCCAGATTTTTTAGATTATACCCTTATTTATCCTTCATCCGAATAAAAAATACAAATTATATCGAATACAAAATCTTATACGAAATGACACGTAGGCCTATGTTTTGGACGAAACTAAGAATCTGCATATGAAAATAAAATCCACTAAACCAAATAAACTTCTTAAATTTCTTAAAATCCACTCCCGTTTTCCTAGACCCTATCCCTTCCGAAATGCTAGTGAAACAATTTTGTTATACTAAATTTGTTATACTAAATACTATTTGTATTTAATAATGTGTATTAAAATTTGTTGTACCAATTTTGTTATACCAAATACTACATACTTGAAACAATTTTGTTAGTTTTATTACTTCTACTTTTTGCATAGTCTTTTATACTTTTAAACATTAAATGAAGTTGAAGAAAAACAAAGAAACAAGAATATACGTGTCAAATACACCAGGTTCCGCCCACAAGTATTCCCCAAGTATTTAGACGGGTGTCGAATTGGGTTCCGACATGCGTCAAAAACAGGTAACTTTTTTGTTGTGTCGAATTTGTAGGTGAAAATGCTATAATTTCGGAAAATTGGAGTTTTGTACCCTTTCCAGACAAAACTTCAAACTTCTCATCAAACAGTTAGATTCCTAGATGTTTTTCCTACATACTGAAACCCTTTTCAAACCGAAAGTCTTTAAATTAAGACTTCTAGAGTAGAAAAACTGGTTTTTTACAAAAACTGTCGAATAATTGGTTCGACACCCGTTCCGACTTGCGTCGAAAACAGGTAACTTTTTTGTTGTGTCGAATTTGTAGGTGAAAATGCTATAATTTCGGAAAATTGGAGTTTTGTACCCTTTCCAGACAAAACTTCAAACTTCTCATCAAACAGTTAGATTCCTAGATGTTTTTCCTACATACTGAAACCCTTTTCAAACCGAAAGTCTTTAAATTAAGACTTCTAGAGTAGAAAAACTGGTTTTTCACAAAAACTGTCGAATCATCGGTACCTTTACCCTACGTATAAGCTTCATTGTTCTGGATTGTGAGTACATGTTAATAATCATTCCCTGAATTATCCTTATTCGACAAACGGGCCACACAAATCCTTGTCAGTCCTTAAAATGTCCCCATTCATTTCATTTTATCTATTAAAAGCTCATTCATTTTCATTTCATCTATTCATTTACACATTTACCAGAAAAACTTTTGAGATCTAAACTAAACCTGATGAGAGTAGGAATTTGCGAAATCTTTAAGGCTGGCACATTGGGGTCAATATACAGGCAAAAAGGCAAAAATTAAGATCACTAGGAAGGATTGAAACGCTTTTAAGGAAAACTCGCATTAATTAGTGAATCACAGAGCCGCTAAATTCCGACCCTAGGCACATCCGGCGACCTCCAAGTTCAGTTGAAGTTTAGGTGGCAGTATATACGGTTGCTTTTTTTTCTCTGGATTCTCAAAGTTTGTTAGTTTTGCAGAATATTTTTTTAGAAGAAAACTAATAAAAGGAAAGTACTATTTTAAACTCAAGCTTATGAAGGTAATGGCTTGTTTTAGCGTCTTTACATTGCATATTTGATTATTATTTAAGCTGTAAAAATTTGAGAAATAATGAAACTAAATTTAGCTTTTTTTTTATCACTAAATCAAATTTTTAGAAAACACAGTGTTAGACCTTGTCAGGTCATTTTATCCATGATTTCTTAGCTCACTAGTCTTTTGAGAAGTAAATTCAGAAATAAAATCTTACCTATTTACCAGTTGTTTAATGTAATTATGTTTTTGAAATGTAATTATGTGATTGATTGATTAAAATATATGATAAAAAACAATATTTGGTCAAAATTTGCTGTATTTCCAGTGCTCAGTCACCTTTAATGATTATAATCAATAATTACTTTTTGCAAATGAAAACACCTACATCACTCATATTATAAATCTTTATAAGAATTATTTAATCTCTTAATCAAACCGAGGTAAGTGTTCACCCAAAAACTGAACAGTTTAGAAAAAAAAATTTGATATTTCAGAACAATTATACAAGTAAATAAGGTTAACTTAAATTAGGTGTCAAGGAAGTGCAAGTATATAATTATTCATATTTGCTTCATATTTTAGATTTTTAAGATTGAAAAGAAGTTTACAAGACCAGAACTGTTAAGATATCTGAGAGTAGAATTATAGAAGACAAACTAGTGCCCATGGCAAACAGTTAAAGAGGTGACGATCTACCCAAATATTGACAGAAGTTCGTTGAAACTCACTTAAGTACTTCTGGGGCCCCATCCACCTGGGGCCAAACGGAAAGAAAGTCGTACCAGAGCAGGGGGTGTGCCGTGTCATTGGAGAATAATATGTTAAGGCCAATATCTTTAATGTTGTTACCGATATTGTTCACAGACAAAAGAAATATCAGTGGAACCAAAATAGAGCCTTGTGGGACTCCAACTGACTGAGATATTGATGAGGAAGAAGTATCGCCTCTTTGGCATACTGTTTTTTTTTTGTTTTTTTTTTTAGGTTTTTTTTTTCTACATTGCAAGTGGTTAATCTGGCCTCTTATACTGTAGTTATCAAGCTTAATTTTCAATATCTTATGGGCGAAATTTCAATATTTTTTAAGGTATAGATTGGGGGACAGTTTTCTCAGTTCTGAAGTGCTTGTGACTCGCTTTACTTGATCTGATAATCTGATAATTGAATGTAAGACGTCGCGTTACATCCACTATCAGACTCTCCCAGAAAACAATCAAGATTGAATTTAACTACTTCGAAAATCACAATTTGGGGGGGGGGTAAAGAGGAAACTTTAAATAGATTGGGATGGAGGAGCAGTGTGTAAAGCTGTTTTGGCATAAGGCAGCTTGGTGCTACCTGATGAACCCAGTATGGTTCTAAAAAAGTGTTGCACTTCAAAAATTTGAAGAAGATATGTTAGATATTTTCTAGAGGAATGGTCTAAGGATACTTTAGATACTACTACTACTAACAACTCACTGCAGCCCCAAGCCATATAATGTCAACAGAACTACGCACACTCCTCCTCCATCCTAATCTATTCAAAGCTTTTCTCTTTATACCCTCCCAGGAAGTTCCCATCTCCCTTAAATCTTTCTGTACAACATCCTCCCACCTCAACCGCGGTCGACCAGCTATTTATGCTTTAGATAGGCCTACTTATTTGAAGAATTTAGCATCAAACAACAAGCTGTGCAAAAAAAATGTTTGACCCTATTTTCTATAGCTATAATCAAGGAATTGTAAGATGGTTCAGTTTACGACTGACATGCTGCCAAGAATTACGCTATAGTCACAAAACTGAGCTAAATATAAACAGAAGATTACCGATAGCAGTTTGAGCTTGCTTTTGGACTCTTCATAGGGACATGCATCCAAACAGAATAACGAGCTTCAGTACTCTGACTTCCAGTAAGTTTACTATAAATCATCCGTGCCAAATTTGTCTGTTTTGGTCCTTTCAAGGGCAGTAATAAGGCTGGGATACCTAAGTGACTGGCATAGGCAAGCTCCTGGAGCAGCTGTTGCTCATAATTTTCTCTAGTGCTAGGACACATTGAGTCTACATTGATATAGTTTGATAGCTTTCCAACAACAATGGAACCCCAATCTTGAGAACTTAGTATTAAATCAGCTCTAGTAAATGGGCAGCTTCTATGTTTAGCTTTTCCTTCTATAAATTCTTGTCTGTATCTAGAAAAGAATATAGAAATTATTTACTCAATATTCTGCTATTTGATTTGTGGGACTGAATTCTAAACTGAAGATCAAAGAGCATTTGACCCAAAAAGCGAGGAGACTTCTGGCCTTTTTAAGTTGAACAGATTGATAGGATAGGGACAGTCATGACAACAGATTTCTTGATTTGCAGATCAACAATAATTTCCTAAAGAACACATATTTTTATTATTCTTAAAAAAAGAGCATTATTGTCAAATTTAACTGAAAATTGCTTTTGTATATTTTTTATTAGACTCATGTTACTCTGGTAATTTTCACTTGCAGTTTACAACTGATTTTCTCTTTGGATCGGAAAGTGATAAGATACTTCAAAAGATACTAGCTTTACCTTTCTCTGTCCTTTTCTAAGTTGATGACTAAGTTGACAATAAATATAATTCTATAAAATATATGACTAAACTAATGATCTTCAAAGCAGATTAATTGTTTTTCTCTTCTAAAATGTTATGAATAAAAAAAAAAATTCACCCTGTTTTTTTCTACCTTTATCTTTCCTCCTTAATTTGAGAAACAAGTTTGACGAACAAATATTTCAGTATTTAGTCATTTAAATCCACAGTGTTGATCAACCAAAGCCTTTATTGGTTTCTTGAACACAATTGAAAATGTCTTACCAGAATAGATTGTTGATCAGAAACGTCGCCAGAAGAGAATTTTTAGCATTTTAAGATCAGCTTAATCAGAGGCAACGCTGTAGCGTTGCCTATAGTAAAGGCCATACGGCTCATATGTTTTATTATTTATTATTATTTTTTTTCCCAGAGGCACTTCATATGGAAGGGGTTGTCGTAGAAACTTCAAAGGGGGAACATTCGATTGGAAATCGAGAGTTCTAGTGCCCTTTTTAATAGTCGAAAATGATTGGAGGGCAACTAGCCCCCCCCCCACGCCCACAATTCCCACAAACACATCCAATCAAAATTTTGAGATAGCCATTTTGTTCAGCATAGTTGATTTCCAGATAGAAAATATATTTTTGAGGAGGAAACTCCCCAACAACCCTCAGGGCAAGGGTTTTAAGTTATGCCCTGGGGGCGTATAAGGTTTTTATAGAAGGCGTTGTCGTAGAAACTTCAAAAAAGGCTCATTTGATTGGAAATTCATAAAGCTAGTGCCCTTTTTAATAGTCGAAAGTGATTGGAGGGCAACTAGCCCCCCCCCCCCACGCCCATTATTCCCCCAAACACATCCAATCAAAGTTTTGAGATAGCCATTTTGTTCAGCGTAGTTGATTTCCCGATAGAAAATATATTTTTGAGGAGGACACTCCCCCACAACCCTCAGGGCAAGGGTTTTAAATTATACCCTGGGGGCATATAAGGTTTTTATAGAAGGCGTTGTCGTAGAAACTTCAAAAAGGGCTCATTTGATTGGAAATTCAAAAAGCTAGTGCCCTTTTTAATAGTCGAAAGTGATTGGAGGGCAACTAGCCCCCCCCCCACGCCAATTATTCCCCCAAACACATCCAATCAAAATTTTGAGATAGCCATTTTGTTCAGCGTAGTTGATTTCCAGATAGAAAATATATTTTTGAGGAGGACACTCCCCCACAACCCTCAGGGCAAGGGTTTTAAGCTATGCCCTGGGGGCATATAGGGTTTTTATAGAAGGCGCTGTCGTAGAAACTTCAAAACAGGCTCATTCGATTGGAAATCGAGAGTTCTAGTGCCCTTTTTAATAGTCGAAAATGATTGGAGGGCAACTAGCCCCCCCCCCACGCCCATCATTCCCCCAAACACATCCAATCAAAATTTTGAGATAGCCATTTTGTTCAGCGTAGTTGATTTCCAGATAGAAAATTACTTTTGAGGAGGATACTCCCCCACAACCCTCAGAGCAAGGGTTTTAAGTTATGCCCTGGGGGCATATAAGGTTTTTATAGAAGGCGTTGTCGTAGAAACTTCAAAACAGGCTAATTCGATTGGAAATTAAAGAGCTAGTGCCCTTTTTAATAGTCGAAAGTGATTGGAGTGTAACTAGCTCACCTCCCCCTCCCCACGCCCATCATTTCCCCAAACACATCCAATCAAAATTTTCAGATAGCCATTTTGTTCAGCGTAGTTGATTTCCAGATAGAAAATATATTTTTGAGGAGGATACTCCCCCATAACCCTCAGGGCAAGGGTTTTAAGTTATGGAAGGTTTTTATAGAAGGTGTTGTTGTAGAAAATTCAAAACAGGCTCATTCGATTGGAAATTAAAGGGCTAGTGCCCTTTTTAATAGTCGAAAATGATTGGAGGGCAACTCCCCCCCCACTCCCATCATTCCCCCAAACACATCCAATCAAAATTTTTAGATAGCCATTTTGTTCAGCGTAGTTGATTTCCAGATATAAAATATATTTTGAGGAGGATACTCCCCCACAACCCTCAGGGCAAGGGTTTTAAGTTATGCCCTGGGGGCATATAAGGTTTTTATATAAGGCGTTGTCGTAGAAACTTTAAAACAGGCTCAATCGATTGGAAATTAAAGGGCTAGTGCCCTTTTTAATAATCGAAAGTGATTGGAGTGTAACTAGCCCCTCCCCCCCACGCCCATCATTTCACCAAACACATCCAATCAAAATTTTGAGATAGCCATTTTGTTCAGCGTAGTTGATTTCCAGATATAAAATATATTTTGAGGAGGATACTCCCCCACAACCCTCAGGGCAAGGGTTTTAAGTTATACACTGGGGGCATATAAGGTTTTTATAGAAGGCGTTGTCGTAGAAACTTCAAAAAAGGCTCATTTGATTGGAAATTCAAAAAGCTAGTGCCCTTTTTAATAGTCGAAAGTGATTGGAGGGCAACTAGCCCCCCCCCCCACGCCCATTATTCCCCCAAACACATCCAATCAAAATTTTGAGATAGCCATTTTGTTCAGCGTAGTTGATTTCCAGATAGAAAATATATTTTTGAGGAGGACACTCCCGCACAATCCTCAGGGCAAGGGTTTTAAGTTATGCCCTGGGGGCATATAAGATTTTTATAGAAGGCGCTGTCGTAGAAACTTCAAAACAGGCTCATTCGATTGGAAATCAAGAGTTCTAGTGCCCTTTTTAATAGTCGAAAATGATTGGAGGGCAACTAGCCCCCCCCCACGCCCATCATTCCCCCAAACACATCCAATCAAAATTTTGAGATAGCCATTTTGTTAAGCGTAGTTGATTTCCAGATAGAAAATTATTTTTGAGGAGGATACTCCCCCACAACCCTCAGGGCAAGGGTTTTAAGTTATGCCCTGGGGGCATATAAGGTTTTTATAGAAGGCGTTGTCGTAGAAACTTCAAAACAGGCTCATTCGATTGGAAATTAAAGAGCTAGTGCCATTTTTAATAGTCGAAAGTGATTGGAGTGTAACTAGCTCACCTTCCCCCCCCCCCACGCCCAAACACATCCAATCAAATTTTCAGATAGCCATTTTGTTCAGCGTAGTTGATTTCCAGATAGAAAATATATTTTTGAGGAGGACACTCCCCCAAACCCTCAGAGCAAGGGTTTTAAGTTATACACTGGGGGCATATAAGGTTTTTATAGAAGGCGTTGTCGTAGAAACTTCAAAAAGGCTCATTTGATTGGAAATTCAAAAAGCTAGTGCCCTTTTTAATAGTCGAAAGTGATTGGAGGGCAACTATCCCCCCCCACGCCCATTATTCCCCAAAAACGTCCAATCAAAATTTTGAGATAGCCATTTTGTTCAGCGTAGTTGATTTCCAGATAGAAAATATATTTTTGAGGAGGACACTCCCCCACAACCCTCAGGGCAAGGGTTTTAAGTTATGCCCTGGGGGCATATAAGGTTTTTATAGAAGGCGCTGTCGTAGAAACTTCAAAACAGGCTCATTCGATTGGAAATCAAGAGTTCTAGTGCCCTTTTAAATAGTCGAAAATGATTGGAGGGCAACTAGCCCCCCCACGCCCATCATTTCCCCCAAACACATCCAATCAAAATTTTGAGATAGCCATTTTGTTATGCGTAGTTGATTTCCAGATAGAAAATTATTTTTGAGGAGGAGACTCCCCCACAACCCTCAGGGCAAGGGTTTTAAGTTATGCCCTGGGGGCATATAAGGTTTTTATAGAAGGCGTTGTCGTAGAAACTTCAAAACAGGCTCATTCGATTGGAAATTAAAGAGCTAGTGCCCTTTTTAATAGTCGAAAGTGATTGGAGTGTAACTAGCTCACCTCCCCCCCCCCCACGCCCAAACACATCCAATCAAAATTTTCAGATAGCCATTTTCTTTAGCGTAGTTGATTTCCAGATAGAAAATATATTTTTGAGGAGGACACTCGATTGGAAATTTTTTTGAGGAGGGCACACGTTCCTGATAGACCTATGGATATTTATGTTCTTTGAATGTTTATTAGATAATCTGTCGAAAGGTGCTTATTTTTTACCTTGGGGCTTTACCACATTCTAATCAGATTCACTGCAGTCATAATTTTGTTGTTTTGATTTTCTTTTAAAGTTTTTTATTTTTTTAAAAAAATAGAGTTGTGAGAAAGTCAAAAGTTAGCGTAAAGAGCGAGGCGTTGAGGAGGGGACAGCCCCTTTCATATACTGAATAATTTCTGTTCGTTTTAAGTTTTAATGTCGCTCCTTACTTTCAGTTTAAAAAACTTTTTTTTTTATTTAAAGGCTGCAAAAGCGGGGGGTTTGGGGGACGGCAGCCCCCCAACTGTACCTCCTAATCCCTGTACGTTTTAAGGTTCGAACTTGTGACTCAGCCTCTTTAACTCTTTAGAAAACGTAGTTTTTTTTCAAATAATACTTTTATTTTAAAATTACATTCTGCTGCTGTTACGCCTTTACATCTGACACTTTAGTAATTCTGAGATAATTGCAAGAGGAATTTACTAGTCTGCTTATTTAGTTTGCTAGAGGCTAACATATCTAATTTATTTTATTCAATTTCTTAATAATTTGGAGCATGCAAAAACAAAGAAGTGAGTTTTGTCAAAAAAACAAAAAAGTCTTCTCCTATCATCAAAATAAAAAAAAGTTGATAGCATTTTGCAGCCGCAGTTTCAAGCTGACTTAATAAAATGCTTGGAAAGTAGAAACACAAACATTACTCTATGCAAAACTGAAGCTGTAGATTATATCATAAAATCCAAAGGCAAAAGCCCTTAAATCATGGGGGACAAGACGTCCCATGAGCCCTAATAACTAATCAAAAAGTTCATGGTAAGCAACTATGAGTAAGGAGCAACTCGGGTTAATAGAAACCAAAACTCTAAAAAAGGTATTTTGATAAAAGTTAACACACTGAAGAATTGGCCTTTAAGGCTGATTCTAAAAATATAAAACCTAGCAAGTTAATGTTCCCCATCAAGGGCTAAGAGCCTGGGAAAATTTGCCTGATTTTTGAAAAAAGAGGGAAACATAAGGCAAGTGATCTTATTGGAAATCACACTAGTAAATTCACTATATCAGAGGATCCTATTGTAAAGATTTCAAACTTCTATCTAGTGGGTGTGTGTGTGTGTTTTTTTTTTTTTTTTTTTTTTTTTTTTTTTTTTTTTTTTTTTTTTTTTTTTTTTTTTTTTTTTTATGGGTAATTGTTTCAAACTGATAGTTCTACAAGATCGGGAAAGGGCTTATTTTAACAGAAACTTAAAATTCTAGTGCCCTTTTAAGTAACCAAAAGATTGTGCGACAAGAAATTGACATTTTCTGTCATTTAGTGACGCCAAACAACAATTCCGCCCAAAAGAGTACCAAGTTGCTATCATTTAAAAATTAGAGATAACCAACTAAACTAAAAGCATCAAAAATATATATTGATCATCCCAGTTGCAGAGGAAGTAATGCCACATTGTGGCTTATTCATTTCCGAAAAGTCGCCGAGTCCACATAAGATAAAGGTTTAATATGGACATTTATCTTTATGCTTGATTCAACTAAGTTAATTCTTTTAATTTTTGATGGAATTATGCTTTGTTATGTACAATTGTGTATCAGCTATTATGAGGGAGGGGCAATGGATCATTGTGAAGACAGGGAAGAAGGTGACAGACGCAAAAAGGACATGCTTCAATGTATAAGTTTTCTACTCTAAATAGGTCTGCACATAAATACAGAAAGAGGTATGAGAGGGACAGTAGCTAATGTCTCACACTCCTTTATTCAGGGTGTACCCAGGGTGATACCTCCATTCATATAGCAGAAAAAGGTTTCTGACATCTATTTATAAGCTACATTTAACTAGACTGATTTCCTGATTTGCTTCATACTCCATAAAATTACGTAAGTGGTGTATGAGTGTACATTGTCTGTCATAAAGTAGGGGCTGCGGGTTATTTTGTAGACGCCTCCAAGAGTGCGTTGTAATGCCTAATCATCCAAGCGCTCATTGAGCCTTCAAATATATATATATATATATATATATATATATATATATATATATATATATATATATATATATATATATATATATATATATATATATATAGACCAGTTTTAGTTAATTTTTTGTTAAGAACTTTAACAGAACAAGACCATTTAGTGTCAGAGAAAGGTCCAAAATTTTGTTCGAAAGAATTATCGAAAGTAGAAGAAATTACCTCTTCAATAGAAATATCCTCCTTTTTTTGGAGAATATCTACTGATGACAGTCATATGTGATTGAAATATCCAGTTTTTTTTTTTCACTGTTCAATAAAAGATTTATCCGTGTTTGAACTGTTATCATTGAAAATTAATGTCGTTTTCGAAAATGCCTATATATATATATATATATATATATATATATATATATATTATATATATATATATATATATATATATATATATATTTATATATATAAAAGTCTTGAGTAAGATGATTAAAAGTCTTGAGTTGTAAACTTTGTTCAAACTTTTCTTCCTTAAAGGTGCCTAAATGTAGTTTTAATTTTACTAAAGGTGGCACATATCCTTTTCTTCTTACATTGTAAAAGAAAATCTTGTTAATTTATAACGTTTGCATGTCTCTTATGGGTGTTTATATATTTATTAACTTCTTGGGTCACATTATCCCTGTATATACGACGTATGTATTTTCGATGACCACACTGCCTTTCCATGACGATAAATAAGAGTTCAAAGTAGTATAAACACCTTTACTAGACAGTGAAATAGCAATAAAAAAAAATACTGTATATGTGATCAAAATACCCAGTAGTTTTTTTATTATTTTTTCACTGTTTATTAAAAGGATTTATCCCTATTTGAACTGTTATTAGTCAAAATAAATATAGAATAAGTTTTGGGGAGGGGGTGGTGGTAGAAATTAACATATAATCCCTCTTGATTCCCAGGAATATTTCTGGTGCATAGATTTATTACTGGTGTTGGGAGGGGAGGGGTAATAGTGCACAAGATTCTATTTCTGTGTGGCATAAAATACTACATTCACGTGCCTTCCAGCATAGAGGTTGAAAATGCCAACGACCTCGTCAAGAAAATTGTTGGGGGGGGGGGGGGGTAAGTGCTACATGGGCTTCGTTTTTGACGATTTTAAATTATGATTGATTTTCTTATATACAAGCAATGTTTCATTGTATTTAAACATCTATATACAGTGTGTTTAGCTGTCAGAAAACCCTATCGTAGAGATCATGATGGCTTCAGCTACATACAAGATTGAAAGTCTCACAGAATTTCTATCCATATGAACAATAATAACCCAATCTATCTACCCAAAATTCTGTAGTAAAAATATTATAAAAAACTAAGTCAACAAAATTACTGCTCATCAAAAATTTTGCCTAAGCATTCAAGTTTTGTTCAAGATTTAATTAAAATCCAACATTTTATTTTTTAAGCAGAAAAACTAAAAAAATGGGACACTGCGATACAATTTAAAATTAATAATATACACAATTTAACAGCAAGAAACTGGCAGTTTTATGGAGTTGGTAGCCCATATAATATCCTGGTTAGGCCTGAGTATGATTTGAAAAACTATCATAAATTAATATTTAAAAAAATTATTAAACTGACAATAAGGAGCAACATAAAATTATTCTGTATGGGAGGGGGCTGTCCCCTCTCAACTGTTCCCTCTTTACACTCAAGTTTGACTTTTTGTCCAAATTCTTTGTGACCAAACACACAAGCTGTTTAATTAGGATCTTTTAAAGCAGTATAAAACTTTAGTGTAGATAACATTGGATTGCGGAGGCAGCAGTCCCCCTAACATACAGAAAAGTTTCTGTTTGTTGTAAGATTTAATATTGCTTTTTACTTTCAATTGAAAAGAAACATATTTTTCTTTATTTAATTGCCAACCAGACCCAGCTCTAAATGGGTACCTGGAGAAATCTGGGGAAGGTAAACAGGAAGGGTTTGCGAAAGCATAGGTTGGCTGGCCCCCAGCCCCCCCATTGCACTTCCTGGCTGAAGGGCCACGAAACGGAGATCAGCACCGCCGGTTTGGACCTTAAGGGTCTAGTGCCGCATCCTTTACCTTTACCTTTTTTCAACCAGACCCAGACCCTACTGTTTGTCCTCTCAACTTAAAGAGAAGAACAAATTATAACCAAAACAGGCAAATCAGAGAAACAGATTAGGTACCTTCAAGCAATAAACTTTCAAAATGGACTAGAAAGTAGAAATATTTTTTTTCAAGAACCAAAAGTCACACTATGGATTGAGCTTTACATAAAATGTATACTAAATGGGCAAAATGAAAAAAGTCAGCAAATGAGAAAACCAAGCTAAAAAGATCAAGTGATGTAAAGCCTGATGTGTTCAGTATCCCTTGCTTTAATTTGTATACATTGATTTGTGAGAAACAAAATTATTTTCTTGAGAACCAAGGGGCACAAAATGGATTGAGCTTTACATAACATGGATACTAAATGGACACAATGAAAAAAGTCAGCAAGTGAGAAAACAAGCTAAAAAGATTAAACAATGTACCGCCTTGTGTGTTTAATACACCTTGCTTTCATTTATATACATAGATTTATGAGGAAAAAATTATTTTCTCCTTTTTAGTCTATTTTGAAAACAAGACAAAAAAAATTATATTCAGGACTATCAACCTTTTAGTTTTGTCTAAGATTAAAATCCTTGTCTTCTCTAAGATGAAACTTGTCTTTAAACTGATAAAATTTGAAAGTAGTTGAAATTCAGAAGTGACCACAAAATGGCTCATAAATTTGATACATTTATCTCACAAATACACAAACAAAACACAAATTGCCGTTGTGATTTTTCTGCCACAATGTAAAGTAATCATAGCATTATATTGTTTTTTACCTATGGTTCATTACCAGTCTGATATTTTGTTTAAATATTGATGGGGACCCCCCCCCCCCGTAAAGGCCCTCAGAAAGGACTCTCGTCGGGCGAGGCCCGACAAAAGTTGCTATTTCGGCGCACAGTGAAGCTTCTGGAAGTTTTCGTCTGGCGATGTACCATTAAAAGGAATATTAGTGGTAATAGAAAAGATTTGCTCGTGGCGATAGAGAATTCTCCTATAGCGCCACTTATAGCGATGGAGATTGTGTCAACTAGGCTAGCACCGTTCTCAAGTAATGAGAGAAAATTGAATATGTAGACATACAAATGTGGCTTCTTCTTTCTTGAGCTATCTGGAGATCAGATTCCTTTGGGAGCATTTACCATGGAGACTGGCGAACTAGTTACCTATTATCGGACTAGACTCAGACATACAAGAGAAACAAACACATATTAAAAGACAATAGATTTATTGAACTTACATGCTTAGTTGTACAGCAACGGGTCACTTCAAAGACAAATAAATGGTGACCGAGATTATTTGCGGTACTAATCGTCTTAAGTCTGAATACATATAGAAATTAAAAAACACATTTACCCCCACTCCCAAACGCAGTTCTTTCGTCCTGCGCTCTAGGGACTGCCTGCCATTGGCTCAAGCGACCCAAGGACGCAAATCTTCGTCCAATAATCTCTTTAAGATTTTTCAGATGATTCAGGAGTTCACACAGTTTTTTGCCATTTAAACTTCCTTAGAAATATCGTGCTTAGCATTTTGTTTTTGCTACTAATTATCTTAGCGAAATTCGAACGACTAGCGCCGTTGTCTGACTGAAGCTAGAAATGCAATTTCTCTTTTTGCTGATTATGAATTTAGACTCCTGGAAGCGGTATTTGAACTCAATTAGGGAACGTTTAATTTCTGCCCGAATCATCTTTAGAAGGAAAGAATCTTATATTTTAAATATATGGTATTCTACTGCTGGTGCACATCACCCTTCCCATCAAATAATGACGTCCCGTCATTAGTAACTGCTCATTAGGAGTGCTTAAAATTTTTCAATTATTTTTCTTATTTTATTCTAAATCCCTATCTAAAATTCATCTACCGGATTAAGATTATTTTCGGTTCTAGGTTAGCTACTATATTAAGGATTTTTTTTTTTTTCTATATCTAGCACTGATTACCTTTACATTTCCAACAAAGTTGGGGCTATTCTACTTTTAAACTATATTTTTTTTGCTGTCTATATGACGTACTACATACTATCTACACAACGTTAAATGAATAACATGATAATATTACACCTAATTCTACATGAATGATTTATAACATACAATATTTGGTTCATCATATTCACTGATGACATAAAAACACTTTCACTATTGAGATTTTTGCATTGTCAAAGCTATTAGGAAGTAACACATTTAGCTTCACATCTATTCATCACCTTTCGTGTCCTTAGTGTACTACACCCTTCTGTTGTAAATTACTGTCCTTCACTCCTTTTGTTGTGGCAAAAATTTCGAAGCACGTACGTTATGGTTTCTTCATGGAACAGTTCGAGTCTAGTTGTCTTTACACGGTATGTTTTCCCTAATAGTCAACTGGGAAATGACCGTTAAATATCGTTCTAATAGTCAACTGGGAAATGATTCTTCCCACTACAGGTGTTGGTGTTTTTCTTCTTAGCATATCATTTTTAGGATTTTTGAGGCACATAGAGAATGTATTCTCCAGTAAAATTGTTCATTTGTGCCTTTTGAAGCGGGTTGTCGTCCTATTATAGTGACTCTCTTAATATATTGTCTTTAAATTCAACTTCGAACCTCTTCAACTATCATTTAACTTCAAATATCGTTAAATATCGTTTATCTTGTACTGCTCGATGGTGTTCTCAGAGTTAAAGTTCAAATTGTCTTTAATTTCTGCTTCAAATATCTTCAAATGTCTTTAAGTGTCATTTAACTTCAAATATCGTTTATCGTGTGCTGATCGATGAAGTTCTCAGAATTAAACTTCAAATTGTCTTTATTTTCGTCTTCAAATATCTTCAAATGTCTTTAAGTATTTTTCAGCTTCAAATATCGTTAAATATCGTCTATCTTGTTCTGATCGATGGGGTTCTCAGAATTAAACTTCAAATTGTCTCTAACTTCAGTTTCAAATATCTTCAAATGTCTTTAAGTATCTCTTAACTTCGAATATCGTTAAATAGATGGGGTTCTCAGCATTTATGTGATTATATAGTTCGTTAAAGCACTTTATACTGAGGTTCAAATATAGTGTTACCTGATACATAATATGGTTCATAGTCGAAGAAACGACGATCTATGGTAAATGTTGTTTTCGTAGACGAAGTTTGGATGAAACTTGCCTGGAGTTATGGTGAGTACTCTTCGTTGGTTGAGATATGATGAAACTAGATGTTACTGGGTCGTATCTGTACTGGGCAGCTTATTGTAATACTCAATGACCAAAGTGTCCATTTACTTTCCTGTAATAAAAACAACGCAGCAGAGTCACATGTTCTTTGAAGTAAATACACATACAATAATTCACGCATTAATTGGGTTATAATTTCTTAGCTATGAGACAGAATTAAATAAATACACTAATATTAGTACTCACAATGAAAATTTAAAACAGAAATTTCTTCAAATTTGTTTTGATAACGAAAATATCGATATTAAATAAACATAATTTACCCTACATTATTAAGTTTGAGGTCTGTTTTTACAATATTTTTTCATGCCTGCATTGTTCACGCAAGTCCGCGCTGTATAAGAAACGCATGTGCAGCGTCATAACCGCACGGTTTTACGCAAACGATACTACAATGAGGGAACAAGACATAACAAGGACTAGTGGAGACCTCTATACCCACTAGTTTTCTGATGTCTTCCCTATTTCTTGGCTTAGACGTTCTCATGGGGCTCCGGGTTTAACGGCTGAAATGCCGAGGTTCTTAGTCTCAGGATTTTTCCGTAATTGCAAGTCAACATTGGTGCCTCGTATTCGCCTTTCGAATAAGGTCATTAGATGCAGGATTTCCAAGCTTGCCCGCGTAGATTCCAGTTGATGCTTGGCAAAGAATATAAGCATAATGAAGAACTGACATCAATATCTTTTTAGAAGGCTATTGTTTGAGCAAATCCTTCAGCACTAAATAAATAAATATTATATTAAAGTCTTATTAGAATCCGTTAAGCGAGAAACACCTTCACATTAATAGGGAATTCCTTGTGGGTTTTACTTAGTCGCCATTGGACATACACAGGGTTTCAATCCATATATCTTAACTGATTAAATGGTTTTAAAATTTTACATATTATTATTGAGATATAATTTCACATCCGCCGTGAAATTCTACATATAAACGTACCATAGGTTGTTTGGTTATAGTTACCAATAGTTGGCTATTAGTACATATATTACTCGAGTAAGAAACATTATATTTCTCGAGTAAGAAACACATGAATAAGCAAACTTGCGGCGCATAATTACACTGGTAGGCCTAAAATAATTATAATCTGCACTAAGATAAAATATTTCATATAATTAGACGCTTCCGTACTGATAATTTCTTGTTTTTTTTTTTTGATAATATCCATCTTGGTTTGGACATGGGTCGATTTTTCATAGAAAATCTGAGGGGACCTGAGTCAGTATAGGTAAGATATAACGTGACTGACTTGCGAAAATATGTTACAAAAATTAGAGCACAAGATATGTCGTAGATAAACCAATGAAATTAAAGGACATTTTTGTCACAGAACTATAGAACAGTGATCTCTCTGTTATTGTATATGTCATAGATATAAACTAGTGGAATTAAATTTTTCGCCAAGGAGCTAAAGACATTAATGTCTCTGTTTCTCTTTGGAAGTAATGTTTAACACAGAGCCGTAGGACAGCATACGTCATAGATATAATATAATGAAATTAAAAAGCTTTTCTTTTTTTTTTCTTTTTTTTTTCGCCTCGGAGCTATAAGAAAGTAAACTCTCTGTTTCTCTTTCAAAGCATTCAGATCCAAAAACGAAAACTTAGCTCACTGAAGTTTCTATTCAACCTTTAAGTATTGCTTTGACTGGCCCTGATTGGCATAAGAATACTAATTTCTTACACTTGAAGGACTGAGAAATATTCCTTCCTACGATCGTTTACACAAAAAAAATTACAAAAAACAATCATGGGCCTTGAGTTCCTCCCCGGGCTTCCCACAAGACGTGGTCCAACGCGAGTTGTCGTTTTCAGTAGACCACTAGCTTCCTACCTTTGGTTATTTTCTGTGATCGTCAACGTTTTGACATTACTCGTATTATTTTATTTTATTTTTTTTTTCATTAATATTGACTTGGTTAACTTTACTTGTACACTTTTGAATTTATTATGGTGTTAAATTCATATCTTTGAAATTTCTAACATTAGTTAGGGATATTTCAATCTGTCAGGTTTTTTAACCGTTCTACCTGACTGTGTCGTTATTTTCTCCTCTGTTTCTTGTGGTTTTTTCCCTTTCGGTTTGTCTAGCGAAATAAGGTCAAACTTTTTGTATTGTTTTTTCAAAAATTCTTGCCCTTTTAATTTCGTTTGTTTCCCGTGTGCAGCTGCTGAGGTCGGCCTTGATTTCCCTATTTCTTTAGCTACTATTTGGCCTGATTCACCATCAGACTCTTCGGAACTAGTTTCTGACGAATCCGGATTGGAACTTTTAGAGGTGGCACTTTTTGTGGTATCACCTGCCATTCCTTCGTAAATTTCTACTCCCCTGGAAGTAGAAGGTTTATTCTCTAAGTCCTCGCCTTGAGTTCTCAACCCGGGGGATTTGAAAGATTCTTGAGAGCTTTGGGAGGAATCAAAAGTTTTTGCGGGGTTCCTCCATTGTTTGAAGGCCATGTCTTCAGGGGGATGGGGCATTCTTTGCACAAAGGTTTCCCTCCATGAAGTCCACTTTTTAGGTTTGACCTTGGACACGGTTATATCATGATGTTGACCTTGCTGGTCATCCTCGGGAGTTTTATTCTCGGGCAATGTACTTTGACTCTTTTTTATGGGAAAATTTATTAAATCCATAGCTTCTCGCAGGTTTGTTTTAGTTAAATCTTTGGGAGGAGTTTTCTTTACAGTAATACCGGGGGTTTCTACAGCTCTGTTTAATTCTTCCTGTAAAGACAGGGGCCTTTCTATTGGTGTAGCAGGGGAAACCATATCGTCTGGAAATCTTTTGGGGGGACATGGTGTCGAAATTCTATCGGGGAAGAATTGGGTTTTTGGAGATATTGTATAATCTAAATCTCCTGCGTTTGCCGATGAATAACTTTTTGGACTTCTTGGCGTTTTTATTTCGGGAAAAAATCCTGGTATTAGGGATTTTTTCTTAGGAACAACTAGATTTTCCATTGCTAAAAATTCTTCAAAGTTTTGTTCATCACTCTCATTTTCAAAATAATCTTGTTTAAAATTGAAAGGTTTTAGCTCTGCCAATCTTGACTTAGGGGGTTCATTTTCCGAATCTGACGAATCAGTAGAGGAGGGCTGTGATACCCATCTCTCTGGAAATTTGGCTCTTTTTATTCGGCTAACATGCGCTTTGTAAGTTCTTCCACTATCGGGGTTTTCCATTTTAAAGGTATATTCATTATCGTACTTTTTGACTATTCTGTACGGCCCAGAATATTTGTTGGAAAGTTTTTTTCCTTCCGTTTTTGCCTCGTTCCTTAGGTAAACGAAGTCTCCTACTTTGAAATCTATATTCCCCTTAACTTTGGGTTTGTTTCTTAGTTCTTGGTTTATTTTACATTTTTCCAACTCTTGCCTAACTATTTTATAAGTTTTCCTCATCCTATTTATGAATTCTTGTTTATAATCTTCTGAGTCGTTATAATACTGCCGAGACTCAATAATCTCATTATATGGGACTCTAAAATCTCGACCAAAAAGTAAATAAAATGGATTGTCTTTGGTTGCTTCGGAATAAGCAGTGTTGATTACGTTAGTTAAATAAGGTAAGAATTTATCCCAGTCGCTCCTATTGTCTTTCGTATAAATACTTAGAACGTTCGAAAATATTTTATGTCTGTTTTCTATTTTGCCATTAGCTTGTGGATGGTACGGCGCTGTCACCATTTTCTCTATATTAAGGAAACTCATTAAATCTTTTGTTACTTTTGCAACAAAATTGCTCCCGTTGTCGCTCAAAATTTTATTAGGAATGCCAAATTGTAAAAATAATTTTGCTAATGCCTTACTTGTGGCATAAGCACCTTGATTTTTTAATGCTTTTGCAAAAGTAAATCCGGAAAAATGATCTACAACCGAAAGAATACAAGTATGGCCTCTGCTAGAAACAGGTAAGCCTCCACTTGTCCCGAATAGGTCAAATGAGATAATATCGAAGGGGTACTTTGCTACTGGGACCCTTCCCATTGGGGGATTTGGATAAGCTGGGGGGATTTTTCTCAAATTACATGCTTCGCATGTGCTTACAAATTCTTTAAGTTTTGTTAGTGCCGATTGTACGTAAAAGTATTGTTTTAACTTATGGAACGTTTTCATAACTCCTAAATGTCCACCTGTGTCCGAATGAAAATATTCAAATGCAGGCCCTATCAAGTTTTGTGGTAATACAGGTATTATCGAGGTTTGGTTTCTATTTGTCTCAGCAGTCACAATCCTACACAGTATTTCTTCATCAAGGTCGTAGTAAAAATTATCTATCTCTTTTCTAAGAGTTTTGAATTTATCCGGTAACGCCTCATCATTCACAAAATAATCAATTAGTGCTACACACATTTCGTCCTTTTTTTGCTTTCTTTTTATATTTTCCAAAGACAAGGGACAATAGTTAATCTTATTTTCTTTTACTGCGTCTTTGACTTTGTTTTTCTTACATCCATGTTTGCTTTTAGCATTGATAGCATTAACTTCATTTTCTTCAGTTTCCGACGGATCATTTTCTGGATATCTACTCAAAAAGTCGCAAGCTGCGTTTTGTTTTCCCTTTAAATGTTCAAATTCATAATCTAGGTCTTGGATTTTCATGATCCATCTAGCTAGAATGCCCGTGGGGTTTTTAAATGTGTGCAGGTACTGCAAGCTTTTATGGTCTGATCGTAATATAAATTTTCTACCAATTAAATAATGTCTAAATTTGTCCAAGTGGTAGATAATAGATAGTAATTCTAAGTTTGTGGCGGAATAACTACTTTCGCCTTTTGATAAAGTTTTACTTGAATAGCATATAACTTTTTCTATTTGTTTAGGTGTTCCCTGTAGAGGGTTAGGGTTTTCTACTGGGATTGTTTGCGAAAGGATAGCGCCTATGCCCTTTGAGCTAGCATCTGTGGTAACGATGAATTTTCCGTTTTCGAAATCAGGGAGTGACAGAATTGGTTCAGAAGTGAGTGCCTTTTTGAGACGGTCTAGGGAAGTTTGAGCTTCCTGGGACCAGGTAACATTATGGGAGTTCCCTTTAGTTAATTCCGTGAGGGGTTTCGCAATTTGGGCATAATTGCGTACGAATTTTCTAAAGTAGCCAGTAAGTCCTAAAATTCCCCTTAATTCTTTCATAGTTCTGGGGGGCTTGAGGTTTTCAACACATCTTATTTTATCAGGGTCTGGGGATATCTCTCCCTGGGTCACTACTACTCCTAAAAATTTAATTTTGGATTGAAATAAATTTACTTTCTCAGGCCGGCATTTTAAATTGCCTTGCCTGAACTTCTCGAACACCTTAGCTAAAGTTGCCAAGTGTTGCTCAGTGTTTTCCCCCACGCATATAATATCATCGACAAAATGAATTATATTCTTTAATCCTCTTAACAGGTGCAATAGGGGTCTACATAACGCGCTTGAACTTGTTTTAAGCCCAAATGGTACTCTCAAGTATTCATAAGATCCATATTCGGATGCTGAGAATGCAGTTTTATGGACATCCTTTTCGGCTATTTTCACTTGGTGGTAGCCTTGGGTAAGGTCCAAAGAAGTAAAAATTTTGTTTTTGCTTGAAATTGAGTCAAGAATTTCGTCTATTCTTGGTAGAGGAAATTTATCGCTAACTACTTGTTTGTTGAGAGCCCTATAATCTACTACGAGTCTAAGATCTCCATTCTTTTTTGGTACTAAAATCACTGGTGCACTATACGGACTTATACTTGGGCGTATAATTTCGTTTCTTTCTAATTCATGGATTTTATTTTTTAACCACTCTTTGTGCTTATATGGCACACGATATGGCTGTTTTGCTACGGGATTACCAGTCGTTAAAATTGAATGCTGATAAAATGGAATCAGACCGATATCATTCTCAGATGCAGAAAATACATCCTTAAAATTCCATAATAATTCGCATAATTTTTTCTTAAGTTCCATACCCGTAATATGATCCATTTTAAATTTGTTTAAAAATTGCGATTTAGTCAAAGGATATTCGTTATTTGAAGTTTTAATACCGTTAACTAGGTTTCTTTTTGAATTTTCCCATGTATTTAAATCATTTTCCGTTAAAACCTCGATTTGGACTAAACAAGTCCCCTTTTTAATTGTAATTGTATCGTTTTCATGGTTATTGGTTACCCAAATAAAACCTTCCCCTTGGTCATAAGATATAATCTGTTCCTCGCATGACAGATTTTCGGGTATTTCAGACGGTTGTCGCAAACCATATTTCTGATTTGCTAATTATTGGCTCGATCATTTGTGATATTTGGATTTTTTGCATCGTTTTGGGAGGGATTTTTGTTTTCCTTATCGCAAATCCGTAATATTTCTCTTCATTTTCATTGTTTATTAGATTCATACTGGCGCTATGCTGCGCCATTGCGGCATCTTGTGGCGTCACGTTGGGTTTTACTATGTTTTTCCACAATTCCACTATTTTCTTAATTTCATTTGATCTGTACTGTCGCATATCTCCTATTTTTACTTTCGCAGATTCAATGCTGTTATTATTTAAATTTACTTCATTTCTGCGATATCTTTCAGGATAATTGAATAAATTTCCAATTATGCCCTGTCTTTGCGAGACATGAGGTTCAAAATACTTCGACATTATACCATTAGAAATTTTGTTTACTGTTATGTTATCTTCGTAACCTCTGTTACGATTTCTTAAGGTAGAAACTTTTTCCTCCACCTTAGCTGGGTAGACCAACCTCTCGTTGGCTACGTCTAATAGTATTCTATTAGACCTTAGAAAATTTGCCCCTATAATAGCATCATATGGGAGATTATCGCATATAATAAAATTTGTCATGAAGGTTCTGTTGTCTCTTTTTACGTTTAGGCAAATTGACCCTTTTGCATTTAATTTATGGCCTGTAACACTTGTTAAATTGGGATTATTAGGGTTCTTTTGTCGCCTAATGTGCAGAGGCAACATGTTAAATACGCAAGAGTTTATGATATTTACAGTAGCTCCACTGTCAACTAAGGCCGTAAAGTAAACGTTTTCTACACAAAAATCATTAAATATAGGTAACTTGTTAATAATATCACTACAAGAAGGCACTAGTATTGTTTTGGACCTATTAAATATCCCTGGCACCCTCGGGGTCCAACTTATGTTTCTGAGGGGCCTGAAGCGTTTCCCTGAGAATTTATTTCATTTGTCGGTGCCTGTAATAGATATTCAGACGTATTAGGTTCCGTAGGCATATTTAAATGATTTACGTCTGCCTGTCTTTGCCATGTATTATTATGGTAGCGTGGATGTCTCGTGTCAGTGCCATTTGCTGGCGTTGACTGCCAGTGCCGTTGGCTTGTAAAATTTTCATTTCTCATCGGCAAATTTTCATGATTTCTATATTGCATTCTCGCATTATATTGACCTTGGCGAGTATTTGGGTTTTCAAACCGGTAATTAATTTGCCTGTTGGGGAAAGGGCTATACAAATTTGGTTGGTACGCATTATAAGGTACTGATTGGCGCAATCCCCCCTGGCTATAGCCTATTGCACGACCGGTGCTAAAATTTGTTCTTCTGAACAAATGGTTACCGTAATCTTGCGTATTACCGACAGCATTTCTTGGTATGGGATTGGTGACGTAGTGGCACTCTCTTGCTATGTGGCCAACAAGATTGCAGTTATAGCACCTTATTATTGTAGGGTTAATGGGCTGAAAACGTACTGTTTTCTGCCTAGCGGGTTCTGGCGTTTTGTTTCTTTGTGCTACTGGGGAGTTATCCCTTGAAAAGAAATTGGGGGATGCTTGATCGCCCTTGAAGATTGGGTTCGCGTTTGAGTCGCCTAAGCTATTTATTTTTGCATTACTATGATTAGCAACCATTTTATCAACTTCGATTAATCGTTCTACCTCTTGGACTGCAAGATCCAACGTCTGAATATTCTTGGATATTACTACTCTATATAGTTTCGGGGGTAGCCCTTGCAAAAAGGTATTTAGTATGACTTTTTCATACAGTTGCCCAGAACCACTTCCGTATTTTGCTTCTACAGAAATGCGTATATTATCCAGATATTCCCTTATATTTTGTGAAAAATCAAAGTTCACTACTCCATGTTTTAATTTATTTATTGAACTGGTTTCTATAAATCTCTCTTTGAATGCTTTTAACAAGTCATCAACCGTATTTATTGGCAAGTTGGCGTTATTTCCTATGGTATGTTCGACCTGTTTTAGAAAAGTTAAGGCCTGGCCTCTTAATCGTAGAAGCAGCATGTCTTTTAATGCTCCAACGTCTGTTTTTGTTAATTGTACAAACTGGGTCAATTGGATATTAAATTCGTCAATATCTGATTGACCATTGTATTCCGGGATAGATTTTGCAATCTCTATATTTTTTGCGATTAACTTTTGCACTATTAATTTTTCTTCTAAATCTTCAGACATTTTTTTTTTGCGTTTATATCAACTTAAAATAAATTTATTATTTTACTTAACCTATTTTGGGGGAGGCTATTATCTCCTATGAGATATTCTAAAGGGTTTCCCTGTAGTAGCTTAGCGGCAATAGGCCTAATCACTTTTCTTATATGTCTGTATCTTTCCAAAAATTAAATTTGAATTACAAAGTTTAAATAGCCTAACTAGTTCGCAGTTTTCCTCCAATTTCCTACAGGCCGCGCCATTTGTACCATTAAAAGGAATATTAGTGGTAATAGAAAAGATTTGCTCGTGGCGATAGAGAATTCTCCTATAGCGCCACTTATAGCGATGGAGATTGTGTCAACTAGGCTAGCACCGTTCTCAAGTAATGAGAGAAAATTGAATATGTAGACATACAAATGTGGCTTCTTCTTTCTTGAGCTATCTGGAGATCAGATTCCTTTGGGAGCATTTACCATGGAGACTGGCGAACTAGTTACCTATTATCGGACTAGACTCAGACATACAAGAGAAACAAACACATATTAAAAGACAATAGATTTATTGAACTTACATGCTTAGTTGTACAGCAACGGGTCACTTCAAAGACAAATAAATGGTGACCGAGATTATTTGCGGTACTAATCGTCTTAAGTCTGAATACATATAGAAATTAAAAAACACATTTACCCCCACTCCCAAACGCAGTTCTTTCGTCCTGCGCTCTAGGGACTGCCTGCCATTGGCTCAAGCGACCCAAGGACGCAAATCTTCGTCCAATAATCTCTTTAAGATTTTTCAGATGATTCAGGAGTTCACACAGTTTTTTGCCATTTAAACTTCCTTAGAAATATCGTGCTTAGCATTTTGTTTTTGCTACTAATTATCTTAGCGAAATTCGAACGACTAGCGCCGTTGTCTGACTGAAGCTAGAAATGCAATTTCTCTTTTGCTGATTATGAATTTAGACTCCTGGAAGCGGTATTTGAACTCAATTAGGGAACGTTTAATTTCTGCCCGAATCATCTTTAGAAGGAAAGAATCTTATATTTTAAATATATGGTATTCTACTGCTGGTGCAGCGAAGCCCGACGAAACTTACTATTTAATGTGCGCGAAGTCGACGGAAACCCATTGACCCCCTAAAAAAATGACTAGTCGAGCGGAGCCCTACAAAACTTGGTATCTTGTCGGTCTAATGTATCGTCATAAAAGACTTCCATTGGGCAAAGAACAACAAACTTTACTTCTTCATCTGCGCAAAGTCGACATAAAACAATTGCCCCCCCCCCCCTAGAAAACAACTCGTTAAGGCAAGCCCTACAAAACTTGGTATGTTGTCGGTCCAATCTAGTGTCATTAAAGAATTCCGTCGGCCAAAGGACTGTGAAATTTACTGCTTCAACTGCAAGATTTCGACAAAAACTTGAAATTTTGTCAGTCCTTGACTATGTCAGAGTTGACAGGTCCATGACTACTTAAGACTTCCGTCGGTCAAAGACGAAGAAATTGACTGCTCCATCTGCACGAAGTTGACAGAAACCAATTGGCGGCCTAGAAAACGACTTGTCGGATGGACCCTAGCAAAACTTGATATTTTTCAACGTGTCAGTTAGTCGGGTCAATTCCATCGGCTCTACTGAGAAAGAACTTGTTGGGAAATATTGTTGTTTCTTTCCAAAACATCAAAAACAATACACGGATCCATACAATTGCAAGGTTATACTAAGCTTACTTAGAACTAGACCTCTTTCTCTTGTTTTTCAAACGCCCTAAAACAAATCATATAGCTGAGAGTATGAAGAATTAAAACTGCAAGGGAAAGAAAGAGTTTGTATTTCTAGATTCGAAAATTTTGCTGCTTTGCGACATTATACTTATTTTAAGACTTTATTTAATAAAAAAAATAATAAAAAAAGAAAGGAGGCAGGAAGCCCAGTATCCTGGGTTGTGCTGCTACTCCAAAAATGATAAAGGAAAAAGATCCAGAACTAGAATAAAGCTTGTGTGTGAAGTTTGTTTTGAAAGAAAGAAAGATGAAAAGTATTACGAATTTGTCGCTGACTATCGACCTACCCACATTCAAAAACATCATAGTGAGGAAATTAAAAACGGTACCAAAACGAAGATTAGACTAATTATTGTGGAAAAGATCACTGTTTGAAATTCCAAAATGGTTACGTCCAGGTAGCTAAAAGAAAACTGTAAAAAGCCCTGTCACGAGCGAACTTTATCTCAAAGCTTATTGCAATTAAAGTCAACAGAAAGCTTAGAGTCTGTCTTCAGTGGCGCCTCTTGTTTTAGTGCTTCGCAGTCACAGCCACCTCGCGTCTCGCATTCTGAGGCTGTTAAAGATGTTTATCACGAAAGTTCATCAGATGGCCTAGTTGTATGTACACGATTTGATAGGATAGACTCCCAAAGTCTGGGCAGAATCTTACTTTTAAGGGGAAATTTGATCAACGACCGTCAGTTTGTGAAAGGGGAGTAAACTTTCAAAAAAATCGACTGAAACACTCAATAATTTGTAATTGATAAACGAGGAAATGATAATAAGATTAGGGATAATTAAAAAATCTAGCCTTACTTTGTAATTATAGATGATAAAAAAAAGAATTATCCTGAAGGGCCGTAAACATGTACTTTTAACATGCAAACTTTTTGTATTTTTACCTAATTTAATTTTTGTGAGTTAGAGGACAGTCTTTCCTACAGGATTGGAGTATAGGAACCGCGTGAGTCTTAAGAGATATTGGATTATACGTAACCATATATACAAGATAGCAGTATTACTATGCAGTCGATCTCTACAAGTTTAAGCTTGCTCACTACTTTTGGGGGTTCGTACTCTCTTTTCTTTCGAGGTGTGCCTTAAAATGAAACTGGACTAAACTAAACTTAAGCGTACCCAATTGCCTGCTAGAAGCAAAGAAGAATATAGTTTTGAAATTGCCTTTCAAGCTTAATAGATTATGGCCAGGTTTCCTTATAAAAGTTTTTTAATTTGTTTTGAGCTTTTCATTTTTTTCGAGTGAGTGAAATAAATACAAACGAACAGCTGTAGTGAAATCGAAGTAATATCTCAAAAATCTCTTGAGAAAGTTCGTCCCGGTGCATCCTTGACAAACATCGGAGTCTGAATAGAAGAAGATGCGGCTGAAAAAATCGAAGTTACTTATCCTCTCAGGTCTGTCACTGTGGAATTTGGTGATAGAAAAAAAAAACATTGGAAGAAGTTCGCTGGTAGGAATCAGTAATATATTTGCTCTTCTTTCTTGACTGTTTAGAGGTAGCAAAAAACTGACAGTTGAAGTTAAGTTGGATTACGTAATTAACGAATCAGACACTAAAATACAAGCGTTAGACATAGGGCAATCAAAATCAGCGAATATGGAACTAGGCTTATTAGTGAGCCACAGAAATTAATTTCTCAGTAAGTGCCAAGAATAAAAGGACTAGAATCTGAAGCCGAAAGTTTTCAGCAAGGATCATAAGGGTCGAGCCCAATCCCTGGCTCAAGAAAGAAAAACTTTCATAGTCAGAAAAGCTGAAGCTTATAAAACTAGAACCATTTCAACCAAAAAATCGATTTTACAATAAGCGAGGAAATCCAATCCCAGAGTTCCAAATACAAGTCGCGGTTTGTTAGAAACTGGTACAATGAGTACCCACAACGAGAGAATAATGTCGAGAAAGATTTAGGCTACTGCTTTGCCTGTTCGTTGTTTCCAACTGGACCTGGCTGCGAATACAGGAACAAAGAATATTCATTTATAACAGGAACTAGAAACTGGCACACAATGCAAAGGCTGAAATGCTCGTCCCTTACTTCTATTCAAATGGTCATAAGGCTTCTATGGGTGGTTTTATTAGTTTTATATAGAGAAATAAATCATTTCCAACCTTAGTTAACAAGGGGAAACTAATGAAACATACGGAGTTAGAAAAAGAAAGGGAAAGAGGGCGTCGCATTATATACATGTTGCTAGATGTTCCCAACACTAGGTAAACAAGGGCTGGTATTTCGTGGGAAGAATCATGACGGGGAAAATCACGTTCAGCTAGCCAATCTTCTTTCGAGACACAACATCGATACGAGCCATTGAATCAAAAACCAGAACAAGCCAAATGTCACCAGCTATCTGTAGGGTAGTAGCCAAAATAAATTAATTGCGATTGTTGGAACAGAGCTAGTTAAAAAAAATCGTAGCAGAAGTTAATGAAGCTGACGTCTTTGGCAAATTCGCAGACAAAACCGCTGCTGTCAGCTATGAAGAGTGTTTAGCTGTAGATGCCTTTGTACATTGATAGAGAGGGAGCCGCTAAAGAGCGTTTAGTCGTTATTATACATTCTGAATCAAAGAATGGAGCCAATATAGCAGAAGAAATTCTACAAGTTTTGTGGAAGGCTCATATCAATACAGAAAAACTGGCATTACAATTTTGCAAGTAACATGGGTGGGCGTTTTGAGGGAACACAAGATCACTTTTCCAAGCAGTTAGGAAGACATATTCAATACCTAAGATGCCTAGCCCACAGACAGAACAATATCATCCTTCTTGCAGAGATTTGCGAGAGCGCTGGAAGCATCATTGAGTTTACCGAGTTGTTCTCTCTAGCAAAAAAGAACAGACGAGGGTTGCCTTGAGTTTACAGAGCATTCACTTTTGCAAAACCCACTGCAGCGACATTGGCCATAGGTGAACGAATATTTAGCAGGATGAAAATCGTCAAGAACACATTGATGTCAACTATGGGAAACAATCGACCATCTTATGTTCATAATGTCAGAAAAAGACCTACTGGAAAAAATCACCTCATCCTACTTGTAGAAAAATGGAAAGTGGAAAAGTCGCACAACCTTAAAGTTTTTAATTAAAGTTACTTAAGTTATTTTCTTTGTCTTTATTTTGATTTTATACCTGAGTTTTTCTCTACAATATATGACAATTTTCCGCAACTAATAAGCGTTATTTTAACACACACAAAACGAAGTAAAAAATGCTGGTTGTCGTCAGCACATACTCAAATTCGTCAGCACATTTTAGACGTTCCCAAAAAATCCCAAAGTATTTAAAATGTTCTCATATATTTAGCATTTATAATGTTCTGTTGTGTTTTTACTGTTTTTTTTTTTTTCAAATATGCCTCCCTTGCCTGTACAAAAAAGTTTTGTATATATTTTTGGCTGCAATGTCAGTGTTATCATGAATGTCCAAAATCTGGTTAATGTCAAATTCACCAGTAAATGTCTGAGATTCCTTTTTCTCTGCTTAGATTCAATTACTTTGCAACTCAGCTTTTTCAGTCTTATGCAAGCTATGATGGTAAAAGTTGAAGTTAGGATAGGTTATGTTAGTTTATGTTTGATTAGGTTAAATTTAGTTATAATATTAGAAATGGGTTAAAAACCTAACCAAACCTAACATTATCAAACCTTGCACTAAACTGAAAAACTTGACTGGCAATGCTGACTAAATCCAAGGAGAAAAAAGGTATTTCAGACACTCACCAGCAAATGTTGACATTCACAAATTTTGAACATTCACAGTAACATAAGCATTCCAAGGTCAAAGGGAATATCGATATATATTTTAATGAACTGAAAATGATCTCTTATATCTTACTCTACTGAACTACTGAGTAAATCACATAAATGCATTTAGAAGTACAAGTGTGAAAGAATAAAAAAAACTAAAGGAAAATACCCCTCTGTGTAGCCCTGCATACAAGGCCCTATCCAGGAGGGGGATTACCAGGTTTGAACCCCTCCCCCAAGAAAATAATGTCTGACTTTTAAAAAGTAGCAATGCATATAAACAAATTTTTTGTGTATTTTGTAAAAAAAAAAAATTATATCCTACCCAATGAATTTTTGGAATCAGTTGAAACAAGACCTGTTTGTAATAGAGACTTAGCTGGGATTCAGAACTGGATCAAGTCAAAACTGAATGCTCAATTGACTTAAACTTAGTTAAAGCCAAGCCAATCATATTTTTTTGTCAAACTTTTTTTTATTGTCTAGTACTTGAACCTTGACCAGATAGGGAAAAAACTGCAAACAAAAACTTTAAAAAGGAAAATTTTAGAAAGAGCATGTCAGAGCCCAAAGCAAGTCTTATTTTTATAGTCCTAACATGGTTATTTTAGTTTATTAAATAAAAAAACAAGTTTTTTAAACTGAAAGTAAGGAGCGACATTAAAACTTAAAACGAACAGAAATTATTCCGTATATGAAAGGGGCTGTCCCCTCCTTAACGCCTCGCTCTTTACGCTAAAGTTTTACTTTCTCACAACTCTATTTTTGTTAAACAATAAAAAACTTTAGCGTAAAGAGCAAGGCGTTGAGGAGGGGACAGCCCCTTTCATATACGGAATAATTTCTGTTCGTTTTAAGTTTTAATGTCGCTCCTTACTTTCAGTTTAAAAAACTTGTGTTTTTTTTATTTAATTTCTGATCGTTTTTTAGTTAATGCAGCTTTTATTTTGGCTCACCGTCATTGAATAAGTAAACAAAATTTGCATAAAAATTTTACTTTTCTTTTTCTAAATGGCTGTCTCTAAATTTGGTTCTGACGTAATTTACAAATTAACTTACGTAACGAACTTCTATATTCGTATATTTTTCTTCTGGCAAAAAATACAAAGTTGCAGATATTTGCAGATATGAGCTTGAAAGCTATGTAATATGGTTTTCTGATACGCTGAATCTGACGGTGTGATTTTCATTAAAATTCTTTCACTTGTAGGGGATGTTTCCTCCCTCTTTAAAAAATCATGTAAATTTTCTCAGACTCGTAGCCTTTGATGAGTAATACTACACTTAATAAAATTTATATATTTAGAATCAGCACTATAAGTCCATTCTTTTGATACATATATTGACATCAAAATTACGTTTTTAAAAGTTTCAATTACTATTGAGCCGTATCGCTTGTTTTTTCTTTATTGTTTTTTTTATTACGTATATATTATTACGTATATGAGGGGGGTTCTCCCCTTAGTCAATACCACGGTCTTTACGTTAAAAGTTAAAAAAATGTTTAATTCACAAACCCCTGAATCACAAAGGCCGTTTAATTACAATAGATAGCTCTTTTGAAAGCACTAAAAAAAAAACTGTAGCGTAAAGAGTGAGGTATTGACTTGGGGGAGAACCCACTCATATACGTAATAATTTCTGTTCGTTTTAAGTTCTAATGTTGCTTCTTACTTTCAGTTGAAAGAACTTGTTTTTTTTTTAATTTAATTTCTGATCGTTTTTTAAATAATGCTTGGAAATCCGGCGCCCCCTTCATAGAAATGTCCCTTACCCCTGCTTTCAGCATTGCACTCAATTGTCACACAAATAGGTAAGTGGTCAGAGCAGTAGCTTTCACGAAGTACAGCGGCTTGTTTAATGGGAAAGGTAGAAACAACATGATCGAGGTTCGAAGTTGAAGAGCTGGGGCAAACATAGGTATAGGATTCATTTTTGTCAACTAATAAATATGAAGGAGGAATGGAGCTCCAAATGAGCTGGCTTCTGGGAAGCGTTTTATTATACAAATCACAGCTAAAGTCACCTATTAATATCAAGCGAGTGACTGCGGATTTTGCGTTTTTCTTGATCAGCTTACACAGTTTCTTGCAAGCACCCATAAACTTCGCGTCGGATTTCTCGTTACGATAGTTTGTTGGTAGGTAAACATTCATTATGGATGTGTTCAGATGACACAGCAAGAATTATGATCCACTGCTTCGATTAATTTGCAGGGTAAGCGATTCAAAATTGCGAGGCAGCCGAAGGGGCGTCCACACGCTGCCGTTATTTTTGCCGGAGAGAAAAACACTGTGCAATCCGACGAAATTTTGGTCAATTCTCTTTTTTCTGCTGACAAAAAATTTTCTTGAAGGCAAGTAATATCATATTCCTAGAGCAACTGGGCCAAAAAAGGAATTTTATCAGAAACTTTTCCGTTTATATTCCATGATAGAATTGAAGTTGAACGCAGCATTATTTCGAAATCTGTTTTCTTGCACGCGCCAGAGGGGCTTGACATTTGTAGCACCTTGGAGGAAGAAATAAAAATTCTGAAACCCGAATTTTTTCGAAACCAATCGTTTGCAGATTTGCTATCACATTCATTAGATCAGTTTTTCACTCGAAAGGTAACTTGAACGAATGGGAGTGACCAATTTGTTTGGCAATAATGCATTTAGGAATTAGGGTTCGTATATAATCTTCTAGAAAATCAACCAGGATACCTCTAATGACTCCAAAGTAGGCATTGCTTTTAATCTTGGCCTCGACGTTCGGGCAACCACTTGCGAGAGCCTGTAGCCCAGCTACTGCATCTGCTTTTGAGGCAGTGATGACACGCCAGTTTACTTTATTAGGCTTTAGCTTGACAATTTTATCACAAGTATTCCCACACACCTTTTCAAGAAATTCCTTTCTGAGACAAGGCTTGTCTAGGTCACGAGGAGAATTTTTCACTATAACTGCATACAATAGCTTTTCAGGATCATCTATAGTAGGGGCAAGGGAGGGCATATCCGAATTTTCACGACTTATAAATACATCTAACTTGTTGTAGATCTGGGTCATTTGTCTAGTAAGAATGGCGGACACTTCGCCATGACGATAGGGGACCTCAGCGGGTTCTACAATGACAAACGTCGGAAGATTAATATTTTTTTATCACAGTCTTCAAAGACTTGAATCATTTCAATCACGTTGTCATGCGGGTTTACTTTAATAGACACTCTTGTGCTGATTTTAGCTACTTCCCCTAGGATCGTTTTTGATCGTATTGCTCTTTTCATAAAGTTCAATGTTGCATTCCAAACAAGCTTATCAGACATTTCAAAATCTGCTCTGAGGGCAAATCATATTTTTCTAATTCTATAGTTCTCCAATATAGGTCACTGATCTGATGCTGCCTTCACGAAAGTTTGAACAAAACATATATACACACCAAATTTTCAATAGTGCTGCTCATTTCTGCATATTAATTTAATGAAAAGTTAACAAGTTGCTGGAAGAAAAGAGCAGCAGTATTGAAAATTTAGTGAGTGTATACAACTTGGACTACATATTTACAAATTAGAGAGGGGAGGGGGTAATGTGAAGCAGTCTGTATTTAGAGATCATATAGGGTACTAAACCAGTTACCAACCCTCAACAAATAAAGTGACCCCCCCCCACAAAAAAATAAGAAACTACTTATACCTCCCTGATTTTGCTCTGGAATGGCAACTTGTCATCTTTTTCTTCCCCGTGTTTAATGTGCGACAGCATTTCAAGCTCAGTTTGATGCATCTATTGACACAAAGCAGAGCCTAACTTTTGCCAGTTTAGAAATTTTGCAAGGATTTTTAATTTTTTGAAAGGCATATAATTACTATTAATAATTAGATGAAATTTTGATCAGTTTTGAGGAATGGTGTAATTTTTAAATGGTGAGTTTTCTTAATGATAAAAAATGATCCTTTCAATAATCTGACAGGGTACAGTGTTGCTTTGCTGGTCACAGGAAACCTATTTCCCAACATGGTTGTTTTTTAATCTAACCAGAAAACTGGCCAGAAACTGGATGAACAACCATGTTGTAAGATTGGTTTGGAGCCTTTTATCTTGAATTGTGGCCATACAGTTTATACAACAAATAAAAAGGAAATATTTTTTAATCTAGTTCTTTTCAGGATATTGATAATATTAAGGATCTGCCTCAAATTTTTTCTTTCTTTCCTTTCAAACTTTTTTTTAAGATTTCAGTAATTTTTCACATTAAAAAGAAAAAAAAAAATTTGCAAAGTTTCTTTGGCATTTTTCTAGGATTGAATCAAATCATTTTAAGATGAATACTTTAATCTGGAAAAACCCAATTGAACTTTTCAAACATTTTGATGTAACAAATCATAAGTAAGGAGCAACATAGCTCAATAGTAACAAAAACTCTAGAAAATGTAATTTTGTTACCAATAAACTTATCAAAAGAATTGGTTTATGATTCGAAATATATAAGTTTCTGTAAGTTTAGTGTTACCCATTAAAGGGTACAAGCATGAAAAAATTTGCTTTGTTTTCAAAAAAGGGGAGAAACACCCCCTAAAAGTCAAACAATCTTAATGAAAATCACATTATCAGATTAAGCATTATAATTTAATTTAACTTCCTTTTTTCAGGTATAGGATATAATACTTCAGCTATGTTGTATATTTTTCTTTAGGTAGAAATAAGCCTGCAATGAGTTTTGGTGATGGTGGCAATAATTGGAATTGTATTTATTGACATGAAACTTAGAATGGTCGTGAGTGCTTTGGGTCACTTGTGATGGGTGTGAGGGGCACATGCATCAGCAATGTATCCCTCAAGACCTGTCAACAAATTATGCTGGATCATTGAAAGACCTCATGAGTTCTCGAAGTAAAAAAAAAAACAAAGTTTTACTGCCAGACATGTTTAGAATAGCAGAAGTTCTATTTTCTAAGTTAAAACTTTCAGGGCTCGGAATGATTCCTGCTTATTAGAAAAGGGACTTAAGGGCCTGTCAAGAGACTTTTAGGGGTGAAAAAAGTGACCAATAGGGACCAAAGTGGGAAGGAATTTTAATTACCATTCATGGTCAAAACATTCCTTTGCACATGAACCAGAAGCAGTTGCCAAGTCACCCTAAAAATCATCATATTCATGAGCCTTGGAAGGAACTCATTTTCCCTGGAGAGAGGCAGTTGTATTTATTTTTCCATTTTCTTTTTGTTCAAATTTATAGTTATGTTTATTTAAAACAAAAATAGAAAGCAGCTTCAAGACTAGTAATAAGTAAAACAACCCATAAGACTTCAGCTTGCAAGCTAACTCATTCACTTCTTTGAGAGATTGGTGAACTTGCTTATCAGGTCCAACTTCCTCTTTTGTATGTCCTTATCTGCCTGCTCTTTTTCATCTGTTTCGTTTTTTTCGTTTTCTCGGTGTTTTCATGGCACTCTCTAGGCCTAGTAGGAATTGACCAAGGTAATGTCTATGGAACCATTTGAAGCCACCATTTTCTAAAAGCAATTGGTGGCCTCTTTCAAGAGGGCATCAACAATTGCTCGTTTTTGTTTTTCAGAGGCCCACTTTTCTTGCAATGATTCCTCAAGTCAATCTAGCTTTTTTTGGCTAAAGATGTCAATTAGGTTCAACTCCCTTTGTTTCTCTTGGTCTTGAATGATTTGTTCAGCAGCTTGTTCTGTTGCCTTGCTCTCCAAATAGTCTTGGTATTTTGACCAGGCCAACCTAATCAGTCAACAATTCTTCGGGAATAGGAAACCTTTCAGGTTTGCCTCCATATACGTTCAATTCGTTAATCACATATAGCTTCGCATTCAGGACTCTTTCTGACATGATGGTTTATCCAATGGAAGAAATCTGCCTGAGAAAAAAAAACCCTCTCTATGTCTGTACTGCTGCGCAATAATGTCAACGCAGCTTTTACAAGCTTCGACAAAACAATACACTTTTGCCCACCAAAAGCATCCATTATTGAAAGGATTTAAAGACAGTAGTGGTGTTAATTCTACTTAGTTCTTGGCTTGCAGCAATATCCACTCACTTCTAACATCGTCAACAATTACTCATAGAGGGATTTCTTGAGGAAGCACAGCTATATCTGATAGACTTCTTGCTCTTTTGCTTTCCGTGGGATCCAGGCACCTAAGCACTTTGACAAGGCTATTAGAAGAGATGGAGCACTGCTTGATCAACTATTTGGCAGCTGCCTTAAAAAGTCTTTGTGCCCTTTGACGGAACCCTTGTCTTTCTGCCAAGGTGAGTTTCTGAGCATCTAGCACAAGCTCAACCTGCTCACCTACAATAGTGACATGCAAATAGTTGTCCAAGTTCTGAAGTAAACTGGTAGAAATTTCATCAGCAGACGTGATAATGTTGGGTTTCAGAAGTGTTGCAAAAACAGTGAGAAGTAAGTTTTTCAGCTTGGCTGAAAAGTGAGCTTCAGCCAACCTGCTCAGCTACAATAGTGTCCTTCAAATATTTGTCCAAGTTCTGAAGTAAACTGGTAGAAATTTCATCAGCAGACATGATAATGTTGGGTTTCAGAAGTCTCACAAAAACAGTAAGAAGTAAGCTTCAGCTTGGCTTTGTCAATACAAGAATTCAAGTTCTGTAAGCATATCTTTCCTTTTTAGGTAGCTTACAGTCTTGAGGTGCTTTGCTGATGATGTAACATTCTTCAAATATTTCTTTAACAGCACATAGTGCAAAAAGTACTCCAAGAGTGCCAGCCACTGATCAACTGCTCAGCAAACAGCAGGTCCCAATGTCCGCCACTTTTTGGGACGTGCTGAATGAAACTATTGTATGGGACATCTTTCTTTTTCTGGCATTCTAAAAATTCTCATATCATTCAGGCCAGCTAAGGAAAAAAAATACCTCAAGATGACATCAAAGTTGGATGACTCCTCATCAAATTCCTGGAGCCCTTTTATTTCATGGGTGTTATGTGTTCCAAGGTTCAAAAGCTCTTTTGAAGACTTTTTCTTCTTCAATCTGGGGTTGGATGCAACAAGATGTGCAAGAAAAGTGACTTTAGTGCCTTTTCCATTCAGAAAAAGTAACTAAAAGTGACTATACAGAGGCATTCAGAACAGAGGCACACAGACTGCACAGGCCCTAGTCAGTACTTTTTTCTTATATTTTGCCTCCAGGAGAAACCTCTAATTTGGCTGTGGATGAAGAGGGTAAAATCCTAATATTTCATTTATTTGTTTTTATTACATTCATTATAAGAAGCAAATAGGAAAGTAACAAAAATAACATGATTGAACTACTACAGTACCATCTCAAACATCATGGTTACCTAATAAAGGGAAAATCCCAGCCCATAATAACTGAGAATAAAAATATACTTAAACAAACTCTTTTTCCTGATTAGAATCCAATATTATTAAAAATAGAATCCAATTCAAGACTGGTAAATGTTAGCTACATCCCACAAAACAGTGTTTAGGAACTACAAGAATAAGCTTTCAGAATTTTTGGAAAAGAGCCAGGAATCCCTCGAAAATGGGTCTGATTCAAAAATAGTACAATTGATCATCCAAGGCTAGAAACCTGGAAATGCAGGTTTACAGCACCCCCCCCCCCAACTCAAAAGTTACCTTTGAAATAACCATACAAATTTTTCTACAATTTAAAAACTCTCTTTGTCCATAAAACTTTTTTTTTTAAGCCAGTTTTCCAAGTTTCAGCAACTGAACACTGATGGAGGGCAAAAGTACAGGGGAATATCAAAAAGTTAAAAAATTCAATAAGATAGTGTATCTTTTCTCCATTATACAACTCAAGAATTTTGGGCTTAATAAAAGGTTTAAAAACATATTTTTATTGGTTTTATGTTGCAAAGTGTATTTTTGACTATATTCACTTCTTAGATGCACATTCAGAAAAGCAAATGATATTAGAAAACTAAATTAACATTCTATTATCAAACAGTTCGTGGTAACAATCTGTAAGTAAGGAGTGACCCAGCTCAATGGTAACCGAAACTCTAGAAAACGGGTTTTTGATACCAATTGATACATCAAAAGAATCAGATTTTAATGCTGAATTCAAATATATAAATTTCATCAAGTTTAGTCCTACCCATCAAAAGTTACGGGCCTGAGAAAATTTGGCTGATTTTCGAAAAAAAGGGGAAAGACCATCTAAAATTTATAGAATCTTAATGAAAATCACACCATCATATTCAGCGTATCAGAGAACCCTACTGTAGAGGTTTCAAGCTCCTATCTACAAAAATGTGGAATTTTGCATTTTTTGCCAGAAAGATCATGGATGCGTGTTTATTTGTTTTTGTTTTTTTTGTTTTTTTTCCCAGGGGTGATCGTATCGACCCAGTGGTCCTAGAATATTGTGGGAGGACTCATTGGAACGGGAATTAAAAGTTCTAGTGCCATTTTTAAGTGACCAAAAAAAAACGGAGGGCAACTAGGCCCCAAATAACGCTCATTTTTCCCCCAAAGTCACATGATCAAAATTTTGAGATAACCTTTTTGTTCAGCATGGTTGAAAATATGATAAGTATGTCCTTTAGGATGACTTAATCCCCCGAAGTCCCCGGGGGGAGGGCTGAAAGTTATGAACTTTACCCAATGTTAACATATAGTATTGGTTATTAGGATGTATACAGACGTTTTCAAAGGGGATTTTTTCTGGCAGTAGCGGGGTAGTTGGGTCGGGGGTTATTTGGGAAGATCTTTCCATGAAGGAAGTTTTCATGGGGGAAGGGACATTGCTATGAAGGGGGTGCCGGATTTCCCAGCATTATTTAAAAAAAAGATCAGAAATTAAATATAAAAAAAACAAGTTTTCCAACTGAAAATAAGGAGTAACATCAAAACTTAAAACGAACAGAAAATATTACGTGTATGATTGGGTTTACCCTCTAGTCAATACCTCGCTCTTTAAGCCAAAGATTTTTTAGTACTTTCATAAGAGCTATCTATTCTAAATAACGGCCTTTGTGATTAAGGGGTCATTTTAAAGGATTGGAACGAAATTCGAACTTTAGCTTAAAGAGCGAGGTATTGACTAGGGGGCGAGCCCCTTAATATACGTATTAAAAATATATGAATATAGAAGATCATTACGTAAGTTAATTCGTAAGTTACGTATATTTATTACTAATAAAAACGTTGGTAAATAAAATTAAACAAGTTTCGAGAAAGCCATTTAACCAAATAAAACTAAAATTAATATGCAAATTTTGTTTTAATTATTTATGTCCGGTGAGCCAAAATCAAAACCTGCATTAATTCAAAAACGTTCAAAAATTAAATAAAAAAACAAGTTTTTTTAACAGAAAGTAAGGAACAACGTTAAAACTTAAAACAAACAGAAATTATTCCGTATATGAAAGGGGCTGTCCCCTCCTCAACGCCTCGCTCTTTACGCTAAAGTTTGACTTTCTCACAACTCTATTTTTTTAAACAATAAAAAACTTTAGCGCAAAGAGCGAGGCGTTGAGGAGGGGACAGCCCCTTTCATATACGGAATAATTTCTGTTTGTTTTAAGTTTTAACGTCGTTCCTTACTTTCTGTTAAAAAAAACTTGTTTTTTTTATTTAATGTTGTGAAGAGGCAAACTTTCTGAGCTTATCATTTTTTTCTTTTTACTCTCTTTTTGGGTGGTCCAGACTTACAGAATTTTATCAAAATTTGGTTGAGGGCCCTTACACTTCTTCTAAGTGAGGACCTTAAGCTCTGGGTGGCTTAATTGGGGCAAGGGAAGACAAAAAGTTTGGACCCATATAATTTTACCACATTCTTTTTGGACCCATATATTTTTATCCTATAGTTTTACCATATGATTTTAGTACCCATATAATTTTATTAACTAGAATTGGCAACAATTTTTACATTAATTTCATTTCATTGATAATATTAAATTAAATGGAGGAAAAACAAATAGGACTTATTTGGCAAAATGGGCACAATTCAAAAAAAAAAAATGATACTGCATGACAGAGAATCTATAAGTTGAGACTTACCTATAAGGGTTTGTTGTGATTGATTTGCAGGGTGCAAGACCTAACAGGAGGGAGAAGGATTGCCCCCACCCCTAGGATCCCCCAGTCCAACTGATAAGGGTAAAGGGCACAATCAAAAGCTTGTGATGAAAAATAAATGCATAGGTTATGCAAAATTAATCTGTGAACATTTAAGGATGTTGCTTTGGAATTTCAAATTATTTCTTTTTTTCATACTCTCTGTTATATTACTATTACTAATTTGCCTATTATCCAATATGTTTTTACATTACCTTTCTAGCTCAGTGAAATAAGCCCTAGGTAAATCAAATTTTGAAACAGCAAACAAAGTCACTTTAGTGGCAATTTGAAAGAAAAAGTGCACAGGCTAAAATAACAGTTACAAAAAGTGATTTTAGTGACTGCAGCCAACCCCTGTTCAATGGATTCATTTGTGACCATACCTATTTATTGATATTAGGACCATTGATAACTATCTTTATTAATCTTTCAACATGTAAATTCTTCCTCCAAATGCATGGGATCAGCTTTTTTACAATTTTCTAACCAGTTGCATAACAATTGAAACACATCACCAGATGGCAGCTCACACCTTGATCTGTTAAAGAGGACAAAAAGTGCACTCTTGCTTTTTTCCTTCAGTGTTTGTAGTTTTGCTGTGTTCAAGAAAAAGTAAGCTTTGCTGATCTTCTTCTGAATATTCTGTTTACAGTGTGGATGAAATGCATCAGTTATCACGTACATAACTCTCTTTGCACTCATCAACATCCCAGGCAGTAGCTTACCAAAACATTTGGCTTCAAAAACATCAATGACTCTGTCAAATGAAGCTTGCAAGGACTTGAGAACCCATATGATTTCTGCTTTGTATGCAGCATCTTTGTCACAAAACATCTCAAGAGTTTTACTTCCATACCTAGCTGATCACTCTTCTCATTAAGATTAATTATTAAAAACTTTTTCGACAAAGTAAGTTTTTCAAAGAAAATTAAAGAACTCCATTAAACAAAAAATGAGCATAAATAAAATCAAATAATCTACCAAGCTTGAAACTACCACAAATCAGCCTTGATAAATAAATGAAACCAAAAACGAACAGAAATTACAATAAATAACCGAGTCAAATTCAAAACGAGCAGAAATTAACATAAGTTGGGCGCAAAACCCCTGTGCCTTCCCAAAAATCCCAAGGCCAGAACAAAATTTGCACTTTACTGAAAAAAATATAAATGTTTTTACTTTTATAACTTTAATAAATCAAATAATTTGAACATTTTTGATTACTAAATATTAGTATAGCCTATATATATTAAACTGACAATGCACATTCATTTGTATTTTTTCAGTAAAGTGCAAATTTTGTTCTGGCCTTGGAAAGGCATAGGGGTTTTGCACCCAACTTATGTTAATTTCTGCTCGTTTTGAGTTTGACTCGGTTATTTATTGTAATTTCTGTTCGTCTTGTGTTTCATTTATTTATCGATGCTGATTTGTGGTAGTTTTGAGCTTGGTAGATTATTTGATTTTATTTTTGGTCATTTTTTGTTTGATGGAGTTCTTTACTTTTCTTTGAAAAACTTATTTTGTGGAAATTTTTTTCTTAATTAATTTCTGTTCGTTTTATAATGACATAGTCTTTTCAGGGAAAAAGAAAATAACACTTTAAATCTTTTCGTTTTTTAAGACTTTATAGTTTGGCCTGCTATTTGTATGCTGGAGAAAAATTTTCAGCAATTTTTAACAACATACACCCTTTTAAAAATCTGGACACAAATAGTACTGTTTAACTTAGTTTCATGCCTCCTCTAGTTGACCTGAAATGGAAAATTTGATACCATTCGCAAAAAAATCTTTACTTTCTTTGATAGCTTGGATACACTTACACTATTTTGATTTGGTTAAATTTTAAGAGCAGAAGTAGCCTCGAAAGTTTGAACATAATACCCTCAGTCGTTCTTGGGATACTGCTGAAATGCCTTATTGGGAATTAGCCTTATCACAGTGCATTTTGATTTAATCTTAAGGCAACATTTAGTTTTTAAACATAATGGGCAAATGGGAGGGTGGGAGTGGAAGGGGATTAGTTGCCCTCCAACCACTTCCGACTATTAAAAAGGGCATCAGCCCTTCCTATTTTCAATCGATTGAGCCCCTTTCGAAGTTCCCACGACAACTCCTTCGATAGAAAGTGCCCTGGTCTAAACAACAACAACAACAAAAAATATCACTAATCACTTCCAGCTATTAAAAAGGGCACTAGCCCTTTGAATTTCAAATCGAATGAGCCATTTTCTAAAGTTTCTATGACAACGCCTTCTATAAAACCTTATATGTCCCCAGGGCATAACTTAAAACCCTTGCCCTGAAGGCTGTGGTGGAGTATCCTCCTCAAAAACATATTTTCTATGTGTAAATCCACTATGCTGAACAAAATGGTTCAAAATTTTGATTGGATGTGTTTGGGGGAAGGATGGGCATGGGGGGGGGACTAGTTGCCCTCCAATCACTTTTGACTATTAAAAAGGGCATTAGCCCTTTGAATTTCCAATCAAATTAGCCTTTTTTGAAGTTTCTACAACAACGCCTTCTATAAAAACCTTATATACCCCCAGGTAATAAATTAAAACCCTTGCCCTGAGAGTTGTGGAGGAGTATCCATCCCAAAAACATATTTTCTATCTGGAAATCAACTAGCCTACGCTAAACAAAATAGTTATCTCAAAATTTTGATTGGATGTATTTGGGTGAATTGTGGACGTAGGGGAGGGCTAGTTACCCTCCAATCACTTTCGACTATTAAAAAGGACACTAGCCCTTTGAATTTCCATTCAAATGAGCCCCTTTTGAAGTTTCTATGACAACGCCTTCTATAAAAACTTTATATAAACCAGGACATAACTTAAAACCCTTGCCCTGAGGGTTGTTGGGGAGTGTCCTCCTCAAAAACATATTTTCTATCCGGAAATCAACTACGCTGAACAAGATGGCTATCTCAAAATTTTGATTGGATGTGTATGGGGGAATGATGGGCGTGGGGGAAGGGCTAATTCCCCTCCAATCACTTTCAACCATTAAGAAGGGAACTAGCCCTTTGAATTTCCTTTTTTCATTTCATTTCATTTAATTAAAAAAACAAGACATAGCTCTCGTGGGCAAAGCCCAAATATGATGTCTCTTAGTCATAATTAACAAAATAAAGTTGTCTAATAAAACTTCGTCAGGATAAAAACACTTGAGATTGAGAATAAAATTATCCGGTAAAACTTCATCAGGATAAAAATAAACTAAACAATAAAAACACTAAAGATCATTATAATATTTGACAAAGCTTGGCACAAAGCTTTTACTATAACGCATGGTGTTACAGTGGACTGGGGTTAGTTTCGGAACTTTCTCAGCCACCTCCCTGGGGGGACGAGATCTTATAGGGACAAAAGGTGGGGGAAGGAATGATCGGTAGATGGGATGTTGAAGGAGGGTGGAGCCAAATCTTTGGCATAATTTTCCTCGGCGGGAAGAAAGGGATTCAAGTTTAAATTCCTTGAGGTAAAAGGAGTAAGGTAGAGGGGATCCACCATAAATGATTTGCAGTGATCTCTTCTGAACTCGTTCTATTTTATCAATTTCATCCTGGGTAAGGGCAAAGTGCCAAACCGGACAAGCATATTCAACTAAGGGGCGGATGAAAGTGTGAAATATTAGTTTCAGCTTATCCTTAGGAACTCGAAATTTTTTCAGTGTTTTTAGCATTTGGATTGCGCCGTTAGCTTTTTTTACAATTGTCTTTGTATTCTCCCGCCATGAGAGATCAGAAGAAATCACCACACCAAGTAAAGTTATTTTATGGCTTATTAGCTCGGAAGCGATAGGAGGTTCGAAAGACGGTTGAGTATTCTGAAGAAAAGAAAATGTCGTGACCGAGCATTTGTCTTTATTCACGACCATGTTAAGTTCAGCCGCCTCTGAGGTAACTTGGTCAATGATACCAGCAGCATTGCTCTTCGAATCCTTAGATACGATTTCCGTTAAGGACAAGTCGTCAACGTATTTCCATCTGTCCCCCAGCTTAGCAGCGATTTCATTTATCATGAGGAGGAAGCCCAGCGGCCCGATCACCGTTCCTTGTGGGATTCCACAAAAAACTGGCAGAAAAGTGGAAAATTGGTCTTTATACTTCACAGTTTGCTCTCTATTTGTTAAGAAGCTCTTGATGATTTTAATAATAAAGCTGGGTATATTTTTTTCCGCCATTTTTTCTAAAAGGATTTTGTGATCAACAAGGTCAAATGCTTTTTTGAAATCAATTGCAATTAAATTTATCCATTTTCCAGGTTCATCCAGGTGTTTTAAAATAAAATCAATTAAATTAACGAGGTAATGAACTGTCGAACACTTAGGGATGTTACCAAATTGCTTTCGATCAGTTACTTTCAAAAGATATTTTTTCAGCCATGCGGCAACAAAGCTTTCGTATATTCTGCTAAAAACTGACGTAACTGTGATCGGCCGGACACCAGAGAAATCATTAGCTGCTCCTTTCTTTGGAATTGGAGTAATAAACCCTTTCTTCCATTTCTTTGGAAAATATCCTGTTTTTGTTATATTATTGAAAATTATCTGAAGGGGAAATGATAATTCTTTAGCAAATGCTTTAATAAGAGCAACTGGAATGTCAAAAGGGGCAACGGAAGTTCTTTTTAACGAAGAGAGTTTACGGATTATAATTGCCGATGAAATATCAGCAATTAAATTATCATCTGAAGAAGTAGTTAACTTTACTGGAGGATCCTCGGGTGGAAGAGGGGGGTAAGACTGCACAATTGAAGCAAAATGGGCATTTAAATCATTCGCGGTTTTCTCTAGAGGCTCATCCTTCATGAAGTCAACTGGTTGAGAACTTTTGCCAGTCAGACTTTTTACTTTACTGAAAAACTGCGACGGTTTGGACTCCAAAAGATGGTCAACTTCATTTTCATAGTAATTTGCTTGTGCCTTTTTGATTTTCCATTTTATTTGGTTTGCCAACTGTTTTGCTTGGTTCACTTGACCTTTTCGTATTAGGCGCAATTTATGTTTTATCAGTTGCTTTATTTTTGAATTTACGTATGGTTTATCACTAGAACAGAATTTAGTCTTACGTTCGGGAAAGCACTCGAGAAATTTTGAATTTAACTTATTATGGAATTCTTCTACTTGGGAATCCAAGTCTTTAGCTGAAGAGACCGCGACCCAATTTTCTCCCGTTATCCAGTCACCGAATTGCAGCAGACCATGGTCAGTGATCGGCCTTGAAGTAACTTCGGTTACTGAATATTTAATTTTTACTTTTTCCAAGGGGTTCCACTGTAACATATAATGATAACTTCCACCAAGTGGTGCCAGTTTACTGGGATTCTGGTAATATTCCGAAAGATTTGACAGGATTACATCCAGAGATGTATTCCCCTTAGTTGTTGGGAAATCGACTAGAGTTTTAAGGTTAAGTGACCTGGCCAGCGATTTGCTATCGAGTTCGTTAGCATCTCCTAGCATTACTACTCCAAAATATGGGTGAGTTCTCTGGACATAATCTGTCGATTCCTGCAGCTTCTCCCAAAAAGCTTTTCTTGCTGCAGCTGGCTGACCAGGTGAATAATAGAAAACGCACATTGCTATGGCAGAGAGCGGCCTAGGGAGTCGCTTAGGTTGGGCTTTGACCCAAATAATTTCATCATTATCTTCAAGAAAAGGTATATTTAAAAGCTGAGGTTTAAAATATTCGTGCACGAGTGTCATTATTCCTCCTCCTTTTTTCCCAAGAGGATGGTCATCAGGCCGAAGTTTAATAAAAGAAGAAAAGTTAGGAACCCTCAATAAATTAAGATCTTGCCGGTGGACCTCGGAAACACAGATAACGGAAGAGCCAAGCATTTGAGCTGTAGTCTGAAGTTCAGTAAATTTCTCTAGATTTAAACTTTCGGCGTTGCTGTAAAGGAAAGAAGGAAATACGTAACGTTTGTCGTGAAACTCCCGGGAAAAAGGTTTATTTTGGAATTTCTTGCCCCCTATCGCGACTGGGGCAGCAACAGGATTACTTAAACTGAAGTCACCAACAATTTTTTCCTTCTGCAGGGAAAGGGGTAAAGGGGAGGGGGGATAGAATAAGGACGGGGCTGGTTGTTGATTGGCTGTTGATGAAAATGGATAGGTGGAGGAGGAGGAGGGAGGGGGTCTAAGAGGCTTCTGAGATGTGTCATAGGAGGGGTGGTGTACTGAAAAGGGATGCTGGATTCCCCAGGAAGGTGGACCTTCTTTTCTAGACCCCAAGAGGGTTTGTTTTGGATTTTCTGCTGTTTGCGTCGTCGAAAGTGGGCGTTTTTTGATGAGCTTGGGTCAGTACGGTTAAAATGCGCTAGTCTACAATTTTCATCTAAGCATCTAAAACGAGGGCACATCTTTATATGATCAAGGACACATTCAGTACTACTACATGACTTGGCAAGGAAACTATAACATGGATGTAGGAACCGGCAGTGAATACCAAATTTACATGTTCCTTCTTCGAAAAATTTACACACCCCTTTTGACTTGGGCTGTTCAGGGCAAGGTCGAACTGTTATCGGAGTCACTTTATTTTCATGAGCAAATTTACAACTAGCTCCCCTCTTGCAAAAACCATTCCGAAAGAACCAACACTCTCTTTTACATGGTGGCTTGATTATTTTCTCGAAAATGATATGTAAGTCCTCTTCCTGTAACTTGTCAATCGGAATCACATTATTCTCATCACTTGCGGCTATGTCAGTATTATTATTCACCGCACTTTGAAGGGGCATATCCGATGTAACTGACGCCGCACTTACAGCATTCATTTCGCGTTGATTATTTTGGGTGGCTGGCTGGGTACCAAGTTCATGGCCGCTTGGGATTTGATCCAGTGGAAACCGGTTTTGAGACTGATTTATCTGCATCTTTAGAGAATCGATTGTTGTTTTTTTTTTCGTCGACTAAAATGTCTAACTTACGGCGTTCTTGCATACCAATCGCAAGTTTTTCAGAAACAGACCTGACTTCATTGTCAAGCTTATCGATAACAGAATCACGGGCTGAAAGTTCATTCTCAAGGGCAGAGCATTTATTTCTTAACGCTGAAATTTCTCGTATATATTCTCCACAATCGACACAGGGAGTTTTCTGTTTTTTGCTGGGCCTAGTTATTATCTTTGCTTGGGGATTGGAGGACCTGGGAGTTACTATAGGCGTGTTTTTCGCAACAGATCTAGGGCTTGCTTTTTGCGTAACTTTGCCAGAAAGTTTTTCATCACTTGTAATCAAAGGGGAAGTGGGAAAATCACAGTTTAAGCATAGCCATTTCTCTAACTTCTCTCTTAAGCCAAGAGTAATCTTTGCACATTTGGGGTGCCACCATTGGCTGCATTTAGTGCACTGAACTGTCCCACTGGTTGCTGGATTTCTACATTCAGGACAATAATATTTAGGCATTATTAAAAGGGAAATTATTGATTCTGACAGGAGGATCTGCCCCTCTCCTGCTCACCAATTAGGGTCACATTAATGTCTTATTATATTATATCACTTTACGTCTACACTCTTTGAATGCTCAAAATTAATAATATTTCTTAATCTCTTACTGCAGGCAGTTTCACTTGTTGCGCAATCCAATTAGATTCAAAGTTCAATCCAGTTTATGTCCTCACGGAATATGAAGAATCTAGGTCAAGTTTACCAAAAGTCCATTGTTATTTATTCCTGACTTAATCCTTTAAATGATCTCTTAATTAACTCCGGTCACTGAATTAATTTAAGAACATACCGGACTTCAAATTTAATATATCCAATCTAGATAGATGTTTTCACCTTGAGATCTGATCAACGACTGAAAATCGAATGAGCCTGTTTTGAAGTTTCTACAACAACTTCTTCTTATAAAAACCTTATATGCCCACAGGGCATAACTTAAAACCCTTGCCCTGAGGGTTGTGGGTTGTATCCACCTAAAAAACATATTTTCTATCTGGAACTCAACTAGCCTATGCTGAACAAAATGGCTATCTCCAAATTCTGATTGAATGTGTTTGGGGGAATGATGGGTGTGGGGGGCTAGTTGCTCTCCAATCACTTTTAACTATTAAAAAGGGCACTAGCCCTTTGAATTCCAAATCAAATGAGCCTGTTTTGAAGTTTCTGCAACAACGCCTTCTATAAAAACCTTATATGGCCCCAGGGCATAACTTAAAACCTTTGCCCTGAGGGTTGTGGGGCTGAGGCTCCTCAAAAACATATTTTTCTATCTGAAAATCAACTAAGCTGAACAAAATGGCTATCTCAAAATTTTGATTGGATGTGTTTGGGGGAATGATGGGCGTGGGGGGGGGCTAGCTGCCCTCCAATCACTTTTGACTATTAAACAGGGCACTATCACTTTGAATTTCCAATCAAATGAGCCTGTTTTGAAGTTTCTACAACATAAAAAACCTTATGTGCCCCCAGGGCATAACTTAAAACCCTTGCCGCGAGGGTTGTGGCGGAGTGTCCTCCTCAAAAACACATTTTCTATCTGGAAATCAACTATGCTGAACAAAATGACTATCTCACAATTTGGATTGGATGTGTTTGGGTTAATGATAGGCATGGGGGGGGGGGGGCTAGCTGCCCTCCAATCACTTTTGACTATTAAAAAGGGCACTAGCCCTTTGAATTTCCAATTGAATGAGCCTGTTTTGAAGTTTCTATGACAATGCCTTCTATAAAAACCTTATAACACTCTTGCCCCAAGGGTTGTTGGGGAGTCTCCTCCTCAAGAAGATATTTTCTATCTGGAAATCAGCTATGCTGACAAAATGCCTATCACAAAATTTGGATTGGATGTGTTTGGGGGAATGATGGGCGTGGCGGGGCTAGTTGCCCTCCAATCACTTTTGACTATTAAACAGGCCACTAGCCCTTTGAATTTCCAATCAAATGAGCCTGTTTTGAAGTTTCTAAAACAACGCCCTCTATAAAAGCCTCAAAAACACATTTTCTATCTTGAAATCAACTATGCTGAACAAAATGGCTATCTCAAAATTTTGATTGGATGAGTTTGGGGGAACGATGGGCGTGGGGCTAGTTGCCCTCCAATCACTTTTGACTATTAAAAAGGGCACTAGACCTTTTAATTTCCAATCAAATGAGCCTGTTTCGAAGTTTCTACAACAATGCCTTCAATAAAAACCTTATATGCCCCAAGGGCATAACTTAAAACCCTTGCCTAGAGGGTTTTGGGGGAGGGTCCTCCTCAAAAACATATTTTCTATCTGGAAATCAATTATGCTGAGCAAAATGGCTATCTTACAATTTTAATTGGATGTGTTTGGGGGAATGATGGGCATGGGGAGGGGGGGGGCTAGTTGCCATCCAATCACTTTCAATGATTAAAAAGGGCACTAGCCCTTTGAATCTCCAATTGAATGAGCCTGTTTTGAAGTTTCTACAACAACACCTTCTATAAAAACCTTATATGCCCCCAGGGCATAACTTAAAACCCTTGCCCTGAGGGTTGTGGGGGAGTGTCCTCCTCAAAAACACATTTTCTATCTGGAAAATGACACATTTTGACACAAAATGACACAAAAAAACACATTTTGAAGTTTCTACAACAACGCCTTCTATAAAAACGTTATATGCCCCCAGGGCATAACTTAAAACCTTGCCCTGGGGGTTGTGGGGGAGTGTCCTCCTCAAAAACACATTTTCTATCTGGAAATCAACTATGCTGAACAAAATGGCTATTTCCAAATTTTGATTGGATGTGTTTGGGGGAATGATTGGTGTGAGGGGGGGGCTAGTTGCCCTCCAATCACTTTCGACTATTAAAAAGGGCACTAGAACTCTCAATTTTCAATTGAATGAACCCCTTTTGAAGTCTCTACAATGACCCCTTCTATCTGAAGTGCCCTGCTTTCAAGAAAAAATAAAAAACTGTACATTGTGTCAACATTGATCTTATATGCCCTCAGGGCATAACTTAAAACCCTTGCCCTGAGGGTTGTGGGGGAGTGTCCTCCTCAAAAAGATATTTTCTATGTGGAAATCAATTATGCCAAACAAAATGGCTGTCTCAAAATTTTGATTGGATATGTTTGGGGGAATGATGGGTGTGGGGGGGGGGGTCTAGTTGCCCTCCAATCACTTTTGACTATTAAAAAGGGCACTAGCCACTCCAATTTCCAATCAAATGAGCCTTTTTCAAAGTTTCTATGACAACTCCTTTGATACAAAGTGCCCAGATATGAAGAAGAAAAATAAAAAAACATTGTGCCCACATCATTCTTTACTTAGGCAGCACTAGTGTGCTGCCTATGACTGTTGCCTAGCAGATCCACACAATTGTAACTCTAACAGATTGAGATGAATTGCAATCTGTTTCTTGTGCTCATCCAATGAAGCGAGCTCATTCAAGGTGTAAAAGCCTTTGCAGCAGCTACAATGAATCCTATATATTATGCAGCAGAAAGAAAGCTCATCATCACCAATCCAACACCATTTGTTTATCTTTCTGCCACTCCTGTCTTCTTTAGTTAACCAGGAGCAACAAAATTTGCAGTTACCCATTGTCTTTCCTAAATACACTAGACCTGAATTCAAGTAGGTTCAAACACAGCAGGAAAAACATTAATGTTTATGCCTTCTGAATATTCTACTCATGGTACTCTTCTTGGTCAACCTGCTATTAGTTTGTTAACTAACCTAAGTGAAAGAATATATAATTTGTACCATTTGTACAAATTATACAATTCAGTTCAATTCAAAAAATACATACTGGTATGGCTTATTTTATAAATTACATTGTCCAGCAAATAAGAAATTATTCCTGTAGGTACTGGTTAGTCAAGATGTTGAGCCAATGTGTTGGCTGCATCCCATTCTCAAAGCTGTGGCTTGGATGACCAATCTTTGTCCACAGTTCTCTTGAAGGCCTCCACACTTTGGACTGAGACTGCTCCTTTGCTTTGGGAGTTCCACAGCCCCATGACTCTATTTTAGAAGAGGTTGTTCTGTAGTCTGGTGTTGGCTTGTTTGTTGTACAGCTTCTAAGTGTGTCCTCTAGTTCTTGTTCACTGGTCAAGTCCAGGCATATACTATTGCAAGGACTGAGTGTGCAGCACTTCAAATGCCATGATGACATCCCATGCTCCCAATAAAGCTACAGGAAATTATCAATCCTTTAATGTTACCACAATATGATCAATCTATCCTACCCACCCTATAGGTCAATGTTTGTCTCTATCCTTGAACAGTACTACAGTATCACCCATCTATCCCACCCACAATATAGCCCAAATTTGTGCTGTTATAAGCTTCCTATGCTTACAACAATTAATAGAGACTTTGGCCACAGACAAAGTTCCCCTGTTTTGTTGCTTTTTTCTGAACAGCATAACCAAGAGATAAGTATAAATGGATTTGTGCGGAAGCTATATTATCAAAGAAGGGGCTTTCAAATATATCAAGCTTCAGTTTTCAAATAGACTATGCTCCCAAATAGGGACTTTCTGCATAAAAAGAGACTTGGAAGAGACTTCAGCCAAAAAAAAAGGACTTTAGAGACTGGTTCCAAGCCCTGCTCTTTCCTTTTTAACATTTTTTATTTTTTGAAACCATAATTTTATTTATTTTCAATACAAGTATCTGAAGATTTATTTTTTTTCTTTTAAATATTGTTACTTTTATTAGTTTTCAACAAAAGTATCTGAATGTTTAAATGTAGAGGAACTGGTCTGAAAAACCAGTTGTTTCCTGTGTTGATCTTCTTGTTAACATGTCAGAGTAGGGCCTATGCAAAAAAAAGTATAGGCCTATGTCAGAAAACTGTTTTGGCATTTTATCTGAATGTTCATTGTTGTGAGTTTTGAAAAAGTACATTTATATATTAATAATGCTTGCTTTAAGCAAACATTTCAAGTGTATGAAAACAAGCAGTGACAGAGCTTTCAGGTGATGTATAAATCATAGCTGAGTCATTTGTTGTGCTGATTAAGGTACTGAATATTGTTCTGATAGTTGGCAAACTGGTTTAGTACCCTAGACCTAAATAAGTATTTTAGAATGCTTCAAAGTAGCCTAGTTTCCAGAATATGGAAGTTTTCAAACAGTAAAGAAATGGGTATCCCTTTTGGGCTTATATAAGTTTGATGTGAAGGCCAAACAGTTATTATATTTAGAAAGAGCATAACAAAGGCATAGAGTAGAGTATTTGCCTTGTCTATGCATCAATGTGCTGTAGTGGGTTGTTTGTAGTAGGCTAGTATAAATTAACAGTGTTCCAAATGCAAGCTAAAATACCAGAAAGGGCACAACCCAAGTCAAAGACAAACTATTTGTAGAATAGGCTAGGCTGTAAAATTGTCCTTTTTTTTATCTTGGATGTAAGAGATTTGTAGTTGTTTTATGTAACAGTAACAGTCATGGGCAATCCCTATTTCCCTCTGAATGAATTAGTAAGACCCTACTGTTAGGTTTAAGCCATATTGAATGCAGATAAGCTGTGAAAGATAGGCTATGCTAGCATAGGCCTATTTAAGACAGTCTACCAGTAACACATACCTTGGATGGACAAGATTAGTAACAACAAAATCATAGTCTAAATTTGCGGCATTTAGTAGTGCAGCTTGTAAATCAGGAACAGCATCTATGTCAAGACCAACAGATGCTCTAGCTTTATTCCCGGCCATTATGGATAATTTCTCAAATGTTATTGATGTGCAGTGTTTTCAGGAATTTTTTAGCGTTACCGACTACGAAAACTACCGTTATGCGAAAATGATGGCCGAGAAAGTAGAATTCTTGTCTTCGCCGTAAGACAAGCCTCAAATTGTGGTATCAACAACAAAGCGGCTCAAGAGATTGACAACTATGTAGACCCCGGTGCAGCGCCGGCGGATCGACCGAACGCCGCCAACGAGAGACCCGGTCCACCGCCGCCGAAGTGTCGCAACGCCACCAGCGCACCGCAGGCGCGCCGCCACCGGTTGGCCGACTTTAAATTAATTTTGCGGCAATATTTATTGCGTCAACCGCAAAGTCCGAGCTTTTCCTTCTCGTGTGGTTTTGTATTTCGATTTTCCTGATTAGAAATCAAGCAGTGCTTGCACTATCCCCGAATTTTCGAGTATTTCCACAAAAAATCTATGCGTCACCCCCAAAAAAAAATTTCGTTGCCCGAATCCCCGAAAATCATGCAATCACGGTGCCAACCCTAGCGATTTATCACAATTGACTTTCCCTGCCAAATATTAGTTTGCGTACCATAATTCTTCACTACTCTCTTGTTCGTTAATTTTCGTCTCTTTTGTTACTTTGCATAAAAACCAGACAGATGCAATATGCAATTTTAAATATTGCAATATACACAGGTCTTCATATATTGACAAAAAAGGGGTATCGTCTTTATAGAATGAATTTAAATCATTTCAAATGCAGTTTCCCAATCGCTATTTCTTACATCATTCGTAGTCAAGAGTTTTATTTTCAAGTTGAATAGAATTATAGAACGCATTCACTACTATACAGCTTCAGCCTTCAGTTGGATTTTGAAATTGACAGCCGACAGATTGTTTTTACAGCTGAATTGTAAGTTTGCAGAATTTGTTATTTCTTTAGCTGTTTTTAGATAAGATTTGCTTAATGTTTAATACTCAATTGTTGAACGCCTGATAGATTAAAGAAAATACAATCTTCTTTCTGAAAAATGTTTACCCCCCCCCCTCCTTCCCCTCCCCGCCCCAAAAAAACCTTCTGTTGAGATAAAGTTTAGCTATAGACTAAGCTATGTAAAAGGTTGGAGAATTAAAGATTGAAATGGAAGTTACCCTAAAAATATGATTCATAAATAAATTGTAAATTATTGCCAATAGGGGGGATAGGGGGCTATCATTTTTAAATGATAATACCTCATTTTTTTTATTGAAAGCAGGGATGCCAAAAAAGATAATTATTTTTTTCATTTAAAGTGAAGACAGAAGAAAATGATATTAAATTTCCTGGGAAACCATTGAAATATTTTGATAGGCCCAGGGCTCCCCATTGGGACTTGTTCATTGTCTTGGGTATTTTGTGATTTCTTATAGGCTACTGGCCTAATTTGGCTTTTTTGTGTGCTCCCTTTTAATTAAATTCTTTGGATCTTATTGAATGCCACGGCGAATCTATGACTCAGTTTTCCAATAATTTGAGGTATATCTGAATAATATCAACATTTTTGTTGTTGTCTTTGTACCTCTTTACTCATACCCTCAATTTTTTTTCAAGGAACACTAAGCTGTTTAACGTTATTTTGTGTGTTTGTTTGAACCATATAGTGACCTAGTTAATTAGTAAGTAAATTATTTTTTTAATGTCAAGCTTACACGGTATCCTATCAAGGTGGTATCCAGGGGAGTGGGGGGGGGAGGGATGTATTACATTTAAATGATAATATCTCGAAATTTTTTTATTGAAAGCAGGGATGCCAAAAAGTTATTTTTTTTTCTAATTTAAAACAGAGACGGCATCCTATCAAGCGTGTATCCAGAGTGGGGGGGGGGGTTAGTGAGCTATCATATTTAAATGATAATACCTGAATTTTTTTGTTTGAAAGCAGGGATGCCAATAAGTTAATTATGTTTTTATTTAAAGCAGAGATGGTATCCTATCAAGATGGTATCCAGAGGGGTGTTATTGTATTTAAGTGCTAGTACCTTGATTTTTTTTTCAGTGAAAGCGGGGATGCCAAAAAATTGAAAAGTTGACAAAAATTAACAGGATTTTCGTGAGTTATACTTGATACAGCACTTGTATAGTTTTATCGTCCAAAGGGAAAGGGACACATGTTTCCAATCCGTTTTTTTTCTTATTGATGAAACGGGTTTACTTTGAAAACATTCATTTATAAGTACCAGGCAGATTCACACTAAAACGAATTGTTGTGATGAAAGTGATATTGACATCCTCACCTAACGTTGCACTCAAGTGACAATGGCGCCCTTGGTGCAGTGCCCAAGTTACATTAAAAGGCCAGGTCATAATAAAAGCTTTCAATTTGGGAGGTTCAAGGAGGAGTCTTCGACAGTTTATTGACCTCAGGGTACTAGAGGTTGCAACGTTCTTACGCATCTACAGTGGTTGAAAAATTCGATCACCCTCAAATGATTACCAAAAGTATGCACAAATATAACAAATGTAACATCTGGAATGTTATAACACTTTTTTCAAAGCTTTGAAGAAAAGCAAAAAAGGCTAAATACCCCTAACTATGCTTGAAAGCTATTTTGAAAAGAAACTATTTGGAGATTTCCATGGATATGACCATAGCAGAAGCTTTGAGCCTGGGTGGGGATCAAAGAGGAGTTTTTGAGTATTTTGACCACAGGGGAATTATTGTTGCGACTTTCTTAAATTTGGTAGTCTTTTGAGTATTTGGAAATCAAAGCTTAAACTCAATAACTGATACTAAGTGTCCTAGCATTTTGCTTGGAATAAAAGTGACGAACTAGGAAGAAAATCTCGACATCTTCCTGGAGCTACTTCAGTCTGCATATTATTTCATTTAATTATATTTAAAACGGATGAGCTTTTCATTTTTTACCTAAGAAAGTAGCTGGCACTTCATTTTTCTTCATACCGAAAAAACCATTAAGTGTTTTTTGTTTCATTGTAATTGAACTGTTCTCATGTGAAGTGTTCATCGTTTGTTTTTCAATTCGATAAATTTACTCCTTTTAAATGCAGTTTATAATTTGACTGATATAAGGTATTTATATCAGTCCAAAAGAGCAGCCAAAAAATGAATAATATCCAAAAGAGCAGCCAAAAGCAATAAAAAAGCAGCAGCTCAGCCTTAGCCTACATGACATATATTCTATAAAGAAGCCAAACAAAACTTTAAAATGTATTTTTTTAATTGTTATTAAAAAACAGTTTTTAATACAAGGAAGGCTTTCTAGGAATCCAAGAGCAAAAAAAAAAAAAACAATCAATATCAAGGTCGCCCATTTCAACTGTTCTAAAGGTGACAAAACAGATATAGGCAAAAGGCATTATGAAAAAAATTAAGCTACTAAGTTCAGTTGTATTCAAAGTTTCTACCCAGATAACTGACGAGTTTGATGATACGCTATTTGAAGTTTTATATGCAATAATACTCGATGAAAAAAACTACTAATTTTGATAATTATTTATGTTAAGAATACATAGCTAATAGATACTTCAACTACTCGTATTATGCAAGGGTTCTGAAACGCCACAGCCATTTCGTTTCTACCAGATTTCTACTTCTCTTGATGAATAACGAAGGAGACCAGTTTCCAGCCAGCGACTTGTGAATTTTTGAACTCATGAATAGGCTCGAATCTGTTGTAAATTTAAGCTGTGATTTAAGAAAGACTGATGAAAACATTAATGTTTGCGGTCAACATTGATCGCGCCGGCAGCGTGCCGCCAACATCCTCCCAGGGGCGCGGCGTCGGCACGAAGTTTTGGCCCCACTGCAGCCAGTCTTCCCTCATCGGCGCGGCGCTTGGGTCTACTACTATGTACTATGGGCTGTACTAGACTAGGACTGCATTTTTTGTGACGCTGGCTCAGCATAAAGGGGGACTTCAGTAGCAAAAAGTATACTTTTCTATAGCAACCAGAAACTGGCTCAGTTGTGCTAAATCAAATAGTGAAGCATAAAATACTGAAAACAGACATCCATCCTTTAAATAAATAAATATAGTTTTAAATTTTGCTACTCTATCTCTCTCTCTCTCGTTCTCTCTCTCTCTCTCGTTCTCTCTCTCTCTCTCTCCCTCTCTCTCTCTCTCTCCCTCTCTCTCTCTCTCTCTCTCTCTCTCACTCGCTCTATCTATAGTTTTCTCTTTTTTCGAAACTTCAAGCATCGAAATTGTACGTGCCAGTTTAATAATTTCAGTGACCAGGGTTTTGAGGCCCAGTGACTGAAAGCAATCGAGTGATCTTATTGATGGCGTCATGCAACAACCCAGTGAGGATCAAACATCCAGTCAACTCTTTGTAGTTCCGCAAAAATATTCAGTGAATTTTTCAGTGATCAGTGATCAGTTGAGTTTTCTTGCTAGCCTAATAAGAATTATTCAAATCTTCCGACTCCTCTCGCAACCTGCTCGATTCATATAGCGTCACCTAAAAAGAGGCTCTATCTAGCTACACTTCAAGTAGCATAAGACAGGGAGACGACTGTTGGCAAACTATTATTATTTTTTTTACATGTTCAAATCGTATTTTAAGTGAACATAGAAAGTTTTCTTGCTTTTGGGAGCCCTGTCCTTGGAAAAGAGACTTTCAATGATAATTGACATTTTCATAGTTGTATATACAGAAGTGCGACAATGACAGAAGAAATGTGACAAACAGTACAAAAGTGTGACAGTTGAAATCTCTGCCGGTTTGTGCACTATTTTTGGCTGATCCATATCACGCAGTATCTTTAGATAAGCCGTATCCTTATTACGGCTCTTTTAAGCGAAGTCGGCCGAGAGAAAACAGCTTTCTGCCCACCTGGTTTGATTTTTCCCCAAATGACAACTTTGCATGAAAATGTTTTTGTTGAAGGCTGGCGAGGTAACATACAGATGAATGAAAGCCGTGTCTTCTTTTTAGTTAGTGTTCGGGAAGACATTTAGACCATATTTACATAAATACTTTCCAAAGTAATAAACTTCTTTTCAAGAAAATCTTAATAGGGAATTCTTATGCCATTTTTTTTTTGCATTTCATTACTGATCCACAATTATATCTGTAATTTTTAAGTTGAACGTGTTTATTTACATTGATTTTTTATTTTCATTCCTAAATCCGCGGTACCAGATGACAATTTTGCCTGATTTTTTTTTTTTTTTTTGTAGGAGGCTGGCGAAGAAACATACAGATGAGTGAAAGCCGTGTCTTCTTTTTATTAAGTGTTCGGGAAGACATTTAGACCATATTTACATAAATACTTTCCAAAGTAATAAACTTCTTTTCAAGAAAATCTTAATAGGGAATTCTTATGCCATTTTTTTTTTGCATTTCATTATTGATCCGTATTTATATTTGTAATTTTAAAGTCTGAAGTGTTTTTTACATTGATTTTTAATTTTTATCCCTAAATCTGCGGCGCCAGGTTTAATTAAATAAATGATTTGCCGCTTTTGTTTTATCGAGGTATTAAATGACGGATAGACATTTCTTTTTAAAAAATCAACAGAGATGTTTTTGTGGATCACATGCCCAGGAAGATTCTTTCAGATCGAGCTGCAACGTCGAATGAAGCTGTTTTTTAAATATTATATTTTCGACGAGCCAACTTCAAGATAATCGGATATAGCTATGTGCCTTTGTGTTTGTCTTGTCAGTTGGACAATGGGGAGGGGGTGCTAGAAAGCTCTAGAGAAGTTGAATTTACGTACTTTTGGAAAACAGCCATCGAAACTACAACAAACCTTTCACTAACAGACTGAAGAGAATCGTCGAGAATAACTAAACCTAACATTAGCCTTACTATGAACCTCTTACATTGGTGCCAACTACTTTCAGGAGCACCAGCAAACCATACTCGGCGATGGGTCTGATGTATGACTTGTAAAGTGGGATGATCGAGCTGAGGGGTGGACGATTTTGCAGCGAAGGGTTATCCCCAGTTTTTCTGTTGTCCTAGAATATATTTGCAATATACTAGCCTGCGGTATGCCTGCCTTTATTGAAAATTCGAAGAAAGTGAACCCTTCAAGAACGGCTCAATGAACACAATGAGCGATCAGAAATAAAGCTCTCAGTCACCTTTAACAGATATCCTCTGGCATCTTACGCGTTAGCAATGTCAAATGACAATGGCCTCATATCATACCTTTTTGCTAGGAGTTCGATCCATTCCTGGTCTTTGGTCATTAAGCAGTCAAGTGTTGAACACTTCCAGTGGAATCCGTATTGTGGGTAGCCTAAAATATGACTTGAATCCAGGTGCTAACAAAGTGAATGATTTGAAAAGCTTTAATAAACTTTCAAATTACAGAAAAGAATATATGATATATGATCCCACACACTGGATCGTCATCTGGTTTAGGTATAGGGATGAAAAAGGCAGATTTTGATATGCGTGGATATTATTCGGTTTCTCAGTTTCATTAATTTTTTCATAGTATTTTATTCCATTTTAAGCTAGACTAGTTGATGACGTTATTTCAGCCTTATTCAAGTATTTGTTTTTACTTTACTTTGAAAAGGGCTATTTGATTCTTTTTTAATGAATTATGTTGGGCTTTCAAGTGACATAGCTTTATTAAGGGCTAAATTTTATGAGTTTTTGTATGTTTCTTTAAGATTTTCATTTAGAAAACTAAAATTTTTATAGTATCTAAAATTTTCGAAGTAATTTGCAGGCTCACTCAAAAAGTTCTATAAGTCGTAGTTTTGTGCAAACCTTTTAAAGAGTCTTTTCATGTGTTTTTTGTAGTAACTGTTAGCACATTTAAATAAATACATGTCTTGCTTATTTATAAAAGTAGTTTTGATTTTTGTAGTACAAAAGACGATATCCCAAATCCATTAAAGCTTCATTAGCACACTTTACATATTCTTTGAGTTTTCTAGCTGAACGGCAAAACCAATTCGATTTTTCTTTTTGTCACGAATTGCCACACACAAATTTGTTTTTCCAAATTTTTTCTGTCATTGAGGTCTACTTGGTCCAGTCTGCATAATTTGACTGGAACTGGCTAATCATTTAATGCCACTATCTCTCCAGACTGAAATTAACATATAAAATTTACTTTGACTTCCTTTTTATTGTCCTTGAAAAGCTTTAGTCGACGGACTAGCGTATTGAAATACAATTTTTCTCAGATGCTTGTTATCTACACTTAAATGCTTTTTAAAGAACATGACCTTTACTGACTAGATATATCATCAGAGATATTGTAAGTATTTTAACAGGTTGGCAAATACACCATTTAGTTTAAGCAGAAAAAGAAAGAAAAATTCAGGACATTTTTATTAAAAGTAACTTGTCCAAAATTAGTGGTAAGGAACAGAAGAAAGCTAAAATTTAATTTGCATGCTAGCGTTGAACCAGATTATGATCAATTTCTACTCATGAGTCTAAATTGCACTAAATAATTAAACAAAACAAAAATTAACAAATTAAAACAAAATTAATTAACAGTTAAAAACAATTAACAATTAGAAAAAACTAATTAAACAAAAGATTAAACAAAAGCTACTTTAGGACCAAAAAACCGGTTCGGATGATATTGTAGGGTAGATACTGAATGCAAATATGGCCAGAAACCGCCTTTACTTTCAGTAGAGCAGTTTTGAGAATAGTGTAAGCTTCCAGTAGACACTAATAAGATGGCTTTATATTTGCTGGACACGAGGCTTTCAAAACTGCATGATGTCACACTTTATTTTTGACATTGAAAGAATTTGACTAAAAACACGATAGAACGTATTTTTCTTGTTAATTGCTAAAAACGAAATTTTTATGACAATTGCTACACCAACAGAATTGGCTTTTATGCTGATTCTAAATACAAAGTTGATTCAGTTTATTGTTACCACCCAAAATTAAGAATCTGAGAAAATTTGCCTGATTTTCAAAAATACAAATAGAAATTAAGCAAAAAAAAAAACAGTTTTTTTCAATTGAAAGCAAGGAACATTTTGAAACCGATTTGAACAGATTATTCTCTAAATTAAGGGGGATGTCTCCTCCTTAGCTCCTTACTCTTGACTCTGAAGTTTGGCTTTTTGTCCACATTCCTTGAGTAAATTTAAAATTGGAAGAAAAAGGATTTTCAAACCACTAACAAACTTTTTGTTTAATGAACGAGGTGTTGAAGAGGGGGCAGTTCTCTTTATATACAGAGTAATTTCGATTTGTTTTGAGTTTTAAACTTGCTCTTTAAACTTACTAGAAAAACATTTTTATTTGTTTAATTACATTTCATGAAATGGTATAGTGATAGAAGAGCTTTAGCAAAGGTCCTATCCTACTATGGTCCACCAAATAAATACATTAAAGTGGGATAATAAAGTTTATTATCTCCATGCAAGCGCATATTAGTTGCTCAAAGATTTTAAAAGCTACTTTCCTTGAATAAGGCAAATGAATATGCAATTTTAACAAATAAGTCCGAAACTTTCTCACTATATTTCACAATATATTTTTTCTCACTTAATGTCTATTTCTCAGTTTTTCCCCTACGGATTTCACGTTTAGTAACAGAACACTTTATGAGTAGCCAATAGACTGACAAACAAATGTTCACAAGTGAAGCAAAAAATCTGCACCTTCGTCATCATCATCGCTATCGCTTTCACGCAAAATGTTAGCAATTGATGAAGGCAAACCAGACAGATTACGGAGAGGCTGTCTTTCCGTCTTAGCGGATAAATTGCGAACTCGAGATGAAAATGTTTTAAATCTGAGGTCGTCCATGGTTGTTCTAGGATCTCTTAAGTGAACTCTCTTGTTTCTGTCTTCACTCACGTTTGTTTTTCTTCTACCTGATGCATTCTGTTTTGACTCACCAGTAAACTGACTCCAAGAGCTAAGCTTTGGACTTTCAACATTTTTCTTTGATTTCAAAATTTCTTTTTGCTTCCTAAGATGATGTCTTGATATCATCTTGTTGATTTTATTAGACTTGATCAACTTAAGAGCGACAAGTCTAGACCTTTTTCGATGAATTTTCTTTCCCCCACTTTCACTAGTAGACTTGATTGGCTCCCACAGCTTCCTCGTCGTTGCTTCACTGAGATGGCTAGAGTCCTTAAAAGCTTGACGTGGAGTCTCAGAAGTACTGTCAGAACAGCTGACACATTTTCTGGGAGTTGCAAGTCTTCTAGACTTTGGAGACTTATTTTCTTCTTCAGATACATTGGTGTTCAGGATAGGACTCTCTAAGTCATCATCCGTTCTTTTCTTTGTGGACTTTGATGCAAGAGCCTTTTTTTTAGCAGCCGGAGTACAGAACCGGAATTTCCCTGCAGTTTTCTCCTTTGCTAGAGATCTTCCTCCAGATGGTTTAGGCGTAAAATCATACTTGGAACTGAACAGAGAGCTTTCCAAGTTAACTTGCCCAGTTTCATTTACGGTTTTTGGAGCAAGCGGCTTTTTCTTACCAATCGACTTTTCACGTTTTAAGGCTGATTTAATCTTTGTTAAGGCTGACCTTCTTGATCTTAAAGACGTATTATAGCTGGATACATTAGAGATTAATATAGGACTTTCTTGCTGACTTTTATTTGAAACTTCTGAGGGCAGCGATCTTTTCTCAACAATGGGAATTTCAAACTGAAGTGTTCCAGCTGATTTATTCCTTACTAAGGTTAACTCTGTGGATCTGGGAGCTCCACTGTCGTCATCAAATGTGTTAGAGCTTATAATGGGACTTTTTAAGTAATCTTGTGGACTTCCACTCGACACTTTAAGTGAAAGTGACTTTTTCTTGAAAACTGGTGTTTGAAACTGAGGGTTTTCCCCTGATTTCTTACTTACCATTGCTGACCCTTTAGGTCTCAGAGTCACACTATTATCGTCAGATGCATTATAGGACAAAATAGGACTTTCTAAGTCAACTTGTCGATTTGCACGGGAGACTTTTTGACGTTGCATGCTTTTCTTAGCAGTAACAGTTGGCGAAAAAGGCTTTTCTTCAGTAGCAATTTTAGCTAAACTTTGATTGTGAGAGACACCTTCGTATTTTACTTCATCCAGAGGCGGTTTAAATCGATTTATAGTATCTAAAATGCTTTGATCCATAGGTTTGTTTCTGACTGCACTCAAACTTTTTTCTTGTCACTATTTCTGCTCAGCTTTGACACTTCAACATCACTAGATAGCTCCTGATTGCGGGAATGTATCCGTCCATGCTCTTTGATGTTATCTTCATATAGTTGGGGGAAGGATCCATTTAAATTCTTTTTCTTAGAACCTTAAACAGAGGTAGAAGATACACCAACAATTCTTTTTTTCTTTAGAAGAGAGTTAGAAAGTCTTTTCAATAGGTCAGCCATGGAGTTTTCCGGATCAATAAGCTTTACTTGTTTTCGATTAAGCACTGGTGACATTTCAATTTCGGGTGTCTGCTTCTTCACAGCGGCAGGTTGTAAACGTTGTATTGCATGTGATCGAAGCTCTTTTTCTTCCGCAAGTATTTGCAGAGTTTCTTTATTATGTTTTAGACTTGAGCCAGCTTTGACTTTAGTGCTGTAATGCTTTTTAGTAATGAGAGGCAATGGGCTCAGCAGTTTTAGAAAAGCTGCGAAGAGTAGCACTATTCTAGATCTTATCAATATTTCTGTTAAGTTGGTTATGCTCTGAATAGCAGTCTCATTTTCGTTCTCCTTTACCAGCTAAACATTCTCTGCTGAACACCTTGAACGCCGACTTTCTGTTTCTTCATCAACAAGCTCTATACTATGTAACACACTTTTCTTACCGCTTTCATTATCATCAGTTAAAAATCCAATGAAATTCTTAGCTTTTATATTTTTATTAAAATTGGTTTTCTCTGTCTCTGTCAATGAGGCTGCTATCTTTTTACTTCCTTTATTCTTTCTTTTGTTATTAAAAAAACTGTTTATGCTGCTATTACTTGAGTTGCAATCACCAGAATTGATTTTTATTGTTTTTTTCTTAAGTGAAGAAGGAATACAACTTTTTCTTCTTTTTCTTCCTGAAATAGAACTTCGGGAGTTTGACGGAGATGTATCACGACTCGTTAAAGATAATACAGACAATTCTGTATCACTATAGTCAACCAGTTGAACACTTTTCTTCTGCACAATTGACACAACTGCTTTTGGTTTCGAAGAAGTAGAAGCAGATAACGATTTAACACTTAGCTGAGTTTTTCTTTGTCTGAGGTTTCTTGCAGCACTTTTAGGCGTAAGAGGAGGGGGAGGCATCGGAAATAGAAGAAAATCTTTCGATTGCTTATGGTTCTTTGAAGCTGTGACTTTTTCAGGGCTATTTTTCAAATAATCCCTTTTAACAGATTCTTGCGATAGTTGAGTCATAGGCCTGTTTTATATTGGAAGTGGCTATACTTCCATTAGAAGCCCGAATACGCACTTTCTTACTTTTGGCACCCTTTCCACCCACAGATTTTGATAGAGAAAAATTCTACTCTTCGATGTTATCAGAAGGTGGACTGATGTTGGAGGAGTGAGGTCTATATTTTTGCAAGAACGCTGCTCGTCTTTTGATTGGGTTGATGGTCCCAGGAGGAGATTGTTGTGTATTAGTCCTAAGCATAAGTTCGGAATCCTTCTCTGATGAAACACACGATGCAATGTCCTAGAATGAGTCAAAATGAAATGGATATAATTGAAGAGTTTAGTATCCTAAAATAACTCTCCCTCTCAAATGTCATATGCTGTCGTACTAGAGCTTTAACAACGGATGTTTGATATGTCTGTTATTACCTTGCTCATGGACAACAGAAAACCTGCTACAGAATCCAACAGTTATTAAATTTAAAAACCTAAAATAGTCTAAAATAAAACCCAAATATAAGCCTAAAATGAAATTAAATTAATACGAAACTAATAAAATTTATAAAATAATAAAACCTAAAGTAAAACATTTTTCCAAGTATTGCAGTTTTTATGTTAATTACTGAAAATTTAATTGATCATTTTTATTTATTATCTAACTTATTATTTAAAACAAATTATACCTTTTAGTAGAATTTTTTGTTATTTTACTTTATTGATTTCAGCGTTTATTATTTATTACCGCTTTTTATAAGTTATTTTCAACTATTTCAATATTATACACTTAATGTTTCTTACACAAGAGGTGGTCACCGGCACAGAGCACATAGTTTGGAATAACTAAAATTAAGTTGAAAAACAGACAAAAAGAAAGCTAGTGAAAAAAGGATACTACGATATGCTTCATTTAAGCGACACCCCTAGAAAGGAACTAATAAACTATCCATTGTATAGACGAAGTTCAACCGGAAATTGGTCAAAAACCAAATTTAATTTTAGAAAGTAGCTGCAAGTTTTAAAAGAAATAAGAACAAATTTAATATTAATTACTATTAATGTTGTCTTCTTAAAAATATCTTCAATCTTACAGCAGAATCAGCAGTTCTGACAGCGAAAAGTTGGAAAAAACTTCAAACAAACGAACCCTGAGAAAAACTATTGTTGGACTATTGTGAAACACTGGGAAAACTGATAAAAGTAGAAAACCTTGACTCCATTTGACCCGTGGTAGTTCTGTCCTTCATCAGTCTTTACTAAAATCCGAAAGATCCCGTTTTTACCACGGCATAGTATTACATATAATTGGAATAAATTTCGTAGTTTTGTAGAATTGAATAAACCCCTGATTAATAATAGAATTAGTTTAAACAATCATTTAATTAGTAAATACAAATTTTAGTTGAATTCTGGGGTAGAGGTTCCTCATTTTATTTATTAATTTTTGTATTTGGTTATTTTGAATTTAATCGACGTTTTGTTTTTTGTTACCATGTGCAGAGTTGAAGGGCCACCTTTTTATTCTGGTATCTGGATAATAGTGTTGTTCAATATGATTGTTTTTTGAAAAAAAATATTGATCATTAAAGAACTTGAAAAATTAATTATTTTTAATTATTGTGATATTTCTTCCGAAAGACATCGGTCACAACACCCTTACAACGCAGTTGCAAAAACCCGTCAAAACAACTGACTGGCACCACTCAAAAACAGGACAGCCGTCACAAGAATCCTTCTGTGCCCTTATTGTCAATATAAATTTTTACCAATTTAAACCAGTGTATTTGTTTATTTTACTTGTAAAAACTAATGGCGTTTAGTCTGGCTTCAGCCATGACTAAGATTATTATTTTGTTAATAAATAATTCTGATTCAATGAGGTTGCTTCAAGAACCGAACTGAATTGCCACATTGCAAAAGACGCCAAAAAGTATACGAAAAACTAAAGAAACTGTTTGGGCAATTTTATTAAGTCAGGCTTGTTAGTTTTTGACGGTTTTCCCGCTCATAGAGAAGACATCACAAAGAAACAACTATATTTTCTGTAGACAATAGTAATGTTGGTGAAAACACCTTTCTTCATTTTTTGTTTTAATTAACAATCCTAAAAATGTGAATTTTAGAAAGCTGCAGCTGAGCAGCTAAATGTGGGTGATTTACAGTAGATCTTTGCTTTATACCTGGTTTTTAAGTTTCTCCAAGGGGGCAATGAGTTTTTTCAGGAGCAAAATTATCTTCATTTCTGTTTTAATTAATCATCCGAAAAATTTGAATTTTAGAAAGCTGCAGCTGACGAGCTAAATGGGGATGATTTACTGTAGGTCTTTGTTCTATACCTGGTATATAGGTCTCTCCAGAGGGGCAATGAGTTTTCCAGTTTTCCAAGAACATTTTTATTTTAATTAATCATCCGAAAAATTTGATTTTTAGAAAGCTGCAGCTGACCAGCTAAGGGAGGAGGGGGGGGGGTGATTCACTGAGATCTTTGCTTTATACCTGTTTTTTTAGGTTTTTCCAGAGGGGCAATGTGTTTTTCAGGAACAAACTGTTCTTAATTTTTGTTTTAATTAATCATCCGAAAAATCTGAATTTTAGAAAGCTACAGCTGGCCAGCTAAATTTACTGTACATCTTTGATTTATACCTGGTTTTTACGTTTCTCCAGAGGGGCAATGAGTTTTTCAGGAACAAACTTTTCTTCATTTTGTTTTAATTAATCATCCGAAAAATCTGAATTTTAAAAAGCTGCAACTGCCAGCTAAGAATCGATAATTTACCATATGCTGCTTGATCTTTGCCTTATACAAAGTTTTTAGGATTACCCAGTGGGCTCAGATTTACCAATAGGCCCACTAGGCCTGAGCCTAGGGGCACAAAATGCCAGGGGGCGCAATAAATTATCACAGTGATTTTTTTTCTTGAATAAAACTGGACTAATGTGATTTATCGTCAAAATTGCCAGTTCCACTCGCCTTCTTGATGCCTATTCACAGAAAAGTGATTTTACAACAACACAGGAATTCCGTGGCCACTTATAAACTGTCAGGAAATCGGGCCCTGTTTCCCGGAGAAGCAAAGGGCTTTACAGGAGGTAAGTACCCCCGTGTTCCTTAAAACAGCATGCATAATTTTTAAAATATGACGAAAATACGAAACCTTCGTTACGCTTGTCAGGCACAACAGCTTCACAAATCGTTGAGAGCAAAACAATTGAAATTCATTGAAACTACCTACTTCCAAAGGATTATTTTTGGGAAAATCATAGGAACTGTTCAGAGGTCAGTTTGATGAAGTACAAAAAAGTCACTGGCCAATCTCTTACCGATATTTCAAGATTTTTGCCAGTCTTCCCCATATTTTGTTATAGTATACATATCCTTCACCTGCTTTTATACTTTTTAACAACCCAACCCCACATCAACACCACCAAAAAAGCCTTATACTTAAGCTCCTACTTACATATATAAATGGAGCGTATATGTTGTATATGGACAACAGCGCTGCAGGATAAAGCCACCTTAACTGCAATAACTATTTTTTTCAGTCCCAAGGACAGTGAAAACGTAATCGGATTGTTTCAGTCGGTAAAGGATATTTACACAACCACATCGATCTTCGAAAGTCGGGAAAAGTCTAGATTTTTAATCAAAAAGACCTTCATACGCGTTTACAGTTTATAACAGTAGCAGGCACAAAAAAAAAGCAGAAGTGAGAAATCAGCAAAAAAAAAGTTAAAAACACGTAGCGTCAGTCTAAGAAAGTGCAGCTTTCCTTTAAAGGTCCAGGAATATATCTTTCTAATTTATTTTCACGTTTCAACACGGACGAACAAGTTTTTCTTGTTTATTTTCACGCTTTAACGCCAAAAAACTGACGGATATATGATACTGACCTAAAAACTTAACAATTTAGAACAACCAGAAGAAAGAACTTGGATAATCACGGTTTTAAGGTACAGATAGACCTAAGATAGGCCAAGGGACGGAAAAAAACCTTAGTTTGATGTCCTTGGTACTTTGAAGCTACACTTGAAGTTGTCGTAACTCTGTTAATGCTACACTGATGTCGTATTACTGTCTATTGATGATGTCTATTTCAATTTTTTCAATGAAAATGCCGAAATAGCCATTTTTCAATGAAGATACCCCCCAAAAATGTCATTTTACAAATCAAGAGGACAAACAATTTGGGGGTGGAATGGGAGGAATCTATTGACGATGTACGTACGTTTGTTTTCCTCCCTTATAGACTTTCTCTTCAAGGTGAAATTTAGGGTGGCATAGTCAAGTTGTATTTAAAATAAAAAGCAAAACACACTCTTAAGGGATATTCAGTGGTGTAAGAGGTCCCCGAAATTTGAAGATCCCTTAAATAGTTAAAAATTTTGGTTACAGCTCTTTCCAATTTGCAGCTTATACTGACATCAGTTTATGCATATGTACCTGCCAGTATCAACTATGCGCTGGAATTAACAAATACACGAGCAAAAAGTAAAGGGCAACTCTTGTCAAATGAAATTTATCTAGAAAAAATGGAGTTATGATAATAATGTATACAATAAAAATACGGTTTATTATTTTTAATTATCAAAAATAATTAAATTTACAATTATTGTTATTTTTACAAAACTAACGTTAAATACTTAGTTTCCCGAAAAATTCTTTAAATACTTTTCCGTTAAATACTTATTTTCCTGAAAACCTGTTTATTATGAAATAAACATAAATCAAACACAACTTGATTAAAAAGCTTCTTTAAGAATCTTAAATTAAGATGCAAGTGAAAATTAAACATTAAAATGGGCTTAAACAACTCAACAAAAAGGCTGCCGCTCTTTCAAGTTTACCAGAATACAATTCACTCTTTACTTAAACATTCCTAATATAAAACCCCAAATATTGTGGTTTCAAAAAACGACAAAGGGATTCAAGTATAAACAAGCATCAAGTCACTGATGAATCTTATCTGTCTTGACTTACTCGTATTTCGTTGTTCTATTATCAATCCCAATACCTTATTATATCCCATATTAGTAGTTATTCTATTATATCCCATTATATTCCAATAAAATGACCCCAGTAATTTCATTTCTTCATTCATTGTTCATTTACTTAAAGCTGAACATTTTTCAGCTATTATTTATCTAAAATTCATATATGGTGCTTTCGTGAAGTTTTGGCATACGACTTCTTGGCTTGTGATTATTAGAGATATCACACGAAAATTCATAGCGGCCTCAAGGGGAATCAAAAAGGTTCCTTTAAATATGCTAGTTTTTCTTATTGGAGTTCAACAACTGCTCTTCATCTGTGAATAAAACTTCTTTCTTTATTTAATCACTGAGAAAATAGGCAATACACGTTAAATTACTGATTGAAGGGGCTTCTTCGATAAGAAGACATTCTTAAAACTCATGATTAATCATATTCAGTTTTAAAGGATTCTTTCTAGTATATGTTTCTTCTTATAAAATATTCTAAATGAAATAAGCGCATTTATACTAAACAGAACATAATTATGAGAGACCAAAGTGTATCATGGCCGTTCTGATGGAAAATTAGGAAAAAACAGCTCTTACACTGTCTGAAATGTTCTCTCCTTCGTCACCATCATCACCGCCTTCCAGGCCATTCTCAGCCATAAGCTTGTTATCTGTTGAAACAAAAGCGAATTAATTGGAATGTCTTTTGGAATTGGAATAGTCTCCAAGACAAAGAAGAACATTTCATACATTTCAAATTTATTTCAGAAACTATTTTTACACAGGTAAGGTAGGTAAGGTGACAAAACAAGTCAAATAGCGGTCCAAATGGGCTGAAACTTCATTCTTCGGACACTACAGATAAGCTGTTTTGATGGCTTTGGTGAACATACTGTCTCTTGATATACCTAACAGTTTCACCACGAATAGATCAAGTTCCAAACGGGCTAGTAGTGCCAGATCAGAGAAATATTTGTTGCCCCCCCCCCGCCACACGTCTTCCTAAAAACACAAAATAAGAATTCCCCTACCTCCCTCCCCTCCCCACTATTCTGAGAGTTTTACCTCGATCCCAAGAATTAGTTCCCAAGATGTTGCAGTTAAGTCATTTTGATAACCTAGTTAACGTTTTTTTTGTGATTTACATTTGCCTTCCCCCAAGCCAAAAGTTGAGGTTTACTTGACCCGCCATCAACCACTGAAACTTTCAACTCGATCCTCAAGCTGTTCCTGAGAAAACGCAGATACATTATTTTCATAACCTTGCAATACAAGATTTCTTTGGTCGACAATGCTACTTCTCCAGGAATAAATCGTCGTCTCATGGAGGTCAATAGTAGAAAGGGGGGTACCAGCACGATTGCTCACCCCTGCTACCACCTACAACTTTTTTACATAATTTATGCATGTTTTTATGTCTGTTCGTTGTCAGTGAGAATGAAAAAATAGGATTTTTCTCACTTTTATGGATGTTTTTTTGGACGGTTATGTGTGCTGGTCAATTTATTTGATGTTTTTCATGGATGTCAACATCAATTTATGTCTGTTTTATGGTTTTTGTCAGTGAGAATGAAAAAACAGGAACTTTCTCACTTTAATGGATGTTTTCTGGATTATTGAGTGTAATATCACCTGTCAGAATTGTTTCCGGGGAAGTTAATTAATGTCTGACAGATGACGTAAAGTTAATTAATGTCTTTGATGTATTTCCAAAGAGAATTGTTTCCGGGCGAATGTTTATTAATACCTGACAGATGATGTCATGATTGATTGATTTGTCACGAAAGGGGAATTAATTTGTTGTTTCTAAGGAGAATTATTGATTCACGAAAGGGGAATTAATTTGTTGTTTCCAAAGAGAATTCTTTCCGAGCGAATGTCTATTAATGTCTTTGGAGTTCTACCAAGAGAATTGTTTCCGGGTGAATGTTTTGATCTTAGAGATGCGCGGGAAAAGGTTTCCCAGTAATTTCAAATGTGAAAGCGCTGAGATGTCAAAAACAAAAGGAACTCACTGAAATTACGTTTAGGGATTATTTGGGCGAAACCGTTTTAGACATTTTAGGGAATTATTTCGGCGAAACAGTTAGAGACATTTTAAAAGATGATTTTAGAAAAAGTTTTAGAAGAGAATTTGAGGGTGAAACTCTGTGGTCATTATAGTAAACAAGTTGTATTTGAACAGTGTCGTGAGGTCCTCTACCCCGACTCCAAAGGGCTCCGATCCCCCTACCCCGACCCAAAGGGCCCTGATCCCCCTACCCCAACCCCGAAGGAAGCCCCCGACCCCAAAGGGTCCTCTGGGCTCCCCAAAGGGCCCCCAGGCCCCCCAAAGGGCCCCCGGCACCCCAAAGGCCTGACTTTTCAAAGTTCATTTTGAATTTCTTTCGCTGAAATGCAAGAGTTGGAATATTTCAGTAGTGTTTGGGTGTAGTTTACCTTGTCACAGTTACATTTTCTTGATTTTTCAAAGTTCATTTTGAATTTCTTTCATTGAAATGCAAGAGTTGGAATATTTCAGTAGTGTTTTGTCGTGGTTTACCTTGTCACAGTTACATTCTCTTGATTTTTCAAAGATCATTTGAATTTCTTTCATTGAAATGCAAGAGTTGGAATATTTCAGTAGTGTTTTGTCGTGGTTTACCTTGTCAAAGGTATATTCTCTTAATTTTTCAAAGTTCATTTTGAATTTCTTTCGTTGAAATGCAAGAGTTGGAATATTTCAGTATTGTTTGGTTGTGGTTTACCTTGTCACAGTTACATTCTCTTGATTTTTCAAAGCTCGTTTTGAGTTTCTTTCATTGAAATGCAAGAGTTGGATTATTTCAGTAGTGTTTTCTCGTGGTTTACCTTACCACACTTACATTCTCTTGATTTTGCAAAGTTCATCTTGAATTTCTTTCGTTGAAATGCAAGAGTTGGAATATTTCAGTAGTGTTTGTCGTGGTTTACCTTGTCACAGTTACATTCTCTTGATTTTTCAAAAATCATTTGAATTTCTTTTATTGAAATGCAAGAGTTGGAATATTTCAGTAGTGTTTTGTCGTGGTTTACCTTGTCACAGTTACATTCTCTTGATTTTTCAAAGTTCATTTTGGATTTCTTTCGTTGAAATGCAAGAGTTGGAATATTTCAGTAGTGTTTTGTCGTGGTTTACCTTGTCACAGTTACATTCTCTTGATTTTTCAAAGTTCATTTTGAATTTCTTTCATTGAAATGCAAGAGTGGGATTATTTCAGTAGTGTTTTGTCGTGGTTTACCATGTCACAGTTACATTCCCTTGATTTTTCAAAGTTCATTTTCGATTTCCTTCGTTGAAATGCAAGAGTTGGATTATTTCAGTAGTGTTTTGTGGTGGTTTACCTTGTCACAGTTACATTCTCTTAATTTTTCAAAGTTCATTTTGAATTTCTTTTGTTGAAATGCAAGAGTTGGAATATTTCAGTAGTGTTTGGTTGTGGTTTACCTTGTCACAGTTAAATTCTCTTGATTTTTCAAACTTTATTTTGAATTTCTTTCATTGAAATGCAAGAGCTGGAATATTTCAGTACTGTTTGGTTGTGGTTTACCTTGTCACAGTTACATTCTCTTGATTTTTCAAAGTTCATTTTGAGTTTCTTTCATTGAAATGCAAGAGTTGGAACATTTCAGTAGTGTTTTGTTTTGGTTTACCTTGTCACAGTTACATTCTCTTGATTTTTCAAAGTTCCTTTTGGGTTTCTTTCGTTGAAATGCAAGAGTTGGAATATTTCAGTAGCGTTTTGTCGTGGTTTACCTTGTCACAGTTACATTCTCTTGATTTTTCAAAGTTCATTTTGAATTTCTTTCATTGAAATGCAAGAGTGGGATTATTTCAGTAGTGTTTTGTCGTGCTTTACCATGTCACAGTTACATTCCCTTGATTTTTCAAAGTTCATTTTCGATTTCCTTCGTTGAAATGCAAGAGTTGGAATATTTCAGTAGTGTTTTGTCATGGTTTACCTTATCACAGTTACATTCTCTTAATTTTTCAAAATTCATTTTGAATTTCTATCGTTGAAATGCAAGAGCTGGAATATTTCAGTAGTGTTTTGTTATGGTTTACATTATCACAGTTACATTCTCTTGATTTTTCAAAGTTCATTTGAATTTCTTTTATCGAAATGCAAGAGTTGGAATATTTCAGTAGTGTTTTGTCGTGGTTTACCTTGTCAGAGTTACATTTTCTTGATTTTTCAAAGTTCATTTCGGTTTTCTTTCATTGAAGTGCAAGAGTTGGAATATTTCAGTAGTGTTTTGTCGTGGTTTACCTTGTCACAGTTACATTCTCTTGATTTTTCAAAGTTCATTTTGGATTTCTTTCGTTGAAATGCAAGAGTTGGAATATTTTAGTAGCGTTTTGTCGTGGTTTACCTTGTTACAGTTACATTCTCTTGATTTTTCAAAGTTCATTTCGAATTTCTTTCATTGAAATGCAAGAGTGGGATTATTTCGGTAGTGTTTTGTCGTGGTTTACCATGTCACAGTTACATTCCCTTGATTTTTCAAAGTACATTTTGGATTTCTTTCATTGAAATGCAAGAGTTGGAATATTTCAGTAGTGTTTTGTTGTGGTTTACCTTGTCACAGTTGCATTTTCTTGATTTTTCAAAGTTCATTTCGGTTTTCTTTCATTGAAATGCAAGAGTTGGAATATTTCAGTAGTGTTTTGTTGTGGTTTACCTTGTCACAGTTACATTCTCTTGATTTTTCAAAGTTCATTTTGGATTTCTTTCGTTGAAATGCAAGAATTGGAATATTTTAGTAGCGTTTTGTCGTGGTTTACCTTGTTACAGTTACATTCTCTTGATTTTTCAAAGTTCATTTCGAATTTCTTTCATTGAAATGCAAGAGTGGGATTATTTCGGTAGTGTTTTGTCGTGGTTTACCATGTCACAGTTACATTCCCTTGATTTTTCAAAGTACATTTTGGATTTCTTTCATTGAAATGCAACAGTTGGAATATTTTAGTAGTGTTTTGGTGTGGTTTACCTTGTCACACTTACATTCTCATGATTTTTCAAAGTTCATTTTGGATTTCTTTCATTGAAATGCAAGAGTTGGATTATTTCAGTAGTGTTTTGTCGTGGTTTACCTTTTCACAGTTACATTCTCTTGATTTTTCAAAGTACATTTTGGATTTCTTTCATTGAAATGCAACAGTTGGAATATTTTAGTAGTGTTTTGGTGTGGTTTACCTTGTCACACTTACATTCTCATGATTTTTCAAAGTTCATTTTGGATTTCTTTCATTGAAATGCAAGAGTTGGAATATTTCAGTAGTGTTTTGTCGTGGTTTACCTTGTCACAGTTACATTCTCTTGATTTTTCAAAGTTCATTTTGTATTTCTTTCATTGAAGTGCAAGAGTTGGAATATTTCAGTAGTGTTTTGTTGTGGTTTACCTTGTCACACTTACATTTTCTTAATTTTTCAAAGTTCATTTTGGATTTCTTTCGTTGAAATGCAAGAGTTGGAATATTTCAGTAGTGTTTTGTCGTGGTTTACCTTGTCACAGTTACATTCTCTTGATTTTTCAAAGTTCATTTTGAATTTCTTTCATTGAAATGCAAGAGTTGGAATATTTCAGTAGTGTTTTGTCATGGTTTACCTTGTCACAGTTACATTCTCTTAATTTTTCAAAATTCATTTTGAATTTCTGTCGTTGAAATGCAAGAGCTGGAATATTTCAGTAGTGTTTTGTTGTGGTTTACCTTATCACAGTTACATTCTCTTAATTTTTCAAAGTTCATTTTGAATTTCTTTATTGAAATGCAAGAGTTGGAATATTTCAGTAGTGTTTTGTCGTGGTTTACCTTGTCAGAGTTACATTTTCATGATTTTTCAAGGATCATTTTGAATTTCTTTCGTTGAAATGCAAGAGTTGGAATATTCCAGTAGTGTTTTGTTGTGGTTTACCTTTTCACAGTTACATTTTCTTGATTTTTCAAAGTTTATTTTGGATTTCTTTCGTTGAAATGCAAGAGTTGGAATATTTCAGTAGTGTTTTGTCGTGGTTTACCTTGTCACAGTTACATTCTCTTGATTTTTCAAAGTTCATTTTGGATTTCTTTCGTTGAAATGCAAGAGTTGGAATATTTTAGTAGCGTTTTGTCGTGGTTTACCTTGTTACAGTTACATTCTCTTGATTTTTCAAAGTTCATTTCGAATTTCTTTCATTGAAATGCAAGAGTGGGATTATTTCGGTAGTGTTTTGTCGTGGTTTACCATGTCACAGTTACATTCCCTTGATTTTTCAAAGTACATTTTGGATTTCTTTCATTGAAATGCAAGAGTTGGAATATTTTAGTAGTGTTTTGGTGTGGTTTACCTTGTCACACTTACATTCTCATGATTTTTCAAAGTTCATTTTGGATTTCTTTCATTGAAATGCAAGAGTTGGAATATTTCAGTAGTGTTTTGTCGTGGTTTACCTTGTCACAGTTACATTCTCTTGATTTTTCAAAGTTCATTTTGTATTTCTTTCATTGAAGTGCAAGAGTTGGAATATTTCAGTAGTGTTTTGTTGTGGTTTACCTTGTCACACTTACATTTTCTTAATTTTTCAAAGTTTATTTTGGATTTCTTTCGTTGAAATGCAAGAGTTGGAATACTTCAGTAGTGTTTTGTCGTGGTTTACCTTGTCACAGTTACATTCTCTTGATTTTTCAAAGTTCATTTTGAATTTCTTTCATTGAAATGCAAGAGTTGGAATATTTCAGTAGTGTTTTGTCATGGTTTACCTTGTCACAGTTACATTCTCTTAATTTTTCAAAATTCATTTTGAATTTCTGTCGTTGAAATGCAAGAGCTGGAATATTTCAGTAGTGTTTTGTTGTGGTTTACCTTATCACAGTTACATTCTCTTAATTTTTCGAAGTTCATTTTGAATTTCTTTATTGAAATGCAAGAGTTGGAATATTTCAGTAGTGTTTTGTCGTGGTTTACCTTGTCAGAGTTACATTTTCATGATTTTTCAAAGATCATTTTGAATTTCTTTCGTTGAAATGCAAGAGTTGGAATATTCCAGTAGTGTTTTGTTGTGGTTTACCTTTTCACAGTTACATTTTCTTGATTTTTCAAAGTTCATGTCGGTTTTCTTTCGTTGAAATACAAGAGTTGGAATATTTCAGTAGTGTTTTGTCGTGGTTTACCTTGTCACAGTTACATTCTCTTGATTTTTCAAAGTTCATTTTGGATTTCTTTCGTTGAAATGTAAGAGTTGGAATATTTCAGTAGCGTTTTGTAGTGGTTTACCTTGTCACAGTTACATTCTCTTGATTTTTCAAAGTTCATTTTGAATTTCTTTCATTGAAATGCAAGAGTTGGAATATTTCAGTAGTGTTTTGTCGTGGTTTACCATGTCACAGTTACATACCCTTTTGATTTTTCAAAGTTCATTTTGGATTTCTTTCATTAAAATGCAAGAGTTGGAATATTTTAGTAGTGTTTTGTTGTGGTTTACCTTGTCAGACTTACATTCTCATGATTCTTCAAAGTTCATTTTGGATTTCTTTCATTGAAATGCAAGAGTTGGAATATTTCAGTAGTGTATTGTCGTGGTTTACCTTGTCAATCTTACATTCTCTAGATATTTCAAAGTCCATTTTGAATTTCTTTCATTGAAATGCAAGAGTTGGAATATTTCAGTAGTGTTTTGTTGTGGTTTACCATGTCACACTTACATTTTCTTGATTTTTCAAAGTTCATTTTGGATTTCTTTCATTGAAATGTAAAAGTTGGAATATTTCAGTAGTGTTTTGTCGTGGTTTACCTTGTCACAGTTACATTTTCTTGATTTTTCAAAGTTCATTTTGGATTTATCTCGTTGAAATGCAAGAGTTGTAATGCAAGAGTTGAATTATTTCAGTAGTGTTTTGTCGTGGTTTACCTTGTCACAGTTACATTTTCTTGATTTTTACAAGTTCATTTTGGATTTCTTTCGTTGAAATGCAAGAGTTGGAATATTTCAGTAGCGTTTTGTCGTGGTTTACCTTGAATTTTTCAAAGTTCATTTTGAGTTTCTTTCATTGAAATGTAAGAGTTGGAATATTTCAGTAGTGTTTGGTTGTGGTTTACCTTGTCACATTTACATTTTCTTGATTTTTACAAGTTCATTTTGGATTTCTTTCGTTGAAAAGCAAGAGTTGGAATATTTCAGTAGCGTTTTGTCGTGGTTTACCTTGTCACAGTTACATTCTCTTGATTTTTCAAAGTCCTTTTTGAATTTCTTTCATTGAAATGCAAGAGTGGAATTATTTCAGTAGTGTTTTGTCGTGGTTTACCATGGCCCAGTTAAATTCCCTTGATTTTTCAAAGTTCCTTTTGGATTTCCTTCGTTGAAATGCAAGAGTTGGAATATTTCAGTAGTGCTTTGTCACGGTTTACCTTGTCACAGTTACATTCTTTTAATTTTTCAAAGTTCATTTTGAATTTCTATCGTTGAAATGCAAGAGTTGGAATATTTCAGTAGTGTTTTGTTGTGGTTTACCCTGTCACAGTTACATTCTCCTGATTTTTCAAAGTTCATTTTGAATTTCATTCATTGAAATGCAAGAGTTGGAATATTTCAGTTGTGTTTTGTCGTGGTTTACCTTGTCACAGTTACATTTTCTTGATTTTTCAAAGTTCATTTTCCATTTCTTTCGTTGAAATGCAAGAGTTGGAATATTTCAGTAGTGTTTTGTTGTGGTTTACCTTGTCACAGTTACATTTTCTTGATTTTCCAAAGTTCATTTCGGTTTTCTTGTATTGAAATGCAAGAGTTGGAATATTTCAGTAGTGTTTTGTCGTGGTTTACCTTGTCACAGTTACATTCGCTTGATTTTTCAAAGTTCATTTTGGATTTCTTTTGTTTAAATGCAAGAGCTGGAATATTTCAGAAGCGTTTTATCGTGGTTTACCTTGTCACAGTTATATTCTTGCCAAAGTTACATTCTCTTGATTTTTCAAAGTTTATTTTGAATTTCTTTCATTGAAATGCAAGAGTTGGAATATTTCAGTAGTGTTTTGTTGTGGTTTACCATGTCACAGTTACATTCTCTTGATTTTTCAAAGTTCATTTTGGATTTCTTTCGTTGAAATGCAAGAGTTGGAATATTTCAGTAGTGTTTTGTTATGGTTCACCATGTCACAGTTACATTCTCTTGATTTTTCAAAGTTTATTTTGAATTTCTTTCATTGAAATGCAAGAGTTGGATTATTTCAGTAGTGTTTTGTCGTGGTTTACCTTGTAACAGTTACATTCTCATGATTTTTCAAAGTTCATTTTGAATTTCTTTCATTGAAATGCAAGAGTTGGATTATTTCAGTAATGTTTTGTCATGGTTTACCATATCACAGTTACATTCTCTTGATTTTTCAAAGTTCATTTTGGATTTCTTTCGTTGAAATGCAAGAGTTGGAACATTTCAGTAGTGTTTTGTCATGGTTTACCATGTCACAGTTACATTCTCTTGATTTTTCAAAGTTCATTTTGAATTTCTTTCATTGAAATGCAAGAGATGGATTATTTCAGTAGTGTTTTGTCGTGGCTTACCTTGTCACAGTTACATTCTCTTAATTTTTCAAAGTTCATTTTGAATTTCTTTCATTGAAATGCAAGAGTTGGAATATTTCAGTAGTGTTTTGTTGTGCTTTACCTTGTCAAAGTTACATTCTCTTAATTTTTCAAAGTTCATTTTGAATTTCTTTCGTTGAAATGCAATAGTTTGAAAATTTCAGTAGTGTTTTGTTGTGCTTTACCTTGTCACAGTTACATTCTCTTGATTTTTCAAAGTTCATTTTGAATTTATTTCACTGATATGCAAGAGTTGGAATATTTCAGTAGTGTTTTGTTGTGCTTTAAATTGTCACAGTTACATTCTCTTGATTTTTCAAAAGTTCATTTTGGATTTCTTTCGTAAAATGCAAGAGTTGGAATGTTTCAGTAGTGTTTTGTTATGGTTTACCTTGTCACAGTTACATTCTCTTGATTTTTCAAAGTACGCGCGCGTAGGTAAGAAATAAATTCAAAATGATCTTTGAAAAATCAAGAGAATGTAACTGTGACATGGTAAACCACGACAAAACACTACTGAAATATTCCAACTCTTGCATTTTACGAAAGAAATCCAAAATGAACTTTGAAAAATCAAGAGAATGTAACTGTGACAATGTAAAGCACAACAAAACACTACTGAAATATTCCAACTCTTGCATTTCAACAAAAGAAATCCACAATGAACTTTGAAAAAATCAAGAGAATTTAACTGTGACACGGTAAACCACGACAAAACACTACTGAAATATTCCAACTCTTGCATTTCAACGAAAGAAATTCAAGATGAACTTTGAAAAATCAAGAGAATGTCACTGTGACAAGGTAAACCACGACAAAACACTACTGAAATATTCCAACTCTTGCATTTCACGAAAGAAATTCAAAATGAACTTTGAAAAATCAAGAGAATGTAACTATGACAAGATAAACCACGACAAAAAATACTACTGAAATATTCCAACTCTTGCATTTCAACGAAAGAAATCCAAAATGAATTTTGAAAAATCAAGAGAATGTAACTGTGACAAGGTAAACCACAACAAAACACTACTGAAATATTCCAACTCTTGCGTTTCAATGAAAGAAATTCAAAATGAACTTTGAAAAGTCAAGAGAATGTAACTGTGACAAGGCAAAGCACAACAAAACACTACTGAAATATTCAAACTCTTGCATTTCAACGAAAGAAATTCAAAATGAACTTTGAAAAATTAAGAGAATTTAACTGTGACAAGGTAAACCATGACAAAACACTACTGCAATATTCCAACTCTTGCATTTCAATGAAAGAAATTCAAAATGAACTTTGAAAAATCAAGAGAATGTAACTGTGACATGGTAAACCACGACAAAACATTACTGAAATAATCCAACTCTTGCATTTCAATGAAAGAAATTCAAAATGAACTTTGAAAAATCAAGAGAATGTAACTGTGACATGGTAAACCCTGACAAAACACTACTGAAATATTCCAACTCTTGCATTTCAACGAAAGAAATTCAAAATGAACTTTGAAAAATCAAGAGAATGTAACTGTGACATGGTAAACCATGACAAAACATTACTGAAATAATCCAACTCTTGCATTTCAATGAAAGAAATTCAAAATGAACTTTGAAAAATCAAGAGAATGTAACTGTGACATGGTAAACCCTGACAAAAAACTGCTGAAATATTCCAACTCTTCCATTTCAACGAAAGAAATCCAAAATAAACTTTGAAAATCAAGAGAATGTAACTGTGACGTGGTAAACCACGACAAAACACTACTGAAATAATCCAACTCTTGCATTTCAATGAAAGAAATTCAAAATGAACTTTGAAAAATCAAGAGAATGTAACTGTGACATGGTAAACCATGACAAAACACTACTGAAATATTCCAACTCTTGCATTTCGACGAAAGAAATCCAAAATAAACTTTGAAAATCAAGAGAATGTAACTGTGACATGGTAAACCACGACAAAACACTACTGAAATATTCGAACTCTTGCATTTCAATGAAAGAAATTCAAAATGAACTTTGAAAAATCAAGAGAATGTAACTGTGACAAGGTAAACCATGACAAAACACTACTGAAATATTCCAACTCTTGCATTTTAACGAAAGAAATTCCAAATGAACTTTGAAAATCAAGAGAATGTAACTGTGACAAGGTAAACCATAACAAAACACTACTGATTCCAAGTCTTGCATTTCAACGATAGAAATCCAAAAATGAACTTTGAAAAATCAAGAGAATGTAACTGTGGCAAGGTAAACCACGACAAAACACTACTGAAATATTCCAACTCTTGCATTTCAAGGAAAGAAATCCAAAATAAACTTTGAAAAATCAAGAGAACATAAATGTGATAAGGTAAACCACGACAAAACAGTACTGAAATATTCCAACTCTTGCATTTCAAGGAAAGAAATCCAAAAAGAACTTTGAAAGATCAAGAGAATGTAACTGTGAAAAGGTAAACCATGATAAAACACTACTGAAATATTCCAACTCTTGCATTTCACGAAAGAAATTCAAAATGAACTTTGAAAAATCAAGAGCATGTAACAGTGATATGGTAAACCACGACAAAACACTACTGAAATATTCCAACTCTTGCATTTCCTGAAAGAAATTCAAAATGAACTTTGAAAAATCAAGAGAATGTAACTGTGACAAGGTAAAGCACAACAAAACACTACTGAAATATTCCAACTCTTGCGTTTCAACGAAAGAAATTTAAAATGAACTTTGAAAAATCAAGAGAATGTAACAGTGACAAGGTAAAGCACAATAACACACTACTGAAATATTCCAACTCTTGCATTTCATCGAAAGAAATTCAAAATGAACTTTGAAAAATCAAGAGAATGTAAAAATCCAAAATGAATTTTGAAAATCAAGAGAATGTAACTGTGACAAGGTAAACCACGACAAAACACAACTGAAATATTCCAGCTCTTGCATTTCAAGGAAAGAAATCCAAAATGAACTTTGAAAAATCAAGAGAATGTAACTGTGACAAGGTAAACCATAACAAAACACTACTGAAATATTCCAACTCTTGCATTTCAACGAAAGAAATCCAAAAATGAACTTTGAAAAATCACGAGAATGTAACTGTGACAAGGTAAACCATGACAAAACACTACTGAAATATTCCAACTCTTACAATTCAAGGAAACAAATCCAAAATGAACTTTGAAAAATCAAGAGAATGTAACTGTGACAAGTTAAACCACGACATTTCATTTCAAGGAAAGAAATCCAAAATGAACTTTGAAAAAGCAAGAGAATGTAACTGTGACAAGGTAAGCCACGATAAAACACTATTGAAATATCCCAACTCTTGCATTTCACGAAAGAAATTAGAAATGAACTTTGAAAAATCAAGGGAATGTAACTGTGAGATGGTAAACCACGACAAAACACTACTGAAATATTCAAACTCTTGCATTTCACGAAAGAAATTCAAAATGAACTTTGAAAAATCAAGAGAATGTAAAAATCCAAAATGAACTTTGAAAAATCAAGAGGATGTAACTGTGACAAGGTAAACCAAGACAAAACACTACTGAAATATTCCAACTCTTGCATTTCAATGAAAGAAATCTAAAATGAACTTTGAAAAATCAAGAGAATGTAACTATGACAAGGTAAACCATAACAAAACACTACTGAAATATTCCAACTCTTGCATTTCAACGAAAGAAATCCAAAAATGAACTTTGAAAAATCAAGAAAATGTAACTGTGACAAGGTAAACCACGACAAAACACTACTGAAATATTCCAACTCTTGCATTTCAAGGAAAGAAATCCAAAATGAACTTTGAAAAATCATTTCATGGAAAGAAATCCTCTTGCATTTCATGGAAAGAAATCCAAAATGAGCTTTGAAAAATCAAGAGAATGTAACTGTGACAAGGTAAACCACGATAAAACACTATTGAAATATTCCAACTCTTGCATTTCACGAAAGAAATTCAAAATGAAATTTTGAAAAATCAAGAGAATTTAACTGTGACATGGTAAACCACGACAAAAGACTACTGAAATATTCCAACTCTTACATTTCACGAAAGAAATTCAAAATGAACTTTGAAAAATCAAGAGAATATAAAAATCCAAAATGAACTTCGAAAAATCAAGAGAATTTAACTGTGACAAGGTAAACCATGACAAAACATTACTGAAATATTCCAACTCTTGCATTTCAAGGAAAAAAAATCCACAATGAACTTTGAAAAATCAAGAGAATGTAACTGTGACAAGGTAAACCATAACAAAACACTACTGAAATAATCCAACTCTTGCATTTCAACGAAAGGAATCCAAAAATGAACTTTTGAAAAATCAAGAGAATGTAACTGTGACAAGGTAAATCACGACAAAACACTACTGAAATATTCTAACTCTTGCATTTCAAGGAAAGAAATCCAAAATGAACTTTGAAAAATCAAAAGAATGTAACTGTGACAAGGTAAACCACGACAAAAAACACTACTGAAATATTCCAACTCTTGCGTTTCAATGAAAGAAATACAAAATGAACTTTTGAAAAATCAAGAGAATGTAACCGTGACAAGGTAAACAACGACAAAAAACACTACTGAAATATTCCAACTCTTGCATTTCAACGAAAGAAATACAAAATGAACTTTTGAAAAATCAAGAGAATGTAACCGTGACAAGGTAAACCACGACAAAACACTACTGAAATATTCCAACTCTTGCATTTCAATGAAAGAAATTCAAAATGAACTTTGAAAAATCAAGAGAATGTAACTGTGACAAAGTAATGCACAACAAAACACTACTGAAATATTCAAACTCTTGCATTTCAACGAAAGAAATTCAAAATGAACTTTGAAAAATTAAAAGAATGTAACTCTGACAAGATAAAGCACAACAAAACACTACTGAAATATTCCAACTCTTGCATTTCAATGAAAGAAATTCAAAATGAACTTTGAAAAATTAAGAGAATTTAACTGTAACAAGGTAAACCATGACAAAACACTACTGAAATATTCCAACTCTTGCATTTCAATGAAAGAAATTCAAAATGAACTTTGAAAAATCAAGAGAATGTAACTGTGACAAGGTAAACCACGACAAAACAATACTGATATAATCCAACTCTTGCATTTCAATGAAAGAAATTCAAAATGAACTTTGAAAAATCGAGAGAATGTAACTGTGACATTGTAAACCATGACAAAACACTACTGAAATATTCCAACTCTTGCATTTCAACGAAAGAAATTCAAAATGAACTTTGAAAAATCAAGAGAATGTAACTGTGACATGGTAAACCACGACAAAACACTACTGAAATATTCCAACTCTTGCATTTCAACGAAAGAAATCCAAAATGAACTTTGAAAAATCAAGAGAATGTAACCGTGACATGGTAAACCATGACAAAACATTACTGAAATAATCCAACTCTTGCATTTCAATGAAAGAAATTCAAAATGAACTTTGAAAAATCATGAGAATGTAACTGTTACAAGGTAAACCACGACAAAACACTACTGAAATAATCCAACTCTTGCATTTGAATGAAAGAAATTCAAAATGAACTTTGAAAACTCAAGAGAATGTAACTGCGACATGGTAAACCATGACAAAACACTACTGAAATATTCCAACTCTTGCATTTCAACGAAAGAAATCCAAAATGAACTTTGAAAATCAAGAGAATGTAACTGTGACATGGTAAACCACGACAAAACACTACTGAAATATTCCAACTCTTGCATTTCAATGAAAGAAATTCAAAATGAACTTTGAAAAATCAAGAGAATGTAATTGTGGCAAGGTAAACCATGACAAAACACTACTGAAATATTCCAACTCTTGCATTTCAACGAAAGAAATTCAAAATGAACTTTGAAAATCAAGAGAATGTAACTGTGACAAGGTAAACCATAACAAAACTCTACAGAAATATTCCAACTCTTGCATTTCAACGATAGAAATCCAAAAATGAACTTTGAAAAATCAAGAGAATGTAACTGTGGCAAGGTAAACCACGATTAAACACTACTGAAATATTCCAACTCTTGCATTTAAGGAAAGAAATCCAAAATAAAATTTGAAAAATCAAGAGAATGTAACTGTGATAAGGTAAACCACGACAAAACAGTACTGAAATATTCCAACTCTTGCATTTCAAGGAAAGAAATCCAAAAAGAACTTTGAAAGATCAAGAGAACGTAACTGTGAAAAGGTAAACCATGATAAATCACTACTGAAATATTCCAACTCTTGCATTTGAAGAAAGAAATTCAAAATGAACTTTGAAAAATCAAGAGCATGTAACAGTGATATGGTAAACCACGACAAAACACTACTGAAATATTCCAACTCTTGCATTTCACGAAAGAAATTCAAAATGAACTTTGAAAAATCAAGAGAATGTAACTGTGACAAGGTAAAGCACAACAAAACACTACTGAAATATTCCAACTCTTGCATTTCAACGAAAGAAATCCAAAATGAACTTTGAAAAATGAGGAGAATGTAAGAGTGACAAGGTAAAGCACAACAAGACACTACTGAAATATTCCAACTCTTGTATTTCAACGAAAAAAATCCAAAATGAACTTTGAAAAATCAAGAGGATGTAACTGTGACAAGGTAAACCAAGACAAAACACTACTGAAATATTCCAACTCTTGCATTTCAAGGAAAGAAATCCAAAATGAACTTTGAAAAATCAAGAGAATGTAACTATGACAAGGTAAACCACGACAAAACACTACTGAAATATTCCAACTCTTGCATTTCAACGATAGAAATCCAAAAATGAACTTTGAAAAATCAAGAGAATGTAACTGTGACAAGGTAAACCATGACAAAACACTACTGAAATATTCCAACTCTTACATTTCAAGGAAAGAAATCCAAAATGAACTTTGAAAAATCAAGAGAATGTAACTGTGACAAGGTAAACCACGATAAAACACTATTGAAATATTCCAACTCTTGCATATCTCGAAAGAAATTCAAAATGAACTTTGAAAAATCAAGAGAATGTAACTGTGAGACGGTAAAACACGACAAAACACTACTGAAATATTCCAACTCTTGCATTTCACGAAAGAAATTCAAAATGAACTTTGAAAAATCAAGAGAATGTAAAAATCCAAAATGAACTTTGAAAAATCAAGAGAATGTAACTGTGAGATGGTAAACCACGACAAAACACTACTGAAATATTCAAACTCTTGCATTTCACGAAAGAAATTCAAAATGAACTTTGAAAAATCAAGAGAATGTAAAAATTCAAAATGAACTTTGAAAAATCGAGAGAATGTAACTGTGACATTGTAAACCATGACAAAACACTACTGAAATATTCCAACTCTTGCATTTCAACGAAAGAAATTCAAAATGAACTTTGAAAAATCAAGAGAATGTAACTGTGACATGGTAAACCACGACAAAACACTACTGAAATATTCCAACTCTTGCATTTGAACGAAAGAAATCCAAAATGAACTTTGAAAAATCAAGAGAATGTAACCGTGACATGGTAAACCATGACAAAACATTACTGAAATAGTCTAACTCTTGCATTTCAATGAAAGAAATTCAAAATGAACTTTGAAAAATCATGAGAATGTAACTGTTACAAGGTAAACCACGACAAAACACTACTGAAATAATCCAACTCTTGCATTTGAATGAAAGAAATTCAAAATGAACTTTGAAAACTCAAGAGAATGTAACTGCGACATGGTAAACCATGACAAAACACTACTGAAATATTCCAACTCTTGCATTTCAACGAAAGAAATCCAAAATGAACTTTGAAAATCAAGAGAATGTAACTGTGACATGGTAAACCACGACAAAACACAGCTGAAATATTCCAACTCTTGCATTTCAATGAAAGAAATTCAAAATGAACTTTGAAAAATCAAGAGAATGTAACTGTGGCAAGGTAAACCATGACAAAACACTACTGAAATATTCCAACTCTTGCATTTCAACGAAAGAAATTCAAAATGAACTTTGAAAATCAAGAGAATGTAACTGTGACAAGGTAAACCATAACAAAACTCTACAGAAATATTCCAACTCTTGCATTTCAACGATAGAAATCCAAAAATGAACTTTGAAAAATCAAGAAAATGTAACTGTGGCAAGGTAAACCACGATTAAACACTACTGAAATATTCCAACTCTTGCATTTAAGGAAAGAAATCCAAAATAAAATTTGAAAAATCAAGAGAATGTAACTGTGATAAGGTAAACCACGACAAAACAGTACTGAAATATTCCAACTCTTGCATTTCAAGGAAAGAAATCCAAAAAGAACTTTGAAAGATCAAGAGAATGTAACTGTGAAAAGGTAAACCACGATAAATCACTACTGAAATATTCCAACTCTTGCATTTGAAGAAAGAAATTCAAAATGAACTTTGAAAAATCAAGAGCATGTAACAGTGATATGGTAAACCACGACAAAACACTACTGAAATATTCCAACTCTTGCATTTCACGAAAGAAATTCAAAATGAACTTTGAAAAATCAAGAGAATGTAACTGTGACAAGGTAAAGCACAACAAAACACTACTGAAATATTCCAACTCTTGCATTTCAACGAAAGAAATCCAAAATGAACTTTGAAAAATGAAGAGAATGTAAGAGTGACAAGGTAAAGCACAACAAGACACTACTGAAATATTCCAACTCTTGCATTTCAACGAAAAAAATTCAAAATGAACTTTGAAAAATCAAGAGAATGTAAAAATCCAAAATGAACTTTGAAAAATCAAGAGAATGTAACTGTGACAAGGTAAACCACGACAAAACACTACTGAAGTATTCCAGCTCTTGCATTTCAAGGAAAGAAATCCAAAATGAACTTTGAAAAATCAAGAGAATATAACTGTGACAAGGTAAACCATAACAAAACACTACTGAAATATTCCAACTCTTGCATTTCAACGAAAGAAATCCAAAAATGAACTTTGAAAAATCAAGAGAATGTAACTGTGACAAGGTAAACCATGACAAAACACTACTGAAATATTCCAACTCTTACATTTCAAGGAAAGAAATCCAAAATGAACTTTGAAAAATCAAGAGAATGTAACTGTGACAAGGTAAACCACGATAAAACACTATTGAAATATTCCAACTCTTGCATTTCACGAAAGAAATTCAAAATGAACTTTGAAAAATCAAGAGAATGTAACTTTGAGATGGTAAACCACGACAAAAAACCACTGAAACATTCCAACTCTTGCATTTCACGAAAGAAATTCAAAATGAACTTTGAAAAATCAAGAGAATGTAAAAATCCAAAATGAACTTTGAAAAATCAAGAGGATGTAACTGTGACAAGGTAAACCAAGACAAAACACTACTGAAATATTCCAACTCTTGCATTTCAATGAAAGAAATCCAAAATGAACTTTGAAAAATCAAGAGAATGTAACTGTGACAAGGTAAACCACGACAAAACACTACTGAAATATTCCAACTCTTGCATTTCAAGGAAACAAATCCAAAATGAACTTTGAAAAATCAAGAGAATGTAACTATGACAAGGTAAACCACGACAAAACACTACTGAAATATTCCAACTCTTGCATTTCAACGATAGAAATCCAAAAATGAACTTTGAAAAATCAAGAGAATGTAACTGTGACAAGGTAAACCATGACAAAACACTACTGAAATATTCCAACTCTTACATTTCAAGGAAAGAAATCCAAAATGAACTTTGAAAAATCAAGAGAATGTAACTGTGACAAGGTAAACCACGATAAAACACTATTGAAATATTCCAACTCTTGCATATCTCGAAAGAAATTCAAAATGAACTTTGAAAAATCAAGAGAATGTAACTGTGAGATGGTAAACCTTGACAAAACACTACTGAAATATTCCAACTCTTGCATTTCACGAAAGAAATTCAAAATGAACTTTGAAAAATCAAGAGAATGTAAAAATCCAAAATGAACTTTGAAAAATCAAGAGGATGTAACTGTGACAAGGTAAACCAAGACAAAACACTACTGAAATATTCCAACTCTTGCATTTCAATGAAAGAAATCCAAAATGAACTTTGAAAAATCAAGAGAATGTAACTGTGACAAGGTAAACCATAACAAAACACTACTGAAATATTCCAACTCTTGCATTTCAACGAAAGAAATCCAAAAATAAACTTTGAAAAATCAAGGAAATGTAACTGTGACAAGGTAAACCACGACAAAACACTACTGAAATATTCCAACTCTTGCATTTCAAGGAAAGAAATCCAAAATGAACTTTGAAAAATCAAGAGAATGTAGCTGTGACAAGGTAACCCACGACAAAACACTACTGAAATATTCCAACTCTTGCATTTCAAGGAAAGAAATCCAAAATGAGCTTTGAAAAATCAAGAGAATGTAACTGTGACAAGGTAAACCACGATAAAACACTATTGAAATATTCCAACTCTTGCATTTCACGAAAGAAATTCAAAAGGAACTTTGGAAAATCAAGGGAATTTAACTATGACATGGTAAACCACGACAAAACACTAATGAAATATTCCAACTCTTGCATTTCACGAAAGAAATTCAAAATGAACTTTGAAAAATCAAGAGAATTTAACTGTGACAAGGTAAACCATGACAAAACATTACTGAAATATTCCAACTCTTGCATTTAAAGGAAAAAAAAATCAACAATGAACTTTGAAAAATCAAGAGAATGTAATTGTGACAAGGTAAACCATAACAAAACACTACTGAAATATTCCAACTCTTGCATTTCAACGAAAGGAATCCAAAAATGAACTTTTGAAAAATCAAGAGAATGTAGCTGTGACAAGGTAAATCACGACAAAACACTACTGAAATATTCTAACTCTTGCATTTCAAGGAAAGAAATCCAAATGAACTTTGAAAAATCAAGAGAATGTAACTGTGACAAGGTAAACCACGACAAAACACTACTGAAATATTCCAACTCTTGCATTTCATGGAAACAAATCCAAACTGAACTTTGAAAAATCAAGAGATTGTAACTGTGACAAGGTAAACCACGATAAAACACTACTGAAATATTCCAACTCTTGCATTTCATGAAATAAATTAAAAATGAACTTTGAAAAATCAAGAGAATGTAACTGTGACATGGTAAACCACTACAAAAAACTACTGAAATATTTCAACTCTTGCATTTCACGAAAGAAATTCAAAATGAACTTTGAAAAATCAATAGCAGTAACTGTGACAAGGTAAAGCACAACAAAACACTACTGAAATATTCCAACTCTTGCAATTCAACGAGAAAAAATTCAAAATGAACTTTGTAAAAATAAGAGAATGTAACTGTAACAAGGTAAACCACGACAAAACACTACTGAAATAATCCAACTCTTGCATTTCAATGAAAGAAATTCAAAATGAACTTTGAAAAATCAAGAGAATGTATAAATCCAAAATGAACTTTGAAAAATCAAGAGAATGTAACCGTGACAAGGTAAACCACGACAAAACACAACTGAAATATTCTAACTCTAGCATTTCAATGAAAGAAATCCAAAATGAACTTTGAAAAATCAAGAGAATGTAACTGTGACAAGGTAAACCACGATAAAACACTATTGAAATATTCCAACTCTTGCATTTCACGAAAGAAATTCAAAATGAACTTTGAAAAATCAAGAAAATGTAACTTTGAGATGGTAAACCACGACAAAAAACTACTGAAACATTCCAACTCTTGCATTTCACGAAAGAAATTCAAAATGAACTTTGAAAAATCAAGAGAATGTAAAAATCCAAAATAAACTTTGAAAAATCAAGAGGATGTAACTGTGACAAGGTAAACCAAGACAAAACACTACTGAAATATTCCAACTTTTGCATTTCAATGAAAGAAATCCAAAATGAACTTTGAAAAATCAAGAGAATGTAACTGTGACAAGGTAAACCACGACAAAACACTACTGAAATATTCCAACTCTTGCATTTCAAGGAAAGAAATCCAAAATGAACTTTGAAAAATCAAGAGAATGTAACTATGACAAGGTAAACCACGACAAAACACTACTGAAATATTCCAACTCTTGCATTTCAACGAAAGAAATCCAAAAATGAACTTTGAAAAATTAAGAGAATGTAACTGTGACAAGGTAAACCATGACAAAACACTACTGAAATATTCCAACTCTTACATTTCAAGGAAAGAAATCCAAAATGAACTTTGAAAAATCAAGAGAATGTAACTGTGACAAGGTAAACCACGATAAAACACTATTGAAATATTCCAACTCTTGCATTTCACGAAAGAAATTCAAAAGGAACTTTGGAAAATCAAGGGAATTTAACTATGACATGGTAAACCACGACAAAACACTAATGAAATATTCCAACTCTTGCATTTCACGAAAGAAATTCAAAATGAACTTTGAAAAATCAAGAGAATGTAAAAATCCAAAATGAACTTTGAAAAATCAAGAGAATTTAACTGTGACAAGGTAAACCATGACAAAACATTACTGAAATATTCCAACTCTTGCATTTAAAGGAAAAAAAAAATCAACAATGAACTTTGAAAAATCAAGAGAATGTAATTGTGACAAGGTAAACCATAACAAAACACTACTGAAATATTCCAACTCTTGCATTTCAACGAAAGGAATCCAAAAATGAACTTTTGAAAAATCAAGAGAATGTAGCTGTGACAAGGTAAATCACGACAAAACACTACTGAAATATTCCAACTCTTGCATTTCAAGGAAAGAAATCCAAAATGAACTTTGAAAAATCAAGAGAATGTAACTGTGACAAGGTAAACCACGACAAAACACTACTGAAATATTCCAACTCTTGCATTTCATGGAAACAAATCCAAACTGAACTTTGAAAAATCAAGAGATTGTAACTGTGACAAGGTAAACCACGATAAAACACTACTGAAATATTCCAACTCTTGCATTTCATGAAATAAATTCAAAATGAACTTTGAAAAATCAAGAGAATGTAACTGTGACATGGTAAACCACTACAAAAAACTACTGAAATATTCCAACTCTTGCATTTCACGAAAGAAATTCAAAATGAACTTTGAAAAATCAATAGCATGTAACTGTGACAAGGTAAAGCACAACAAAACACTACTGAAATATTCCAACTCTTGCAATTCAACGAGAAAAAATTCAAAATGAACTTTGTAAAAATAAGAGAATGTAACTGTAACAAGGTAAACCACGACAAAACACTACTGAAATAATCCAAATCTTGCATTTCAATGAAAGAAATTCAAAATGAACTTTGAAAAATCAAGAGAATGTATAAATCCAAAATGAACTTTGAAAAATCAAGAGAATGTAACCGTGACAAGGTAAACCACGACAAAACACAACTGAAATATTCCAACTCTAGCATTTCAATGAAAGAAATCCAAAATGAACTTTGAAAAATCAAGAGAATGTAACTGTGACAAGGTAAACCACGATAAAACACTATTGAAATATTCCAACTCTTGCATTTCACGAAAGAAATTCAAAATGAACTTTGAAAAATCAAGAGAATGTAACTTTGAGATGGTAAACCACGACAAAAAACTACTGAAACATTCCAACTCTTGCATTTCACGAAAGAAATTCAAAATGAACTTTGAAAAATCAAGAGAATGTAAAAATCCAAATAAACTTTGAAAAATCAAGAGGATGTAACTGTGACAAGGTAAACCAAGACAAAACACTACTGAAATATTCCAACTTTTGCATTTCAATGAAAGAAATCCAAAATGAACTTTGAAAAATCAAGAGAATGTAACTGTGACAAGGTAAACCACGACAAAACACTACTGAAATATTCCAACTCTTGCATTTCAAGGAAAGAAATCCAAAATGAACTTTGAAAAATCAAGAGAATGTAACTATGACAAGGTAAACCACGACAAAACACTACTGAAATATTCCAACTCTTGCATTTCAACGATAGAAATCCAAAAATGAAATTTGAAAAATTAGGAGAATGTAACTGTGACAAGGTAAACCATGACAAAACACTACTGAAATATTCCAACTCTTACATTTCAAGGAAAGAAATCCAAAATGAACTTTGAAAAATCAAGAGAATGTAACTGTGACAAGGTAAACCACGATAAAACACTATTGAAATATTCCAACTCTTGCATATCTCGAAAGAAATTCAAAATGAACTTTGAAAAATCAAGAGAATGTAACTGTGAGATGGTAAACCACGACAAAACACTACTGAAATATTCCAACTCTTGCATTTCACGAAAGAAATTCAAAATGAACTTTGAAAAATCAAGAGAATGTAAAAATCCAAAATGAACTTTGAAAAATCAAGAGGATGTAACTGTGACAAGGTAAACCAAGACAAAACACTACTGAAATATTCCAACTCTTGCATTTCAATGAAAGAAATCCAAAATGAACTTTGAAAAATCAAGAGAATGTAACTGTGACAAGGTAAACCATAACAAAACACTACTGAAATATTCCAACTCTTGCATTTCAACGAAAGAAATCCAAAATTAAACTTTGAAAAATCAAGAAAATGTAACTGTGACAAGGTAAACCACGACAAAACACTACTGAAATATTCCAACTCTTGCATTTCAAGGAAAGAAATCCAAAATGAACTTTGAAAAATCAAGAGAATGTAGCTGTGACAAGGTAAACCACGACAAAACACTACTGAAATATTCCAACTCTTGCATTTCAAGGAAAGAAATCCAAAATGAGCTTTGAAAAATCAAGAGAATGTAACTGTGACAAGGTACACCACGATAAAACACTATTGAAATATTCCAACTCTTGCATTTCACGAAAGAAATTCAAAAGGAACTTTGGAAAATCAAGGGAATTTAACTGTGACATGGTAAACCACGAAAAAACACTACTGAAATATTCCAACTCTTGCATTTCACGAAAGAAATTCAAAATGAACTTTGAAAAATCAAGAGAATGTAAAAATCCAAAATGAACTTTGAAAAATCAAGAGAATTTAACTGTGACAAGGTAAACCATGACAAAACATTACTGAAATATTCCAACTCTTGCATTTCAAGGAAAAAAAATCCACAATGAACTTTGAAAAATCAAGAGAATGTAATTGTGACAAGGTAAACCATAACAAAACACTACTGAAATATTCCAACTCTTGCATTTCAACGAAAGGAATCCAAAAATGAACTTTTGAAAAATCAAGAGAATGTAGCTGTGACAAGGTAAACCACGACAAAACACTACTGAAATATTCTAACTCTTGCATTTCAAGGAAAGAAATCCAAAATGAACTTTGAAAAATCAAGAGAATGTAACTGTGACAAGGTAAACCACGACAAAACGCTACTGAAATATTCCAACTCTTGCATTTCAAGGAAACAAATCCAAACTGAACTTTGAAAAATCAAGAGAATGTAACTGTGACAAGGTAAACCACGATAAAACACTACTGAAATATTCCAACTCTTGCATTTCATGAAATAAATTCAAAATGAACTTTGAAAAATCAAGAGAATGTAACTGTGACATGGTAAACCACGACAAAACACTACTGAAATATTCCAACTCTTGCATTTCACGAAAGAAATTCAAAATGAACTTTGAAAAATCAATAGCATGTAACTGTGACAAGGTAAAGCACAACAAAACACTACTGAAATATTCCAACTCTTGCATTTCAACGAAAAAAAATTTAAATGAACTTTGAAAAATTAAGAGAATGTAACTGTGACAAGGTAAACCACGACAAAACACTACTGAAATAATCCAACTCTTGCATTTCAATGAAAGAAATTCAAAATGAACTTTGAAAAATCAAGAGAATGTATAAATCCAAAATGAACTTTGAAAAATCAAGAGAATGTAACCGTGACAAGGTAAACCACGACAAAACACTACTGAAATATTCCAACTCTTGCATTTCAAGGAAAGAAATCCAAAATGAACTTTGAAAAATCAAGAGAATGTAACTGTGACAAGGTAAACCACAACAAAACACTACTGAAATATTCCAACTCTTGCATTTCAAGGAAAGAAATCCAAAATGAACTTTGAAAAATCAAGAGAATGTAACTGTGACAAGGTAAACCACGACAAAACACTACTGAATTTAAGTATGTTTCATCTCATTCGAAGACATGTAAAAAAAAAAGTTGAAAAAAGTATATCATGTTAAAAAAAATTTAAAAAAATGGGGAAGGGGGGGCCAAAAATTTGGAGGGAGGGGCCTTCTTCGGGTTTGGGGATAGGGGACCTATGGAGGGTTGAAGTCCCTGGTGGTTAGGGTCGTTGGTGCTCATGATCCATGATGGTTCATACTCATGTATACCTCACTACTTGATCTGTAAGGATATCTATGGATTGTTCTGAATTTCTTTATTAAAATTCTTTTCTTGCCATCTAAATCTCTCTTAGCATCATATTTCTAGTATACTATAACGTTAGACCATATTTTAAACTGACAACACTGTTCAAACGCCACTTGTGTATTATACAGAACACATCGAAGAAGTAAAGCTATCTATTATTAAAATTCTTTTCTTGCCATCTACATCTCTCTTAGTATCAACTTTTTAGTATACTATAATGTTAAACTCTATTTTAAATTGACAACACTGTTCAAATGCCATTGAGGTTACCTTAACTGCTAATCACTTTAACCCTTTTTCTCTATCGTCAAGTACATGCTCTGGAAAGGTACCAAGGAACGTAAGGCAATTCAGGAACCAGTGGGGAATCCCCGCTCGTAATTGCTAATCACTTTAACCCTTTTTCTCCATCGTCAAGTACATGCTCTGGAAAGGTACCAAGGAACATAAGGCAATTCAGGAAACAGTGGGGAATCCCCGCCCGTAACTGCTAATCACTTTAACCCTTTTTCTCCATCGTCAAGTACATGCTCTGGAAAGGTACCAAGGAACATAAGGCAATTCAGGAACCAGTGGGGAATCCCCGCTCGTAATTGCTAATCACTTTAACCCTTTTTCTCCATCGTCAAGTACATGCTCTGGAAAGGTGCCATGGAACGTAATCTCCCCAAATCCATAGGTACATGCTCTTGAAAGACACCAAGGAACATAAGGCAGGCAAATCCATAAGTACATGCTCTGGAAAGGTACCAAGGAACACAAGGCAAGCAAATCCATAAGTACATGCTCTGGAAATGTTTTTCCTATGGCAGTAAGCAAATAGCATTGGAATTCCTATGGCAGTAAGCAAAATGGAACCTAGGACTCTACTAACCTTTCTTTCATTATAGCCCTAGAGAGCGGTATTGAACCACATTTTCCGTATAGCCTATTGTTTGAAATATGGTCAGTCAGCCGGGCACCCCGAACAACCCTTAAGCAATTTCTCTGGATAACATCTATCAAATCTTCATCCGCTTTTCGGAGAGTCCATGTTTTAAAGCCATATTTGACCACTGTCATCACTGTAGATTCTAATTTTCTAATCTTGGTTTGCAGACTTATCTTCCTGTTCTTCCAGACTTTTTTTAACTGTGAAAAAACACCCTGAGCCTTGGCTATTCTATTTTTAACATCTTCACTGCTCCCACCTTCTTTACTAATAATACTACCAAGGTAAGTGAAGCTGCCCATCTGATCAATCTTTTCATTACCCAACGTCACCTTTTCATCTTCACTTATTCCTAGCCATAGTGACGTAGTCTTCCTAACATTAATTTTCAAACCAATTCTAGCACCCTGAACTCGCAAAACCTCTAAATATTCATTCATTTTGCTCACACTTTGATCTAGGATGCTTAAATCATCAGCATAATCCAAGTCCAGGAGACTTTTTCCTCCCCATTTAATTCCGTGGTCTCCCATTGCCTTTCCTGTGCTCCTTAAAACAAAGTCCAGCAAAATAATCCATATAAAGGGGGATAGAACACAACCCTGCTTAAATCCTGATTTAAGACAAAACCAGCTGCTAACCTCCTTTCCTACCTTAACCGCAGCAGTGATATTCTCGTACATAACACTAATCACTTTCATGTATTTGCCTGGAATACCATACAAGGATAAAACCTTTATTAAAGCTCTTCTATCAACAGAATCGAACGCTTGTTCATAATCTATAAAACTGAGAACCAAAGGTGTTTGAAAACTCAGGCACTTCTCAATTGTTAGCCTAATTGTGAAAATTTGGTCGACACATCCTCTACCTTTTCTAAAACCGCAATGCTCTTCTCTTAAAACTTTGTCTACGGCATCTCCCAGTCTAAAAAGTATCATATTACTAAGTAATTTACTACCTACAGAGACCAGACCAATGCCACGATAATTACCACACTCACTTTTATCACCTTTCTTATAAAGTGGCTAAATTAAGGTTTTCCTAAAATAGTTAGGTACTTCCCCTTTTTCAAAAATCATATTCATAATCTTCAGTAACTTATTTCTAACCTCAGTGCCACCATATTTAAGAAACTCATTTACCACCCTATCAGCACCTGGAGCCTTATTATTCTTTAATCCTTTTAGTACTGTTGCTAATTCCTCCTCACAAAACAAATCTTCCTTCACATCCAAGGTATCACAAACTTTTTCATTTTCCTCTATATTTTTTGCTACAACTCTATCTCGGTTAAGCAAATTCTCAAAATGTTCGGCCCATTTCTCTTTAGTTTTTTCCTTATCGCTAATTGCGACCCCATTCCTATCTTTAACTGGGCCAAGTCCGGATTGACTACTCCCTCTCAATTTGTTAACGTGCCAGTACAATACTTTACTATTATGCCGTCTAGCTGTATCTTCCAGATCCTTGGCAATTTTACCCATGGCCGCTACTTCAAACCTCCTTAGTTCATATTTTAATGCTTTCTCCCCTTTCTTTACATTTCTTTTGTTTTCATACGATCTATCACCCAGATAATTCTTCTAGAAGTCCTTTCTCCTTTCTATTAAACATAAAGCTTTTTCACTAATATTCTTAGCTGCATTTCTAGCTTTCTTCCCTAATACACCTTCAGCCACCTTCTTCCCAAACCACCTTCTAAAATTATTCCAACCATCTTCCACATTATCAAATTTTAAACTCTCAAGTTTAGTATTCAACTGTTCCTGGAAAGTTTCTCTCAAATTTTAATCCTGAAGTCTACCAACAACATAACTTCCCAGGAGGTAGTTACCCTTCTTTTCAGAGTTACCCCTCAGAAAAGAACTTTAGATATCTATTTTTTAAAATAGTTCAAAGATCAAATAACGAAAACTCCAGGGTCGACACAACTCCCCAGGGCCCGGAGAAAGGAGTTGTAAGTTAAGCCCTGGGAGCATATATGGTTCTTGCGAAAGAGATGCTCGTATAAACTTCAGAGGGCTCATTTGATTGGAAATTGAAAGTTCGAGTTCACTTTTCAAGAGTCAAAAGAGATCCGAGGACAACTAGCCCCCAACGCCTTTTTTTCCAAACCAATCCGATGAAAATTTTGAGATAGCCATTTTCTTAAAAATAGTTCAAAAGTTGGATAAGAAAAACTCTGGTGTTGATACAACTCCCAAGGGCCCGGGGGCAGGCGTTCTAAGTTATGCCCTGAGGGCATGTATGGTTTTTATGAAAGGGATGCTCGTATTAACTTCATGGAGGGCTCATTTGATTTGAAATTGAAAGTTTTAGTTTACTTTTTAAGATTCTAGAGATCGGTGGGTAACTACCCCCTCCCCTTAACCCTCTTTAAACCCCAGACCACTTTGCTACAAATTGTGAGATAGCCATTTTTTTTAAAAATAGTTTAAAAATTAGATTTAATAAACTCCTGTGTCGATACAACCCCCATAGCCTGGGGGTAGGCGTTGTAAGTGTTGTCCTGGGGGCGTAAATGGTTCTTATGAAAGGGATACTCGCATAAACTTCAGAGAGGGCGGATTTGATTGGAAATTAAAAGCTCTAGTTCACTTTTTAAGAGTCAAAAGATATCAGCGGGCAACTAGCCCCCCCGCACCCTTTTTCCCCCAAACCCATCAAATAAAAATTTTGAGATAGCCATTTCGTTAAAAATAGTTCAAAGGTCAGATAAGAAAAACTCCTGTGTCGACAAAACCCTCAGGGCCCGGGAGCAGGCGTTGTAAGTAATACTCTGATAGCATATATGGTTCTTATGGAAAGGATGCTCATATAAACTTTGGAGAGGGCTCATTTGATTTAAAATTGAAAGTTCTTGCTCACTTTTTAAGAGTCAAAAGAGATTGGAGGGCAATTAGCCCCTCCCCCTTTCACACCCTATTATCATCAAACCCATCCGATAAAAACTTTGAAAGAACTCATTTTTTCAAAATGGTTCAAAGATCATATAACGAAAACTCGGGGGTCGACACACCCCCCAGGCCCCGGGGCCAGGCGCTGTAAGTTATGTCCTGGGTCCGTATATTGTTCTTATGAAAGGGATGTTCGCATAAACTTCAGAGAGGGCTCATTTGATTGGAAATTAAAAGTTCCAGTTCACTTTCTCAAAGTCAGAAGAGATCGGATGGCAACTAGCCCCTCTCCCTCCACGCCACCAAACCCATCCCATAAAAATTTTGAGGTGACCATTTTGTTAAAAATATGTCAAACATCAGATATTAAAACTCCATGGTCGACACAACCCCCAAGACCTGGGGACAGGTGTTACAAGTTATGCTCTAGTGGCACACATGGTTATTATAGAAAAGAAGCTCGTATAAACTTCAGAGAGGGCTCATTTGATTGAAAATGGAAAGTCCTAGTTCACATTTAAAAAGTCAGAAGAGATTAAAGGGCAATTAGCCCACCCCTCCAAGCCCTTTTTTCCCCAAACCCATCCAATAAAACTTTTGAGATGGCCGTTTTGTTAAAAATAGTTCAAACTTCAGATAATAAAAACTCAGATAATAAATGGGTTTGATTGACACAAACCCATTTCTTTACTTTGATACTAGTTTTGATACTTTAATGAACATTTGATTTTGAAAAATAAAGTTTGAATTTGAAATAAGAAATTTTTTAAAACTTGAAACTTTTTGCAACAAAAACGAACAAAAATTAATTAAAAAAACGTTCCGAAAAAGTAGTTTTCCAAAGAAAAGTAAACGCCATTTTAAACTTAAGATCAGCAGATACAAATACCTGTTAAAGTTCAAACTCATAACGGCCAGAAATTACTATTAAAGAATAAATAAAACCCAAAACGAACAGAAATTAAATACAAAATCATAGTAAAAAAGTATACAACAAGTAATAATATAAATGAATAAATAAATCTTAAAGCGAGCAATGCTTAAATTTAATATGCAAATCAAGCTTAAAACGAAAAAAAAAATATTTTGCTATTGAAGTATAAATCAAACCCAAAACCCTCAGTCCCCCCCCCCCCCCGCAATGTGCAAATATATAGCCCAAATTTGTTTATAAAGTATTATATTCTCATCATATTTTGTGATATTTATTAGGATTGAGCGTCAGAGAAACATCTCAGCATAAGTAATCCAAGTTTCGTCATACACTAAAAATAATTTTAACAATTTTAATCAATTATTTTAAATACTTATAATATTAATACATAATTGTTTATATATTCTAGATAAATCTAAGTTCTAAACATGGAAGGATTTTGGCTTTCAGAAATTAAAGAAATAAGCTAAAAGGCTTTCTTAGCCTTGAAAAACTTTGGCACTGACATTAAATAGCCATCGCTGAGTATGCACTCATGATTAAGCGAAAAATTTGTTTGGATTTGAGCCCAAAACATTGTTAAGCATAGCAATTAAAGAAACCCGAAGAAAATAAACATTAATTGGTCAATTTCATTCGTTAACCCAAGTAGAAGGGCATTATCCTTATAAAAGTTTTAGCCTACTATTTCGCTTTCATTACATTTAAATAAGGGAAGTTCTTCTCGTAATAACTCTACTCATTTGAGATATATTGTTAAAACTGTGATATAACATGTTAGGCAATAAGAGGATTTCAGGGAAGTCAGTGTCCTCGATGATAACAAATATGCATAATGTTTTCAATCAACCATAAAATGGGTCCATGGAATAAGCATGTTAGATTAATGGCCGTAGGTTCATATCAGGAAACGTTGGACTCACCCCCCACTCTCCCTTACAAAAAATACTATTTTCAAATAATTCGCCTTCCCCCGTCCTGGGACATACAGATTCCTCAGCAGGTGCCCGGTCTAAACGGTGGAAAACCATTAAGATGGAAAAAACTTTCTAGGGTTCTTGTTGGTTATATATAAACACTCAAAAAGTGAAGTTTGGTTAATGCTAATGAAATAAAACAAAATGTAATGAAAATATAGTACTTTAGTAACCAAATTATGAAAACTACAACAAAGAATTATGGAAGGGGGGCCGCCCAGAGTGCAGTATATTAATTACGTAACCTAACCTAACCTAGGTATCTTTTTTGTTCTTCTAGACCAAAAACCTATTCAGAAATATTGTTAACGGAGTGGGAAACCCCTGTTAGCGAAGCGAGCCAAAGAAGAGTTTTGTTAAAGAAGTTGCGGTACTGTTCTAATATATGTAAAACACGCGATAAGTGAAGTTTGGTTAACTCTAATGAAATAAAACAAAATATTATAAAAATATAATAGTTTATGAACCAAATTGGGCTATATATTTGCATATTAGGGAAGGGGGGGGGGGTGTAAAGCATAGCATATATTAAATACGTAACCCAACCTAACGTAGGCATCCCCCCCCCTAAACCCCAAAAAAAACTTAAGTTTAAATATAGTTCCCAGAGTGAGAAACCCCTGAATACTTGTTTATATAGCATCAGATGGCTTCAGAACTTTGCTTTTTTTCGAGTGAATGCCTCGCGTTTTTTATGGATATTAGAACAGTACCGAAGTTGCTTGACTAGTTTTCGTCTCATGAGCATGGGTTCAGAAGCATTTAAGCTTTTTTAGTCACTAAGAATGTACCTGTTATTGATACATATATCATATTTCCCATCGTTAATAGGTTTATTCTGGGCATTGACTTTGCTAATTTATTGGTCAACTTTAGTTGCAGTAGTTTGGGAGTCAACCTAGGAGCAAAACCTTTCCCATGGTATATTTTTTTTTATTTTCTGTATATTCTTTTAGGCTTTACTATTGGATCTTTATGCTCAAGATGTTTGGTAGGAGAGGGGTGTTTCTGGAAATCCATTCTGGATTTTCTTTTCCTAAATTGTTTTTTCAATTCAAAGTCTTCATCCTACCATGTTTTGGGAAATTTCTTAAGATTCAAACTTTTCTTCTTATGATATGTGAGAATAGTACAATCCGCCGTAGTATGCAAACATGAAGATAATTATTCATTTATGTACAGTAGGCTATACACCTCTGAGCGGTGGGGATCCAGGGGGCGAGGGGGGCGCACGCCCCTCCCCCTAGCGTAGTCTAAAGTAGTATAATTTACTTAATTAACGCAAGTTTGCGTTAATTAAACCTGCTCCTAACGCAAGTTTATCGGATCAACCTTTTTTGCCCTCCTCTAGAAAAAATCATGGATCCGCCCCTGCCCCTGAGTAATCTTCAGATGCAAGTATATCTTCAAAAAATGACCAATTTGCTTTTTGTTATTATAGAATAAAATATGTTTTGTTCACTGCAATAGCTAGAGCTAAAATTAGCATCCCGTGACACAAAAAAAGACCCAAAACAAGGAAAAAACAAAATAAAACACAACACAAAAAAATAAGGCAGCAAGTGTTGCTTCAAGGTCAATAAATTAAAATGAGTCACAACAAAATTAATATACAATTAATATGAGTCAAGAATCAATTTTATCGGTTAAAACAGTGACCGTTTATACGGAATATATTCGAATGTTAAATATATAAATAGTTGATATGTTCAAAAACACTCAAAGGCAAATACCTGAAATAAACTGCATCAAACATTAAATATTTGTCAAGATAATATTATTGAAATACCGAGTAAAATAAGGGACAAATGATTTGCAATATCTCTCGGTACTAGAGGCTTGGTGTAAGTCATTAACTGTAGACAATCATTTCTTATTTGTCTGAGTCTAGTGACCGGTGCTTCAATAGGGGGCTCTCGAGGTCAGGCAGTTGACCACGGTGAACGCGAACTCAAACAATTTAGTCCAAATCGATATGTCTCTACGACTATCAAGTGAACTCAAGTTGTTGTTTTAGTGCATCATCATATGTCGAGCAGTTATGTCCAAGTATGATTTTTACAGCTCGTTCTTGTATCATCTCAATTCTATATAACTAATCTTTCGTCAAACCCGGATGCCAAGCCGGACATGCATACTCAAGAGAGGGTCTAACGTAACTGCAGCATACAGTGTCAGACTCTAAAATCTCAGTTGGCATACCAAATCTATTCAGGTTGGAAAATGAATGTAAAAGTAAGGCACCTTTTTTTTAGTCAGATAGTCAACGTGCGAGTTCCGTATTAAATCTTCGTCCAAAATTATTCCAAGTATTTTAACAGTTTTCTTTGTCGGCAGTAGAAAAATAAGAGAAAGGTGGCTGTCGACCTTTAGGAAGGAAGAAGTCATATAAGAGCTTTTAGTTTCGCTGACCGTCAGTTCTACCTTTCCTAATTCAGCTTTTAGGTAATTGAATATTCTTGTCAAGCCTGACAGTTCTGTAGTCGGAAATCTTAGTTGCAGTGATAAAACAGTCAAATCATCATCAAATTTAAAACACTCTCGAACTGTTGCTAAAATATGATTAAAAACAATTAGAAGAGAAAGTGGACCTAATTTAGTCCCTTGTGGAGAACTACAAAAAAATATATAGAAATCCAGATGGCTCATGATATGGGAGTTGGACACACTAAGATCTTTTAAAAAGAAAACTAGATGGCATATATAGAACAAATGGACGGGCACCCATAACCTTAGCTTCTTCCACTACTACTTTATTGTCGAGATTATCAAAAGGCTTAAAGAATATCAGCAAATAATGCATCACACAGCACTATGCCCGGGTCTAAATCTATATTGTTGTTAATCTATGTTATCTTTTATGTCCTTGAATAAACAATCAAAACCGAACTTCCGAATGAAAGTTCAGTTTGGCTAGCCGATACATACCTCATACGTTGGTAAATCTATTAACGAAAGCTTCTCCGGTTTTGCACTACAAAGACGGGGTCAAGACACCGCAATTCCTCCGAAAAACTAACGTTTCCACAACTATCCAGTCCCTCTCCATGGCCAATTCAGACCAGTTTCTGTTTTGAACTAAATCCCTTATAATTCCTTAACTCTCTATAAGCAGGGAGGAGGGAGAGACTCTATGTACCAACGTATGAGGTAAGTATCGGCTAGCCAAACTGAGCTTTCATTCAAAAGTTCGGTTTTGGCGTTGCCATTACCTCATACGTTGGTATATCTATTAACGAAAGCTTAGATTCCAACCGATTTGGTGGTGGGTTCATAAATCAACTAATATAAAATATTAGTTTCAAACTCAAATATTCAAATGTATAAACTATAAAACTGTCTGAACCGCAACGAAATGTAGAGCATTGGTTCGATCTTCTATTTCATTAAGATAGTGTTGTCTGGAAGTAGACTCCGAAGACCAGCCAGCAGTACTCATTATGTCAGCAAGTGGTACTGATTTTGATAGCGCCCATGACGCCGCCATGGATCTTGTGTCGTGTGCTTTCCCTTTTCTACACTCTTCTTTTGATGCCTCATATGCCATAGTTTTGGCCTGTTTTATCCAAGAAGAAATGGTTCCAGACGCAACCTCTCGTGGTGCTGTTTTAGGAAAAGGAATGAAGAACCTTTTTCTCCCTTTTCTGACCGCCACATTAGCTGTTCGCTGTGCGTAGGCCAATAGTATTCTCACTGGACACAAAGCTGGATCTACATCTAGCGCGGGAAGAAGAATAGGAGAAGGTATCTCATGAGGTTTCACAGTTTTGGGTCTAAACGAAGGGAGAAACCTGAGAGTTACTAAATTATCCGAAAATTGTGTTGTACTGAAGGACAGGGCATGAATTTCACTCCTTCGAGGACCAGATGCAATGGCAGTAATGAATACCGTCTTAAAAGTAAGATTTTTCATATCAATATTGCACAAGTCAAGAAATCGTGAAGTTCTAAAATACCTTAGAACAAGGCCAAGATCCCAGGCAGGAATATCATGTTGTGTCCGCGTTGACTCGACCCAAAATTCTGTATCATTTTCGTCAAACCAGTATCTTTGCTGATATCTGTTCCTATAGCTAGAGCTAGCGTTTCGCATTTTGCTGCTTTATAACCTTCTATCGTTGATGGTGCGAGGTTTCGAACAGTCTTTAGATATATCATGAATTCTGCAAACGTCTGAGTTCTGGTTGCGAGAGGATTAATCTTCCTTTCACTAAACCAACCTACGAACACTTGCCATTTTCCATTGAACAATTCAATGGTAGATCGTCGCTGGGCCGGGCAATTGCACGGGCTGATTCTTTAGAAAAATCTCTCTTTTCGAGTCCACGCTCGATATCTTCCATCCGTGTAAATTTAGATTCCTTAGTGCTGGGTGGCGAAGTCGACCCTGCTGGAAGAGATCTGACTAATCTCCGAGGGGTATAGGCAAGTCTACTAGCAGGTTGAGAAGATTCGTGTACCAAGCTCGGCGAGGCCATCGCGGAGCAATTAGCGTTATGCGGCAGATCACAGACTTTTGAAGCTTCTTCAGAACCTTTGGGATCAGGCAAATGGAGGGAAGGCATAGTTGTGTTTGTTTGACCAATCGTGGGCAAGGGCACCTGGGCCGATCGCAAGAGAATCTGGAACTGGTGAGAAATATACGTCGATCTTCCAGTTCAATTGAGTCGCGAATAGATCGACTTCTGGCAGTCCAACTCTTTTGACAGAACTCAGAAGACGCTCTCGTTGAGACTCCATTCCGTGGGCAGACCTTTTCCTTCTTGTGACAGTGTGTCGGCTACTAGATTGAGTGAACCGAAGATGTATCTTGCCCTCAAGTGAACGTTCAGGGCCATCGTAATCTCGAAGAGCTTTATGGGTTCCTCCTCTAGGGAGAAAGAACGGGTTCCGCCCTATTTAATTATGTAATTGACTACAGTCGAGTTTTCCGTCGTTACCATGACTACCTCATTTCTTAGCTCCTCCGCAAAGGCTTTGATTGTGTTGGCTACGGCTCTCATCTCGAGGCAATTTATGTGAAGAGATTTATCATCTGGAGACCAAGTCCCCGCAGTGTCTTGATGTGGGTCCTCTAGATAGCCACCCCAGCCGTAGGTTGAGCTGTCGGTGAATATTGTTTTGGAAACAATAGGAGGCGTGAGAGGAAGGCCTTTACTCAGCCAATCTTTGTTCAGCCACGGTAAAAATGCCTCTTTCATCTCTGTCGTAATTAGGATGTTTAAATCTATGTTGTTCCAAGACTTGTCCCACAATCTGAGCATTAGTAACTGACATTTCCTGAGATGTAGTCTGTTGAAAGGAATTGCTCTTGAGCCCGCACTGATGAGTCCAATCAGCTTCAGCAGTTGCCTTATTGAGGTATGCGATTTTTCCAGAGCTGCCTTGATTTCATGTATCAAGTCTGAATCTTTTCCACGGTAAGGTACACCCTCTTTACCTCCAGGTATACCAGAAACCCGAGAAATATGATCCGTCACATAGGTTGCAATTCTGATTTCTCTCTCAGCATGAACCCAAATCTGTGCAGGAGAATCATCTGGTTTCTCGCTCAGCATGAACCCAAGTCTGAGCTGGAGAATCATAACGGTCTTTACATTGTTCTTTACTGATGACTTTTGGTAATTGTGCAGAATCTATTTGTTCATTTAAGCATGCAATTGGATGGTTTGAAGATGACCATAGCTCACGATGGCGCTTTAAACTGATAGATCTTGTTTTTGAAAGTGAACCCTAACCTCATTCTGTGAGTTAGGTCCTTAAAGTCGGCGGAAAACATGAAATACTTTCCGGAGATAATAATTTTGAGTACGCTCTATAAAGAATATTTGAAAGATGCTGCTGACATCTATTAACAGAATCCAAGAACTTTATCAGTTTTTGGCATATAATGTCGGGAGAGACGTTCTCTGCCTTTAACATCTTTATGACAGTACCAAACTTGAGGTCACTGTATGTTAGCATGATCAGATTCACTCGTTTGGAAGAATCTAAGGCCAAGAATGACTTTCTGTCAACTGATATGAACTTTATGTCCTCTACTTATCCAGTTGATGGTAACAATGAACTTTGGGTTTATGCGTGGTGCCTGTGAAGCTGAAAATGCGTCTTGATATTTGTAAGCTCTCGCTGCGACCGGGATGCCGAAAGGGTGAAAGAAGTACTACGTTTTGAAACGATATTTTCTTCAATAATGTAAGTAGCCTATATACTGTTATCCAGCTAGCATAGCATATTTGTAATTGGACGCTGGAAGTAAATTCAACTCTAATCACCAGAAAAACTTACCTCATGCCAGAACAGACCTATAGGCCAGCGCTGTAGTCGTTTCAATACTATGCAATGACGGTACGTACGTCCAAGGCGTCGTGAGCTTATATAATGGTGGTCTGTATTTCTAAAGCATTATGACCTTATGTAATGAGGGTCTGTACTCCCAAGGCTTTATGACCTTATGTAAGGGTGGCCTGTGCACCCAAGGTGTTATTACCTTATGTAATGCCGGTCTGTACGTCCAAGGCATTATGTGTATAGGTTTCCTATCTAGGGAACACAGGAGAAACATTTTTGAAATACAGCTATGCATTTTAAAAACGCGTAAGAGTCTATGCTATCAAAGTTTGAACTAACAATAGAATTTAAAGCGAAAACGGTTGCAAATTTTACATAATACGGTTTTTCATCTTTTCAACATTTGATTTAACCATTTAGTGGCACAAAAATGAACAAAAGAAATACTCGTGGAACTGTCTTTTAAGGCACTAAAAATCAAATCAAAATTGAATTTTTATATACAATATCGCAATAATGTCCTGGATATCTCTATTGAAGAAGGTATAATCATTAGCAAACATTACGCTTATTCCCAAGAAGATGTTGTGAATAATTGTGCAATATGCATGCTGGGAGAATAGGAAATTCCCCTACTACTACGCAAGTATTTTGAGTAAAAACTCATTTTCTCTTTTACCAATAAAAAATGTTTTATATGTCGAATTAAAACCAAGAAACTACCTTGGATAGTGTCTATCCGTTTAACCCCTTGTACCACAAAACAGAAACTGGTGGAGTTGGCCATGGAGAGGGACTGGATAGTTGTGGAAACGTTTGTTTTTCGGAGGAATTGTGGTGTCTTGACCCCGTCTTTGTATTGCAAAACCGGAGAAGCTTTCGTTAATAGATGTACCAACGTATGAGGTAATGGCGACGCCAAAGTAAAACTTTCAAACACTTTTGAAAGAGCCGGAGTTTTCGAAATCGGCATCATATCAACCAGTTCGTGGTAACGAACTGTAAGTAAGGAGCGACCCGGCTCAATGGTAACCGAAACTCTAGAAAACGGGTTTTTGATACCAATAGATACATCAAAAGAATCAGATTTCAATGCTGATTTCAAATATATAACTTTCATCAAGTTTAGTGCTACCCATCAAAAGTTACACGCCTGAGAAAATTTGGGCTGATTTTCAAAAAAAGGGGGAAAGACCCCCTAAGAGCTATAGAACCTAAATGAAAATCACACCATCATATTCAGCGTATCAGAGAACCCTACTGTAGAGGTTTCAAGCTCCTATCTACAAAAATGTGGAATTTTGCATCTTTTGCAAGAAGAGAGATCACAGATGCGTCTTTATTTGTTTTTTTTTTCCCCAGGGGTGATCGTATCGACCCAGTGATCCTAAAATATCGTGGGAGGGCTCATTGGAACGGAAATTAAAAGTTCTAATGCCCTTTTTAAGTGACCAAAAAAATGGAGGGCAACTAGGCCCCCTCCCACGCTCATTTTTCCCAAAGTCACCCGATCAAAATTTTGAGAGATTCATTTTGTTCAGCATGGTCGAAAATATGATAACTATGTCTTTTAGGATGACTTAATCCCCCGAAGTCCCCGGGGGGAGGGCTAAGAGTAATGAACTTTACCCAATGTTAACATATAGTATTGGTTACTGGGAAGTATACAGAAGTTTTCAGGAGGGTTTTTTTCTGGTAGTGGGGGGGGGGGGTCGGGGGTTATGTTGGAGGGTCTCTCCATGAAGGAAGTTTTCATGGGGGAAGGGAAATTGCCGTGAAGGGGATGCCGGGCTTCCCAGCATTATGAATTGGTTATTGGGAAGTATACAGACATTTTCAGGAAGGATTTTTTTTCTGGAGGGTGGGGCTGGAGGAGGGGGTTACTCGGGAGAATCTTTCCGTGGAGGATGTTTCTTTGGGATAATGGAAATTTCTATGAAGGGGGTGCCTGATTTCCAAGCATTATTTAAAAAACGATCAGAAATGAAATTTAAAAAAACAAGTTTTTTTTTCAACTGAAAATAAGAAGCAACATTAGAACTTAAAACGAACAGAAATTATAACGTATATGAGGGGGTTCTCCCCCAAGTCAATACCTCGCATTTTACGCTACAGTTTTTTTAGTGCTTTCAAAAGAGCTATCTATTCTAATTAAACGGCCTTTGTGATTCAGGGGTTTGTGAATTTAATTTTTTTTTTAACTTTTTGCGTAAAGAGCGTGGTATTGACTAAGGGGAGAACCCCCCTCATATACGTAATAATATATACGTAATAAAAAAAACAATAAAGAAAAAACAAGCGATACGGCTCAATAGTAATTGAAACTTTTAAAAACGTAATTTTGATGTCAATATATGTATCAAAAGAATGGACTTATAGTGCTGATTCTAAATATATAAATTTTATTAAGTGTAGTATTACTCATCAAAGGCTACGAGTCTGAGAAAATTTACATGATTTTTTAAAGAGGGAGGAAACATCCCCTACAAGTGAAAGAATTTTAATGAAAATCACACCGTCAGATTCAGCGTATCAGAAAACCATATTACATAGCTTTCAAGCTCATATCTGCAAATATCTGCAACTTTGTATTTTTTGCCAGAAGAAAAATATACGAATATAGAAGTTCGTTACGTAAGTTAATTTGTAAATTACGTCAGAACCAAATTTAGAGACAGCCATTTAGAAAAAGAAAAGTAAAATTTTTATGCAAATTTTGTTTACTTATTCAATGACGGTGAGCCAAAATAAAAGCTGCATTAACTAAAAAACGATCAGAAATTAAATAAAAAAAACACAAGTTTTTTAAACTGAAAGTAAGGAGCGACATTAAAACTTAAAACGAACAGAAATTATTCCGTATATGAAAGGGGCTGTCCCCTCCTCAACGCCTTGCTCTTTACGCTAAAGTTTTTTATTGTTTAACAAAAATAGAGTTGTGAGAAAGTAAAACTTTAGCGTAAAGAGCGAGGCGTTAAGGAGGGGACAGCCCCTTTCATATACGGAATAATTTCTGTTCGTTTTAAGTTTTAATGTCGCTCCTTACTTTCAGTTTAAAAAACTTGTTTTTTTTATTTAATAAACTAAAATAACCATGTTAGGACTATAAAAATAAGACTTGCTTTGGGCTCTGACATGCTCTTTCTAAAATTTTCCTTTTTAAAGTTTTTGTTTGCAGTTTTTTCCCTATCTGGTCAAGGTTCAAGTACTAGACAATAAAAAAAAGTTTGACAAAAAAATATGATTGGCTTGGCTTTAACTAAGTTTAAGTCAATTGAGCATTCAGTTTTGACTTGATCCAGTTCTGAATCCCAGCTAAGTCTCTATTACAAACAGGTCTTGTTTCAACTGATTCCAAAAATTCATTGGGTAGGATATAATTTTTTTTTTTACAAAATACACAAAAAATTTGTTTATATGCATTGCTACTTTTTAAAAGTCAGACATTATTTTCTTGGGGGAGGGGTTCAAACCTGGTAATCCCCCTCCTGGATAGGGCCTTGTATGCAGGGCTACACAGAGGGGTATTTTCCTTTAGTTTTTTTGATTCTTTCACACTTGTACTTCTAAATGCATTTATGTGATTTACTCAGTAGTTCAGTAGAGTAAGATATAAGAGATCATTTTCAGTTCATTAAAATATATATCGATATTCCCTTTGACCTTGGAATGCTTATGTTACTGTGAATGTTCAAAATTTGTGAATGTCAACATTTGCTGGTGAGTGTCTGAAATACCTTTTTTCTCCTTGGATTTAGTCAGCATTGCCAGTCAAGTTTTTCAGTTTAGTGCAAGGTTTGATAATGTTAGGTTTGGTTAGGTTTTTAACCCATTTCTAATATTTATAACTAAATTTAACCTAATCAAACATAAACTAACATAATCTATCCTAACTTCAACTTTTACCATCATAGCTTGCATAAGACTGAAAAAGCTGAGTTGCAAAGTAATTGAATCTAAGCAGAGAAAAAGGAATCTCAGACATTTACTGGTGAATTTGACATTAACCAGATTTTGGACATTCATGATAACACTGACATTGCAGCCAAAAATATATACAAAACTTTTTTGTACAGGCAAGGGAGGCATATTTGAAAAAAAAAAAAACAGTAAAAACACAACAGAACATTATAAATGCTAAATATATGAGAACATTTTAAATACTTTGGGATTTTTTGGGAACGTCTAAAATGTGCTGACGAATTTGAGTATGTGCTGACGACAACCAGCATTTTTTACTTCGTTTTGTGTGTGTTAAAATAACGCTTATTAGTTTGCGGAAAATTGTCATATATTGTAGAGAAAAACTCAGGTATAAAATCAAAATAAAGACAAAGAAAATAACTTAAGTAACTTTAATTAAAAACTTTAAGGTTGTGCGACTTTTCCACTTTCCATTTTTCTACAAGTAGGATGAGGTGATTTTTTCCAGTAGGTCTTTTTCTGACATTATGAACATAAGATGGTCGATTGTTTCCCATAGTTGACATCAATGTGTTCTTGACGATTTTCATCCTGCTAAATATTCGTTCACCTATGGCCAATGTCGCTGCAGTGGTTTTTGCAAAAGTGAATGCTCTGTAAACTCAAGGCAACCCTCGTCTGTTCTTTTTTGCTAGAGAGAACAACTCGGTAAACTCAATGATGCTTCCAGCGCTCTCGCAAATCTCTGCAAGAAGGATGATATTGTTCTGTCTGTGGGCTAGGCATCTTAGGTATTGAATATGTCTTCCTAACTGCTTGGAAAAGTGAGCTTGTGTTCCCTCAAAACGCCCACCCATGTTACTTGCAAAATTGTAATGCCAGTTTTTCTGTATTGATATGAGCCTTCCACAAAACTTGTAGAATTTCTTCTGCTATATTGGCTCCATTCTTTGATTCAGAATGTATAATAACGACTAAACGCTCTTTAGCGGCTCCCTCTCTATCAATGTACAAAGGCATCTACAGCTAAACACTCTTCATAGCTGACAGCAGCGGTTTTGTCTGCGAATTTGCCAAAGACGTCAGCTTCATTAACTTCTGCTACGATTTTTTTTAACTAGCTCTGTTCCAACGATCGCAATTAATTTATTTTGGCTACTACCCTACAGATAGCTGGTGACATTTGGCTTGTTCTGGTTTTTGATTCAATGGTTCGTATCGATGTTGTGTCTCGAAAGAAGATTGGCTAGCTGAACGTGATTTTCCCCGTCATGATTCTTCCCACGAAATACCAGCCCTTGTTTACCTAGTGTTGGGAACATCTAGCAACATGTATATAATGCGACGCCCTCTTTCCCTTTCTTTTTCTAACTCCGTATGTTTCATTAGTTTCCCCTTGTTAACTAAGGTTGGAAATGATTTATTTCTCTATATAAAACTAATAAAACCACCCATAGAAGCCTTATGACCATTTGAATAGAAGTAAGGGACGAGCATTTCAGCCTTTGCATTGTGTGCCAGTTTCTAGTTCCTGTTATAAATGAATATTCTTTGTTCCTGTATTCGCAGCCAGGTCCAGTTGGAAACAACGAACAGGCAAAGCAGTAGCCTAAATCTTTCTCGACATTATTCTCTCGTTGTGGGTACTCATTGTACCAGTTTCTAACAAACCGCGACTTGTATTTGGAACTCTGGGATTGGATTTCCTCGCTTATTGTAAAATCGATTTTTTGGTTGAAATGGTTCTAGTTTTATAAGCTTCAGCTTTTCTGACTATGAAAGTTTTTCTTTCTTGAGCCAGGGATTGGGCTCGACCCTTATGATCCTTGCTGAAAACTTTCGGCTTCAGATTCTAGTCCTTTTATTCTTGGCACTTACTGAGAAATTAATTTCTGTGGCTCACTAATAAGCCTAGTTCCATATTCGCTGATTTTGATTGCCCTATGTCTAACGCTTGTATTTTAGTGTCTGATTCGTTAATTACGTAATCCAACTTAACTTCAACTGTCAGTTTTTTGCTACCTCTAAACAGTCAAGAAAGAAGAGCAAATATATTACTGATTCCTACCAGCGAACTTCTTCCAATGTTTTTTTTTTCTATCACCAAATTCCACAGTGACAGACCTGAGAGGATAAGTAACTTCGATTTTTTCAGCCGCATCTTCTTCTATTCAGACTCCGATGTTTGTCAAGGATGCACCGGGACGAACTTTCTCAAGAGATTTTTGAGATATTACTTCGATTTCACTACAGCTGTTCGTTTGTATTTATTTCACTCACTCGAAAAAAATGAAAAGCTCAAAACAAATTAAAAAACTTTTATAAGGAAACCTGGCCATAATCTATTAAGCTTGAAAGGCAATTTCAAAACTATATTCTTCTTTGCTTCTAGCAGGCAATTGGGTACGCTTAAGTTTAGTTTAGTCCAGTTTCATTTTAAGGCACACCTCGAAAGAAAAGAGAGTACGAACCCCCAAAAGTAGTGAGCAAGCTTAAACTTGTAGAGATCGACTGCATAGTAATACTGCTATCTTGTATATATGGTTACGTATAATCCAATATCTCTTAAGACTCACGCGGTTCCTATACTCCAATCCTGTAGGAAAGACTGTCCTCTAGCTCACAAAAATTAAATTAGGTAAAAATACAAAAAGTTTGCATGTTAAAAGTACATGTTTACGGCCCTTCAGGATAATTCTTTTTTTTATCATCTATAATTACAAAGTAAGGCTAGATTTTTTAATTATCCCTAATCTTATTATCATTTCCTCGTTTATCAATTACAAATTATTGAGTGTTTCAGTCGATTTTTTTGAAGGTTTACTCCCCTTTCACAAACTGACGGTCGTTGATCAAATTTCCCCTTAAAAGTAAGATTCTGCCCAGACTTTGGGAGTCTATCCTATCAAATCGTGTACATACAACTAGGCCATCTGATGAACTTTCGTGATAAACATCTTTAACAGCCTCAGAATGCGAGACGCGAGGTGGCTGTGACTGCGAAGCACTAAAACAAGAGGCGCCACTGAAGACAGACTCTAAGCTTTCTGTTGACTTTAATTGCAATAAGCTTTGAGATAAAGTTCGCTCGTGACAGGGCTTTTTACAGTTTTCTTTTAGCTACCTGGACGTAACCATTTTGGAATTTCAAACAGTGATCTTTTCCACAATAATTAGCCTAATCTTCGTTTTGGTACCGTTTTTAATTTCCTCACTATGATGTTTTCGAATGTGGGTAGGTCGATAGTCAGCGACAAATTCGTAATACTTTTCATCTTTCTTTCTTTCAAAACAAACTTCACACACAAGCTTTATTCTAGTTCTGGATCTTTTTCCTTTATCATTTTTGGAGTAGCAGCACAACCCAGGATACTGGGCTTCCTGCCTCCTTTCTTTTTTTATTATTTTTTTTATTAAATAAAGTCTTAAAATAAGTATAATGTCGCAAAGCAGCAAAATTTTCGAATCTAGAAATACAAACTCTTTCTTTCCCTTGCAGTTTTAATTCTTCATACTCTCAGCTATATGATTTGTTTTAGGGCGTTTGAAAAACAAGAGAAAGAGGTCTAGTTATAAGTAAGCTTAGTATAACCTTGCAATTGTATGGATCCGTGTATTGTTTTTGATGTTTTGGAAAGAAACAACAATATTTCCCAACAAGTTCTTTCTCAGTAGAGCCGATGGAATTGACCTGACTAACTGACACGTTGAAAAATATCAAGTTTTGCTAGGGTCCATCCGACAAGTCGTTTTCTAGGCGGCCAATTGGTTTCTGTCAACTTCGTGCAGATGGAGCAGTCAATTTCTTCGTCTTTGACCGACGGAAGTCTTAAGTAGTCATGGACCTGTCAACTCTGACATAGTCAAGGACTGACAAAATTTCAAGTTTTTGTCGAAATCTTGCAGTTGAAGCAGTAAATTTCACAGTCCTTTGGCCGACGGAATTCTTTAATGACACTAGATTGGACCGACAACATACCAAGTTTTGTAGGGCTTGCCTTAACGAGTTGTTTTCTAGGGGGGGGGGGGGCAATTGTTTTATGTCGACTTTGCGCAGATGAAGAAGTAAAGTTTGTTGTTCTTTGCCCAATGGAAGTCTTTTATGACGATACATTAGACCGACAAGATACCAAGTTTTGTAGGGCTCCGCTCGACTAGTCATTTTTTTAGGGGGTCAATGGGTTTCCGTCGACTTCGCGCACATTAAATAGTAAGTTTCGTCGGGCTTCGCCAGACGAAAACTTCCAGAAGCTTCACTGTGCGCCGAAATAGCAACTTTTGTCGGGCCTCACCCGACGAGAGTCCTTTCTGAGGGCCTTTACGTGGGGGGGGGGGGTCTCCCCATCAATATTTAAACAAAATATCAGACTGGTAATGAACCATAGGTAAAAAACAATATAATGCTATGATTACTTTACATTGTGGCAGAAAAATCACAACGGCAATTTGTGTTTTGTTTGTGTATTTGTGAGATAAATGTATCAAATTTATGAGCCATTTTGTGGTCACTTCTGAATTTCAACTACTTTCAAATTTTATCAGTTTAAAGACAAGTTTCATCTTAGAGAAGACAAGGATTTTAATCTTAGACAAAACTAAAAGGTTGATAGTCCTGAATATAATTTTTTTTTGTCTTGTTTTCAAAACAGACTAAAAAGGAGAAAATAATTTTTTCCTCATAAATCTATGTATATAAATGAAAGCAAGGTGTATTAAACACACAAGGCGGTACATTGTTTAATCTTTTTAGCTTGTTTTCTCACTTGCTGACTTTTTTCATTGTGTCCATTTAGTATCCATGTTATGTAAAGCTCAATCCATTTTGTGCCCCTTGGTTCTCAAGAAAATAATTTTGTTTCTCACAAATCAATGTATACAAATTAAAGCAAGGGATACTGAACACATCAGGCTTTACATCACTTGATCTTTTTAGCTTGGTTTTCTCATTTGCTGACTTTTTTCATTTTGCCCATTTAGTATACATTTTATGTAAAGCTCAATCCATAGTGTGACTTTTGGTTCTTGAAAAAAAATATTTCTACTTTCTAGTCCATTTTGAAAGTTTATTGCTTGAAGGTACCTAATCTGTTTCTCTGATTTGCCTGTTTTGGTTATAATTTGTTCTTCTCTTTAAGTTGAGAGGACAAACAGTAGGGTCTGGGTCTGGTTGGCAATTAAATAAAGAAAAATATGTTTCTTTTCAATTGAAAGTAAAAAGCAATATTAAATCTTACAACAAACAGAAACTTTTCTGTATGTTAGGGGGACTGCTGCCTCCGCAATCCAATGTTATCTACACTAAAGTTTTATACTGCTTTAAAAGATCCTAATTAAACAGCTTGTGTGTTTGGTCACAAAGAATTTGGACAAAAAGTCAAACTTGAGTGTAAAGAGGGAACAGTTGAGAGGGGACAGCCCCCTCCCATACAGAATAATTTTATGTTGCTCCTTATTGTCAGTTTAATAATGTTTTTAATATTTAATTTATGATAGTTTTTCAAATCATACTCAGGCCTAACCAGGATATTATATGGGCTACCAGCTCCATAAAACTGCCAGTTTCTTGCTGTTAAATTGTGTATATTATTAATTTTAAATTGTATCGCAGTGTCCCATTTTTTTTAGTTTTTTTTGCTTAAAAAATAAAATGTTGGATTTTAATTAAATCTTGAACAAAACTTGAATGCTTAGGCAAAATTTTTGATGAGCACTAATTTTGTTGACTTAGTTTTTTATAATATTTTTACTACAGAATTTTGGGTAGATAGATTGGGTTATTATTGTTCATATGGATAGAAATTCTGTGAGACTTTCAATCTTGTATGTAGCTGAAGCCATCATGATCTCTACGATAGGGTTTTCTGACAGCTAAACACACTGTATATAGATGTTTAAATACAATGAAACATTGCTTGTATATAAGAAAATCAATCATAATTTAAAATCGTCAAAAACGAAGCCCATGTAGCACTTACCCCCCCCCCCCCCCAACAATTTTCTTGACGAGGTCGTTGGCATTTTGAACCTCTATGCTGGAAGGCACGTGAATGTAGTATTTTATGCCACACAGAAATAGAATCTTGTGCACTATTACCCCTCCCCTCCCAACACCAATAATAAATCTATGCACCAGAAATATTCCTGGGAATCAAGAGGGATTATATGTTAATTTATACCACCACCCCCTCCCCAAAACTTATTCTATATTTATTTTGACTAATAACAGTTCAAATAGGGATAAATCCTTTTAATAAACAGTGAAAAAATAATAAAAAAACTACTGGGTATTTTGATCACATATACAGTATTTTTTTTATTGCTATTTCACTGTCTAGTAAAGGTGTTTATACTACTTTGAACTCTTATTTATCGTCATGGAAAGGCAGTGTGGTCATCGAAAATACATACGTCGTATATACAGGGATAATGTGACCCAAGAAGTTAATAAATATATAAACACCCATAAGAGACATGCAAACGTTATAAATTAACAAGATTTTCTTTTACAATGTAAGAAGAAAAGAAGAAAAGGATATGTGCCACCTTTAGTAAAATTAAAACTACATTTAGGCACCTTTAAGGAAGAAAAGTTTGAACAAAGTTTACAACTCAAGACTTTGAACAAAGTTTACAACTCAAGATATATATATATATATATATATATATATATATATATATATATATATATATATATATATATATATATATATATATATATATATATATATATATATATATATATGTATATATATATATATATATTGTATATATATATATATATATATATATATATATATATATAATATATATATATATATATATATATATATATATATATATATATATATATATATATATATATATATATATATATATATATTATATATATATATATATATATATATATATATATATATATATATATATATATATATATATATATATATATATATATTTGAAGGCTCAATGAGCGCTTGGATGATTAGGCATTACAACGCACTCTTGGAGGCGTCTACAAAATAACCCGCAGCCCCTACTTTATGACAGACAATGTACACTCATACATCACTTACGTAATTTTATGGAGTATGAAGCAAATCAGGAAATCAGTCTAGTTAAATGTAGCTTATAAATAGATGTCAGAAACCTTTTTCTGCTATATGAATGGAGGTATCACCCTGGGTACACCCTGAATAAAGGAGTGTGAGGCATTAGCTACTGTCCCTCTCATACCTCTTTCTGTATTTATGTGCAGACCTATTTAGAGTAGAAAACTTATACATTGAAGCATGTCCTTTTTGCGTCTGTCACCTTCTTCCCTGTCTTCACAATGATCCATTGCCCCTCCCTCATAATAGCTGATACACAATTGTACATAACAAAGCATAATTCCATCAAAAATTAAAAGAATTAACTTAGTTGAATCAAGCATAAAGATAAATGTCCATATTAATCCTTTATCTTATGTGGACTCGGCGACTTTTCGGAAATGAATAAGCCACAATGTGGCATTACTTCCTCTGCAACTGGGATGATCAATATATATTTTTGATGCTTTTAGTTTAGTTGGTTATCTCTAATTTTTAAATGATAGCAACTTGGTACTCTTTTGGGCAGAATTGTTGTTTGGTGTCACTAAATGACAGAAAATGTCAATTTCTTGTCGCACAATCTTTTGGTTACTTAAAAGGGCACTAGAATTTTAAGTTTCTGTTCAAATAAGCCCTTTCCCGATCTTGTAGAACTATCAGTTTGAAACAATTACCCATAAAAAAAAAAAAAAAAAAAAAAAAAAAAAAAAAAAAAAAAAAAAAAAAAAAAAAAAAAAAAAAAAAAACACACACCCACTAGATAGAAGTTTGAAATCTTTACAATAGGGTTCTCTGATATAGTGAATTTACTAGTGTGATTTCCAATAAGATCACTTGCCTTATGTTTCCCTCTTTTTTCAAAAATCAGGCAAATTTTCCCAGGCTCTTAGCCCTTGATGGGGAACATTAACTTACTAGGTTTTATATTTTTAGAATCAGCCTTAAAGGTCAATTCTTCAGTGTGTTAACTTTTATCAAAATACCTTTTTTAGAGTTTTGGTTTCTATTAACCCGAGTTGCTCCTTACTCATAGTTGCTTACCATGAACTTTTTGATTAGTTATTAGGGCTCATGGGACGTCTTGTCCCCCATGATTTAAGGGCTTTGGCCTTTGGATTTTATGATATAATCTACAGCTTCAGTTTTGCATAGAGTAATGTTTGTGTTTCTACTTTCCAAGCATTTTATTAAGTCAGCTTGAAACTGCGGCTGCAAAATGCTATCAACTTTTTTTTTATTTTGATGATAGGAGAAGACTTTTTTGTTTTTTTGACAAAACTCACTTCTTTGTTTTTGCATGCTCCAAATTATTAAGAAATTGAATAAAGTAAATTAGATATGTTAGCCTCTAGCAAACTAAATAAGCAGACTAGTAAATTCCTCTTGCAATTATCTCAGAATTACTAAAGTGTCAGATGTAAAGGCGTAACAGCAGCAGAATGTAATTTTAAAATAAAAGTATTATTTGAAAAAAAACTACGTTTTCTAAAGAGTTAAAGAGGCTGAGTCACAAGTTCGAACCTTAAAACGTACAGGGATTAGGAGGTACAGTTGGGGGGCTGCCGTCCCCCAAACCCCCCGCTTTTGCAGCCTTTAAATAAAAAAAAAAAGTTTTTTAAACTGAAAGTAAGGAGCGAAATTAAAACTTAAAACGAACAGAAATTATTCAGTATATGAAAGGGGCTGTCCCCTCCTCAACGCCTCGCTCTTTACGCTAACTTTTGACTTTCTCACAACTCTATTTTTGTTAAAAAATAAAAAACTTTAAAAGAAAATCAAAACAACAAAATTATGACTGCAGTGAATCTGATTAGAATGTGGTAAAGCCCCAAGGTAAAAAATAAGCAACTTTCGACAGATTATCTAATAAACATTCAAAGAACATAAATATCCATAGGTCTATCAGGAACGTGTGCATGATTTTTCGTTTTTTTTTTTTTGGGGGGGGGGATGACTTTAAAAACGAACACAGAAACTCAAGATAATTTGGGATTGGGGGAGGGCAGCGGCCTTCTCTTGTACACCTCCCTGAGTTCCATATTTGAAAATAATTTTGATTAAAAAAAAAGATGACGTAAATAAAGCAAAAATATAAAATTATGTAAATATGAACAGCAGACCAGCAGCAGATCCATAACTGACAGCAGAAGCCCGCTGAATTAGATAGTATATCCTGGTCACAAAAGAATTCTGAATTCTTTTGAGTTTCATTTCTAAATAATTAAAATCTTAGTTAATAAATCATAACAAAGCTTGGTTTTGGTTGTTGTTATTATTATAATGAGTAATTTGTACTCTCAGCAGTGCTAGTAACTTTTGTTTGCTATTAATTAAAAAAAAAAACTTTCCGAAAAATAAGTTTTTCAAAGAAAAGTAAAGGCCATTTTAAACTTAAGCTCAGTTGATACGAATACCTGTTAAAATTCAAACTCAAAACGACCAGAAATTACTATTAAAGAATAAATGAAACCCAAAACGAACAGAAATTAAACAAACAATCATAGCAAAAAACATACAACAAGTAATAATATAAATGAATAAATAGATCTTAAAGCGAGTAGTGCTTGGATTGAATATGAAAATCAAGCTTAAAACGAAAACAAATGTTTTGCTATTAAAGTATAAATGAAACTTAAAACGAACAGAAATTAAATATACAATCAATGCGAACAAACATACAATATATATTAATGTAAATGAATAAATAAATCTTAAAACGAGTGAAACTTAAAAAGAATATGCAAATCAAGTTTGAATCGAATAAAAATAACTGCAAACAAGAGTTTGGGTATCGCCTCACTGCAGAAGCCTAAAACCTACTGCGTCATTGGCGCTTTACTGAAAACGAATTATATTACAAATGTTTTCTTTTGTACTTAATATTGAAAATAAATATTAAAATTACAGTAAAATTTTGAACTGATGAGCTTTTAGCAATTAATATCATTATGCATCAAATATTCAGTTTAATTTGTTAGTTCTTTTCAAGATTGGTCAAGACAAATATAGTTTCACTACAACAAAATTTGGATACTGCCCCCTTCTTTAACTGTAAAAACCTAAAGCCTTCTGCGTCATTGGTGCTTCACTGAAAACGAATTACTCGTATATTACAAATTTATTATTTTCCAGTTCTTACAGCATTGAAAATGAAAATAAAAATTACAGTGAAAAAAAATCTTGAACTGATGGATCTTTCAACAATTAATATCATCATATATCTAATATTCAATTTGATTTTGTTTATACTTTCCAAGACTGTTCAAGACTCATATAGTTTTGCCATTTTTTTTTAACTCTGCCATTTTTTCTAACTAATCGTGTTAGTTTGTTATGAAAACATTCTATGGCTTCTAGGCATTTCTATTTCAGCGGAAAACTGCACCTCAAACTTTGTGGAACATGCATTTTCTTGCATGAAACACCAAAATATAATAAAATGTCAAGTTTCGGAGTGTTCCACCACTCGCAAGCAAGTGCCATTGGTATTTTTGAATCCGCATGGTCAATTTAGGGGGTGGAGGGCAGGCTAATTCTCATAGCAGCCCCATTCCGTCGTGGTATGATTCACATTTTCAACACCTGGCGTCCGGACTATCATATAATCTACCAAGCATACAACTACCCCAAATCAGTATCAATAAATAAATGAAACCCAAAACGAACAAAAATTAAAATAAATATTAGAGTCAAATTCAAAACGAGCATAAATTAATATGAGTAGTTCAAAACCCCTATGCTTTCTAAAAGCCAGAATATAATTTGTACTTTACTGAAAAAAACTTCAAATGAGTTTACTGAAAAAAAATGTGCATTGTCAATTGAATATACATATGCTAATATTTATTCCCTAAAATCTTAATTAATTTTTGATTTCTTAAAGTTACAAAAGTGAAAACATTTCAAAGAATTGTTTTCAGTAAAGCGCCAATGACAAAGTCTATACGATTACCTCTTTGATAAAAACCTTATATATGAACAATAGACAGCTTGCATAACTTGTGGACAGCGATTGACGACAATGAATGGATTGAAAAAATAGCTCCAATAAGGGGGTTTAGACCATTTCACTTGCTGACACAAAGGGATCACGACTGTTTGGAATTGACCTTAATAGGATTTTGTGTGCCAAAGCAATTTTGCATCTATCACAGAGTAGGTATTTTAACCTTATAGTTGGATAATTATAATAGATTTCCTATGTGTTCTTCCAATACAAAACCCCTTCCCATAAGTTATAAACCCCCCTTAATAAGTTATGCCCCAGGGCATAACTTAAAACGCCTACCCCCAGGCCCTGGTGGGCTGTGTCGACACTGGAGTTTTTTGTTATCAGAACTTTGAACTATTTTAACAAAATGTCTATCTCAATTTATCTGATGCATTTATGGCTTGGAGGAGGGGGGGCTAGTTACCCTCCAATCTCTTTTGACTCTTAAAAAGTGAACAAGAACTTTCAATTTTCAGTCAAATGAGCCCTCTCTAAAGTTTATACGAGCATCCCTTCCATAAGAAATAATGGGAAGGATTCGGAGAATCCTTAAATTACAACCCTTGCCCTGAGGGCTGTGGGGGAGTTGTCATCCTCAAAGACCTAATTTCCAGAACTTAAAACTACGTTTAATTAAATGGCTGTCTCAAAATTTTGATTGGATGTGTTTGGGAAAATGATGGGCGTCGGGAAGAGGGGGCTAGTTGCACTCCAATCACTTTCGACTATTAAAAAGGGCACTAGCCCTTTAATTTCCAATCGAATGAGCCTGTTTTGAAGTTTCTACGACAACACCTTCTACAAAAACCTCATATGCCCCCAGGGCATAAGTTAAAACCCTTGCCCTGAGGGTTGTGGGGGAGTGTCCTCCTCAAAAATATATTTTCTATCTGGAAATCAACTACGCTGAACAAAATTTTGATTGGATGTGTTTGGGGAAATGATCGGCGTGGGGGGGGAGGGGGGCTAGTTACACTCCAATCACTCTCGACTATTAAAAAGGGCACTAGCCCTTTAATTTCCAATCGAATTAGCCTGTTTTGAAGTTTCTACGACAACGCCTTCTATAAAAACCTTATATGCCCCCAGGGCATAACTTAAAACCCTTGCCCTGAGGGTTGTGGGGGAGTGTACTCCTCAAAATATATTTTCTATCTGGAAATCAACTACGTTGAACAAAATGGCTATCTCAAAATTTTGATTGGATGTGTTTGGGGAAAGGATGGGCGTCGGGGGGGGGGGGCTAGTTGCACTCCAATCACTTTCAACTATTAAAAAAGGCACTAGCCCTTTAATTTCCAATCGAATGAGCCTGTTTTGAAGTTTCTACGAGAACGCCTTCTATAAAAACCTTATATGCCCCCAGGGCATAACTTAAAACCCTTGCCCTGAGGGTTATGGGGGAGTGTCCTCCTCAAAAATATATTTTCTATCTGGAAATCAACTACGCTGAACAAAATGGCTATCTCAAAATTTTGATTGGAATGTTTTTGGGGGAATGATGGGCGTGGGGGGGGGGCTAGTTGCCCTCCAATCATTTTCGACTATTAAAAAGGGCACTATCCCTTTAATTTCCAATCGAATGAGCCTGTTTTGAAGTTTCTACGACAATGCCTTCTATAAAAACCTTATATGCCCCCAGGGCATAACTTAAAACCCTTGCTCTGAGGGTTGTGGGGGAGTGTCCTCCTCAAAAATATATTTTCTATCTGGAAATCAACTACGCTGAACAAAATGGCTATCTGAAAATTTTGATTGGATGTGTTTGGGGGAATGATCGGAGTGGGGGGGGGGAGTTGCCCTCCAATCATTTTCGACTATTAAAAAGGGCACTAGCCCTTTAATTTCCAATCGAATGAGCCTGTTTTGAATTTTCTACAACAACGCCTTCCTATAAAACCTTATATGCCCCCAGGGCATAACTTAAAACCCTTGCCCTGAGGGTTGTGGGGGAGTGTCCTCCTCAAAAATATATTTTCTATCTGGAAATCAACTACGCTAAAGAAAATGGCTATCTGAAAATTTTGATTGGATGTGTTTGGGCGTGGGGGGGGGGAGGTGAGCTAGTTACACTCCAATCACTTTCGACTATTAAAAAGGGCACTAGCTCTTTAATTTCCAATCGAATGAGCCTGTTTTGAAGTTTCTACGACAACGCCTTCTATAAAAACCTTATATGCCCCCAGGGCATAACTTAAAACCCTTGCCCTGAGGGTTGTGGGGGAGTATCCTCCTCAAAAATAATTTTCTATCTGGAAATCAACTACGCATAACAAAATGGCTATCTCAAAATTTTGATTGGATGTGTTTGGGGGAATGATGGGCGTGGGGGGGGGGCTAGTTGCCCTCCAATCATTTTCGACTATTTAAAAGGGCACTAGAACTCTTGATTTCCAATCGAATGAGCCTGTTTTGAAGTTTCTACGACAGCGCCTTCTATAAAAACATTATATGCCCCCAGGGCATAACTTAAAACCCTTGCCCTGAGGGTTGTGGGGGAGTGTCCTCCTCAAAAATATATTTTCTATCTGGAAATCAACTACGCTGAACAAAATGGCTATCTCAAAATTTTGATTGGACGTTTTTGGGGGAATAATGGGCGTGGGGAGGGATAGTTGCCCTCCAATCACTTTCGACTATTAAAAAGGGCACTAGCTTTTTGAATTTCCAATCAAATGAGCCTTTTTTGAAGTTTCTACGACAACGCCTTCTATAAAAACCTTATATGCCCCCAGTGTATAACTTAAAACCCTTGCTCTGAGGGTTTGGGGGAGTGTCCTCCTCAAAAATATATTTTCTATCTGGAAATCAACTACGCTGAACAAAATGGCTATCTGAAAATTTTGATTGGATGTGTTTGGGCGTGGGGGGGGGGGAGGTGAGCTAGTTACACTCCAATCACTTTCGACTATTAAAAATGGCACTAGCTCTTTAATTTCCAATCGAATGAGCCTGTTTTGAAGTTTCTACGACAACACCTTCTATAAAAACCTTATATGCCCCCAGGGCATAACTTAAAACCCTTGCCCTGAGGGTTGTGGGGGAGTATCCTCCTCAAAAATAATTTTCTATCTGGAAATCAACTACGCTTAACAAAATGGCTATCTCAAAATTTTGATTGGATGTGTTTGGGGGAATGATGGGCGTGGGGGGGGGGCTAGTTGCCCTCCAATCATTTTCGACTATTAAAAAGGGCACTAGAACTCTTGATTTCCAATCGAATGAGCCTGTTTTGAAGTTTCTACGACAGCGCCTTCTATAAAAATCTTATATGCCCCCAGGGCATAACTTAAAACCCTTGCCCTGAGGATTGTGGGGGAGTGTCCTCCTCAAAAATATATTTTCTATCTGGAAATCAACTACGCTGAACAAAATTGCTTTCTCAAAATTTTGATTGGATGTGTTTGGGGGAATAATGGGCGTGGGGGGGGCTAGTTGCCCTCCAATCACTTTCGACTATTAAAAAGGGCTCTAGCTTTTTGAATTTCCAATCAAATGAGCCTTTTTTGAAGTTTCTACGACAACGCCTTCTATAAAAACCTTATATGCCCCCAGTGTATAACTTAAAACCCTTGCCCTGAGGGTTGTGGGGGAGTATCCTCCTCAAAATATATTTTATATCTGGAAATCAACTACGCTGAACAAAATGGCTATCTCAAGATTTTCATTGGATGTGTTTGGTGAAATGATGGGTGGGGGGGGGGAGGGGCTAGTTACACTCCAATCACTTTCGATTATTAAAAAGGGCACTAGCCCTTTAATTTCCAATCGATTGAGCCTGTTTTAAAGTTTCTACGACAACGCCTTATATAAAAACCTTATATGCCCCCAGGGCATAACTTAAAACCCTTGCCCTGAGGGTTGTGGGGGAGTATCCTCCTCAAAATATATTTTATATCTGGAAATCAACTACGCTGAACAAAATGGCTATCTAAAAATTTTGATTGGATGTGTTTGGGGGAATGATGGGAGTGGGGGGGGGGAGTTGCCCTCCAATCATTTTCGACTATTAAAAAGGGCACTAGCCCTTTAATTTCCAATCGAATGAGCCTGTTTTGAATTTTCTACAACAACACCTTCTATAAAAACCTTCCATAACTTAAAACCCTTGCCCTGAGGGTTATGGGGGAGTGTCCTCCTCAAAAATATATTTTCTATCTGGAAATCAACTACGCTGAACAAAATGGCTATCTTAAAATTTTGATTGGATGTGTTTGGGGAAATGATGGGCGTGGGGAGGGGGAGGTGAGCTAGTTACACTCCAATCACTTTCGACTATTAAAAAGGGCACTAGCTCTTTAATTTCCAATCGAATTAGCCTGTTTTGAAGTTTCTACGACAACGCCTTCTATAAAAACCTTATATGCCCCCAGGGCATAACTTAAAACCCTTGCTCTGAGGGTTGTGGGGGAGTATCCTCCTCAAAAATAATTTTCTATCTGGAAATCAACTACGCTGAACAAAATGGCTATCTCAAAATTTTGATTGGATGTGTTTGGGGGAATGATTGGCGTGGGGGGGGCTAGTTGCCCTCCCATCATTTTCGACTATTAAAAAGGGCACTAGAACTCTCGATTTCCAATCGAATGAGCCTGTTTTGAAGTTTCTACGACAGCGCCTTCTATAAAAACCCTATATGCCCCCAGGGCATAACTTAAAACCCTTGCCTGAGGGTTGTGGGGGAGTGTCCTCCTCAAAAATATATTTTCTATCTGGAAATCAACTACGCTGAACAAAATGGCTATCTCAAAATTTGATTGGATGTGTTTGGGGGAATAATGGGCGTGGGGGGGGGGGCTAGTTGCCCTCCAATCACTTTCGACTATTAAAAAGGGCACTAGCTTTTGAATTTCCAATCAAATGAGCCCTTTTTGAAGTTTCTACGACAACGCCTTCTATAAAAACCTTATATGCCCCCAGGGTATAACTTAAAACCCTTGCCCTGAGGGTTGTGGGGGAGTGTCCTCCTCAAAAATATATTTTCTATCGGGAAATCAACTACGCTGAACAAAATGGCTATCTCAAAACTTTGATTGGATGTGTTTGGGGGAATAATGGGCGTGGGGGGGGGGCTAGTTGCCCTCCAATCATTTTCGACTATTAAAAAGGGCACTAGAACTCTTGATTTCCAATCGAATGAGCCTGTTTTGAAGTTTCTACGACAGCGCCTTCTATAAAAATCTTATATGCCCCCAGGGCATAACTTAAAACCCTTGCCCTGAGGATTGTGGGGGAGTGTCCTCCTCAAAAATATATTTTCTATCTGGAAATCAACTACGCTGAACAAAATTGCTTTCTCAAAATTTTGATTGGATGTGTTTGGGGGAATAATGGGCGTGGGGGGGGCTAGTTGCCCTCCAATCACTTTCGACTATTAAAAAGGGCTCTAGCTTTTTGAATTTCCAATCAAATGAGCCTTTTTTGAAGTTTCTACGACAACGCCTTCTATAAAAACCTTATATGCCCCCAGTGTATAACTTAAAACCCTTGCCCTGAGGGTTGTGGGGGAGTATCCTCCTCAAAATATATTTTATATCTGGAAATCAACTACGCTGAACAAAATGGCTATCTCAAGATTTTCATTGGATGTGTTTGGTGAAATGATGGGTGGGGGGGGGGGGGGAGGGGCTAGTTACACTCCAATCACTTTCGATTATTAAAAAGGGCACTAGCCCTTTAATTTCCAATCGATTGAGCCTGTTTTAAAGTTTCTACGACAACGCCTTATATAAAAACCTTATATGCCCCCAGGGCATAACTTAAAACCCTTGCCCTGAGGGTTGTGGGGGAGTATCCTCCTCAAAATATATTTTATATCTGGAAATCAACTACGCTGAACAAAATGGCTATCTAAAAATTTTGATTGGATGTGTTTGGGGGAATGATGGGAGTGGGGGGGGGGGGAGTTGCCCTCCAATCATTTTCGACTATTAAAAAGGGCACTAGCCCTTTAATTTCCAATCGAATGAGCCTGTTTTGAATTTTCTACAACAACACCTTCTATAAAAACCTTCCATAACTTAAAACCCTTGCCCTGAGGGTTATGGGGGAGTGTCCTCCTCAAAAATATATTTTCTATCTGGAAATCAACTACGCTGAACAAAATGGCTATCTTAAAATTTTGATTGGATGTGTTTGGGGAAATGATGGGCGTGGGGAGGGGGAGGTGAGCTAGTTACACTCCAATCACTTTCGACTATTAAAAAGGGCACTAGCTCTTTAATTTCCAATCGAATTAGCCTGTTTTGAAGTTTCTACGACAACGCCTTCTATAAAAACCTTATATGCCCCCAGGGCATAACTTAAAACCCTTGCTCTGAGGGTTGTGGGGGAGTATCCTCCTCAAAAATAATTTTCTATCTGGAAATCAACTACGCTGAACAAAATGGCTATCTCAAAATTTTGATTGGATGTGTTTGGGGGAATGATTGGCGTGGGGGGGGGCTAGTTGCCCTCCCATCATTTTCGACTATTAAAAAGGGCACTAGAACTCTCGATTTCCAATCGAATGAGCCTGTTTTGAAGTTTCTACGACAGCGCCTTCTATAAAAACCCTATATGCCCCCAGGGCATAACTTAAAACCCTTGCCCTGAGGGTTGTGGGGGAGTGTCCTCCTCAAAAATATATTTTCTATCTGGAAATCAACTACGCTGAACAAAATGGCTATCTCAAAATTTTGATTGGATGTGTTTGGGGGAATAATGGGCGTGGGGGGGGGGCTAGTTGCCCTCCAATCACTTTCGACTATTAAAAAGGGCACTAGCTTTTTGAATTTCCAATCAAATGAGCCCCTTTTGAAGTTTCTACGACAACGCCTTCTATAAAAACCTTATATGCCCCCAGGGTATAACTTAAAACCCTTGCCCTGAGGGTTGTGGGGGAGTGTCCTCCTCAAAAATATATTTTCTATCGGGAAATCAACTACGCTGAACAAAATGGCTATCTCAAAACTTTGATTGGATGTGTTTGGGGGAATAATGGGCGTGGGGGGGGGCTAGTTGCCCTCCAATCACTTTCGACTATTAAAAAGGGCACTAGCTTTTTGAATTTCCAATCAAATGAGCCTTTTTTGAAGTTTCTACGACAACGCCTTCTATAAAAACCTTATATGCCCCCAGGGCATAACTTAAAACCCTTGCCCTGAGGGTTGTTGGGGAGTTTCCTCCTCAAAAATATATTTTCTATCTGGAAATCAACTATGCTGAACAAAATGGCTATCTCAAAATTTTGATTGGATGTGTTTGGGGGAATTGTGGGCGTGGGGGGGGGCTAGTTGCCCTCCAATCATTTTCGACTATTAAAAAGGGCACTAGAACTCTCGATTTCCAATCGAATGATCCCCCTTTGAAGTTTCTACGACAACCCCTTCCATATGAAGTGCCTCTGGGAAAAAAAATAATAATAAATAATAAAACATATGAGCCGTATGGCCTTTACTATAGGCAACGCTACAGCGTTGCCTCTGATTAAGCTGATCTTAAAATGCTAAAAATTCTCTTCTGGCGACGTTTCTGATCAACAATCTATTCTGGTAAGACATTTTCAATTGTGTTCAAGAAACCAATAAAGGCTTTGGTTGATCAACACTGTGGATTTAAATGACTAAATACTGAAATATTTGTTCGTCAAACTTGTTTCTCAAATTAAGGAGGAAAGATAAAGGTAGAAAAAACAGGGTGAATTTTTTTTTTATTCATAACATTTTAGAAGAGAAAAACAATTAATCTGCTTTGAAGATCATTAGTTTAGTCATATATTTTATAGAATTATATTTATTGTCAACTTAGTCATCAACTTAGAAAAGGACAGAGAAAGGTAAAGCTAGTATCTTTTGAAGTATCTTATCACTTTCCGATCCAAAGAGAAAATCAGCTGTAAACTGCAAGTGAAAATTACCAGAGTAACATGAGTCTAATAAAAAATATACAAAAGCAATTTTCAGTTAAATTTGACAATAATGCTCTTTTTTTAAGAATAATAAAAATATGTGTTCTTTAGGAAATTATTGTTGATCTGCAAATCAAGAAATCTGTTGTCATGACTGTCCCTATCCTATCAATCTGTTCAACTTAAAAAGGCCAGAAGTCTCCTCGCTTTTTGGGTCAAATGCTCTTTGATCTTCAGTTTAGAATTCAGTCCCACAAATCAAATAGCAGAATATTGAGTAAATAATTTCTATATTCTTTTCTAGATACAGACAAGAATTTATAGAAGGAAAAGCTAAACATAGAAGCTGCCCATTTACTAGAGCTGATTTAATACTAAGTTCTCAAGATTGGGGTTCCATTGTTGTTGGAAAGCTATCAAACTATATCAATGTAGACTCAATGTGTCCTAGCACTAGAGAAAATTATGAGCAACAGCTGCTCCAGGAGCTTGCCTATGCCAGTCACTTAGGTATCCCAGCCTTATTACTGCCCTTGAAAGGACCAAAACAGACAAATTTGGCACGGATGATTTATAGTAAACTTACTGGAAGTCAGAGTACTGAAGCTCGTTATTCTGTTTGGATGCATGTCCCTATGAAGAGTCCAAAAGCAAGCTCAAACTGCTATCGGTAATTTTCTGTTTATATTTAGCTCAGTTTTGTGACTATAGCGTAATTCTTGGCAGCATGTCAGTCGTAAACTGAACCATCTTACAATTCCTTGATTATAGCTATAGAAAATAGGGTCAAACATTATTTTTGCACAGCTTGTTGTTTGATGCTAAATTATTCAAATAAGTAGGCCTATCTAAAGCATAAATAGCTGGTCGACCGCGGTTGAGGTGGGAGGATGTTGTACAGAAAGATTTAAGGGAGATGGGAACTTCCTGGGAGGGTATAAAGAGAAAAGCTTTGAATAGATTAGGATGGAGGAGGAGTGTGCGTAGTTCTGTTGACATTATATGGCTTGGGGCTGCAGTGAGTTGTTAGTAGTAGTAGTATCTAAAGTATCCTTAGACCATTCCTCTAGAAAATATCTAACATATCTTCTTCAAATTTTTGAAGTGCAACACTTTTTTAGAACCATACTGGGTTCATCAGGTAGCACCAAGCTGCCTTATGCCAAAACAGCTGCTCCACACTGCTCCTCCATCCCAATCTATTTAAAGTTTCCTCTTTACCCCCCCCCCCCCAAATTGTGATTTTCGAAGTAGTTAAATTCAATCTTGATTGTTTTCTGGGAGAGTCTGATAGTGGATGTAACGCGACGTCTTACATTCAATTATCAGATTATCAGATCAAGTAAAGCGAGTCACAAGCACTTCAGAACTGAGAAAACTGTCCCCCAATCTATACCTTAAAAAATATTGAAATTTCGCCCATAAGATATTGAAAATTAAGCTTGATAACTACAGTATAAGAGGCCAGATTAACCACTTGCAATGTAGAAAAAAAAACCTAAAAAAAAAAACAAAAAAAAAACAGTATGCCAAAGAGGCGATACTTCTTCCTCATCAATATCTCAGTCAGTTGGAGTCCCACAAGGCTCTATTTTGGTTCCACTGATAATTCTTTTGTCTGTAAACAATATCGGTAACAACATTAAAGATATTGGCCTTAACATATTATTCTCCAATGACACGGCACACCCCCTGCTCTGGTACGACTTTCTTTCCGTTTGGCCCCAGGTGGATGGGGCCCCAGAAGTACTTAAGTGAGTTTCAACGAACTTCTGTCAATATTTGGGTAGATCGTCACCTCTTTAACTGTTTGCCATGGGCACTAGTTTGTCTTCTATAATTCTACTCTCAGATATCTTAACAGTTCTGGTCTTGTAAACTTCTTTTCCATCTTAAAAATCTAAAATATGAAGCAAATATGAATAATTATATACTTGCACTTCCTTGACACCTAATTTAAGTTAACCTTATTTACTTGTATAATTGTTCTGAAATATCAAATTTTTTTTCTAAACTGTTCAGTTTTTGGGTGAACACTTACCTCGGTTTGATTAAGAGATTAAATAATTCTTATAAAGATTTATAATATGAGTGATGTAGGTGTTTTCATTTGCAAAAAGTAATTATTGATTATAATCATTAAAGGTGACTGAGCACTGGAAATACAGCAAATTTTGACCAAATATTGTTTTTTATCATATATTTTAATCAATCAATCACATAATTACATTTCAAAAACATAATTACATTAAACAACTGGTAAATAGGTAAGATTTTATTTCTGAATTTACTTCTCAAAAGACTAGTGAGCTAAGAAATCATGGATAAAATGACCTGACAAGGTCTAACACTGTGTTTTTTAAAAACTTGATTTAGTGATAAAAAAAAAGCTAAATTTAGTTTCATTATTTCTCAAATTTTTACAGCTTAAATAATAATCAAATATGCAATGTAAAGACGCTAAAACAAGCCATTACCTTCATAAGCTTGAGTTTAAAATAGTACTTTCCTTTTATTAGTTTTCTTCTAAAAAAATATTCTGCAAAACTAACAAACTTTGAGAATCCAGAGAAAAAAAAGCAACCGTATATACTGCCACCTAAACTTCAACTGAACTTGGAGGTCGCCGGATGTGCCTAGGGTCGGAATTTAGCGGCTCTGTGATTCACTAATTAATGCGAGTTTTCCTTAAAAGCGTTTCAATCCTTCCTAGTGATCTTAATTTTTGCCTTTTTGCCTGTATATTGACCCCAATGTGCCAGCCTTAAAGATTTCGCAAATTCCTACTCTCATCAGGTTTAGTTTAGATCTCAAAAGTTTTTCTGGTAAATGTGTAAATGAATAGATGAAATGAAAATGAATGAGCTTTTAATAGATAAAATGAAATGAATGGGGACATTTTAAGGACTGACAAGGATTTGTGTGGCCCGTTTGTCGAATAAGGATAATTCAGGGAATGATTATTAACATGTACTCACAATCCAGAACAATGAAGCTTATACGTAGGGTAAAGGTACCGATGATTCGACAGTTTTTGTGAAAAACCAGTTTTTCTACTCTAGAAGTCTTAATTTAAAGACTTTCGGTTTGAAAAGGGTTTCAGTATGTAGGAAAAACATCTAGGAATCTAACTGTTTGATGAGAAGTTTGAAGTTTTGTCTGGAAAGGGTACAAAACTCCAATTTTCCGAAATTATAGCATTTTCACCTACAAATTCGACACAACAAAAAAGTTACCTGTTTTCGACGCAAGTCGGAACGGGTGTCGAACCAATTATTCGACAGTTTTTGTAAAAAACCAGTTTTTCTACTCTAGAAGTCTTAATTTAAAGACTTTCGGTTTGAAAAGGGTTTCAGTATGCAGGAAAAACATCTAGGAATCTAACTGTTTGATGAGAAGTTTGAAGTTTTGTCTGGAAAGGGTACAAAACTCCAATTTTCCGAAACTAGAGCATTTTCACCTACAAATTCGACACAACAAAAAAGTTACCTGTTTTCGACGCATGTCGGAACCCAATTCGACACCCGTCTAAATACTTGGGGAATACTTGTGGGCGGAACCTGGTGTATTTGACACGTATATTCTTGTTTCTTTGTTTTTCTTCAACTTCATTTAATGTTTAAAAGTATAAAAGACTATGCAAAAAGTAGAAGTAATAAAACTAACAAAATTGTTTCAAGTATGTAGTATTTGGTATAACAAAATTGGTACAACAAATTTTAATACAAATAGTATTTAGTATAACAAATTTAGTATAACAAAATTGTTTCACTAGCATTTCGGAAGGGATAGGGTCTAGGAAAACGGGAGTGGATTTTAAGAAATTTAAGAAGTTTATTTGGTTTAGTGGATTTTATTTTCATATGCAGATTCTTAGTTTCGTCCAAAACATAGGCCTACGTGTCATTTCGTATAAGATTTTGTATTCGATATAATTTGTATTTTTTATTCGGATGAAGGATAAATAAGGGTATAATCTAAAAAATCTGGGGGGGGGGCAAAACGAGATCTGGGGGGGGGCAACTGCCCCCCTGCCCCATAGCAATTTACGCCCCTGCATGGTATGAGGCCAAGTGGCAGTTCCTCAGATGATGGAAAAATCCAGTGTCTGTAAGTAAAACTTCAAAGTTTGAAAAAAAACCTTCTGTTTAAATGTTCTTTCATCTGAAATATTATTAGAAATAATAATCATCAAAATCTCTCGTTGCGCAGAAAGCACCCGTAAATTCGACAGCTATGGTGCCTATGGTTTCGTCAGTGGATCCTGGAATTTTGACACCTATTATTTCTCATCTGTTTTACATGTTCAGTGAAGTTTCGACAGTCACCTATATTTCGACAGGGCCTGTTGCTGTTTGTCCAAAATTTCGACAAGGTTACTACGAGATATTCGCCAAAGAAATAAATCCCTTGATAGGAGGCGATATTTACGCTTGAATGCGGCTGAAGGAACATTTTTAGTCTGCCTGGTATTCCACTACATCGAACAAGAATTTTTGACACTTGGAACCTAGTTTCAAAAATGCAATTTCCGTCGCCATTTTCATTTAGTTTTATCAAGAAAAAGCTAATGTGGCTACATTTCAGAGAAGATCAGATGTATCTCGACACATTGGCACTTATCCCAACTTTTTCTTGCAATAAATAACCAAGTAATGACAGTTTGAACATTACATACCTGAAAAATTGTCGGGAGCTCCTTTCGTGTCGAAAACAGGAAACTGACCGAATTTAATGTTCTTTTCTTATCTGGGTGTACCGGATATAGTGTCCACGTTTCGCACCGTCGAAATATAACGACGGCTCCAAGAGATGGCGCTCTAAGTCACGGCTAAGCAGAGCTATCCCGTTTTGAAGGAAAATTTCGACAGTGGTTCCGAAATTGCACTGTCGAATCATCGGTGCCTTTACCCTATATTAAATAAAAAACATTTTTAAAAATAAGTTAATTATATTAAGAAGGGCAGGTTTTTTTTTACTAAAAGGTTGGAAGCAGTATTGGAAGTTATAATTTAAAAAAAATTATGGAAGTAAGTTGAAATTGAAACAGAAAAAGAACAAAAATGATTGCTTCATTCAAATGAAGTAGCTAAAATAAACCGGCCAGGGATATTTTCCTATTTTTGTAGGGTTTTACCACTGTATATAAATAATAGACAGTATGATCTTTCCCTATCTCAACCATTCTAAAACTTGGACCGAAATGCAAGTGCTCCGGGGAACATTTAAACAAGTATAAACATAAGCGACATTCGATTTTTTCACAAATAGACAAGTCAGATTTCTCTTGAACGAGAAACTTGGCTTCAACGTTGTAACACTAAGTTTTAAAGAATATAATTTTGAATTAATTTATTCCAATACATATATGAAAATCGGTAATTAGTAGTGCAATGTTATTATTAGATGTTTTTAGGAATTAAAAGTAGGTTTCGAAGTCTCGAGTTGGTTCCAAAGGCATTTTGAGAAAGTTTCTGCCAAAATACATTTTCTAGGATAATTGGACCGCTGATGGCAGATCAAATGAGAAGAGCTGTTTGTACGCGCATATATATTATATATATATATATATATATATATTATATATATATATATAATATATATATATATATATATATATATCTATATATATTATATTATATATATATATATATATATATTATATATATATATATATATATATATATCATATATATATATATATATATATATATATATATATATATATATATATATATACTATATATATTCTCTGAAAGGTTCACCTAAACTTGCTTCGTCTCTTTGGACCCTAAAGGTCAAACATGCCGACCTTTCTCAATAATAAATACTACATATAAATAATGGGTGAATTGGATAACTTACAGTCCTCGCCCTGAGGGCTGTGGGGAGGGGGATTGACATCCCAAGAGATATGGTTACTTGACCTTTCAACTATGCTGATTAGAATGGTTATTTAAAAATTTTGATTGGATTTTACGAATTGATCGACTTGGGAGGGGAGGGGGGCAATTGGCGAACATGGAATGGATTGGGGAGATAAAAATCCTAGACTTATATTATGCTGATGATTTATGCATCCTAGATGAAAAATGTTACCAAAACGAATCAATTTTTAGAGGTTTTGAGAGTTCAGGTTTCAAAAATAGGCTTGAATATTAATCTTGAGAAGACTAAGTTGCTAAGACTAGGAATAAGTGAAGGTGAAGAGGTGAAGTAGTTCATTAAACTTGTCCTAAATGATTTTTGTGATTTCCATTGTTCAGAAGCGAATTGCAAAGCCAAATGCAGTAAATAGAATTTGCAGTAAATAGCACATGCAATTCAAAAGCACTTTTTGAAATCTATTGCAATTAAATGGATGCTTACAACTGCCCCAGCTGCGATTCTTGTATTTAAAGATAGAAGATTATAAAAGGACTTTTTCGGGATGGGAGGTTCGGGGGGTACATTTTTTTTTTTTTGGGGGGGGGGGGGTTGCAAAACGATGTTTTTTTGGGGAGGGGGTCTTACAAAAAATAAATAAAAAATGTATCAATTATTTGTTTATATTCATTTTGTTACATTTTTACGAGTCGGACAAACATTTCAAGAAGAAGCTGAAGAAAAGCTGTATTTTCAAAGTATTTATCTGACTGTAGATTAGACTAGACGCCATATCGCATTAAAAGATGGATTAAAGAAAAAGTTTCTCTTCTGAGAGAGCAACAGAAATTCAGTTTCAGGGTCCATTTAAGGTTGCCAAGTGGAATTTGTGACAATAATGACTGTTATATTTAGTAAATTGAATGACAATTCTAACAATGTATTTCGCATTAGTTGACTTCGTGCAATTTTAACCTCCAAAATTATAGAAGAGAAATGAAGCATTGGTGGTATGGATGGAAGCAAGGACTTAAGGGCTGAAATTCTAGAACGACATAGCCTCAGGGCTATACATACGCAAATCTGAAAGGCTTTTAGGGGGAGATATTGGCCAACAACTATAGTACGCATGGTCAGAAGCTGTTATTCCCTTGCTGGTTTTTGCCTATTTTCCTGAGATTTTTGCTGTTGAAATTTTGACGCAATCAGAAGGAAAAAAATTGATATGACCTGAAGAATTTCCATCGACCTCGAGAAGAAACTGTTTTTTTCTGTAATCAACCTGAAATCTTAATACGACGTAGTCTCTACTCTAGGATTACACATCTGTAAGACAAGAAGGAAAATACAGGTAGACTACGGGAAATCAAAATACCACAGACTACGGGAACACTAATTGCAAAAACCTTTTATCAATTGTCACGGCCGTATCCAAGGGGAGATGACTGGGTATGATCCCCTCCCCCCAATCTTGCTCAACTCATAACAAGTAACAACAATACATACAAACAAAGGTTTGAGGCGTTTCTTAAAATACCACGGATTAAGGGAACACTAATTACAAAAAACTTTCATCAATTGTCACGGCCGTATCCAGAGGGGAGATTACTGGGTATGACCCCCCCCCCCCTCCCCCCCCCCCAAAAAAAAAGAAAATTTTGTTCGACTCATGAAAAAGTAACATAAATACATATAAACTAATTTTTGAGGCGTTTTTTTAAGTTTTTGTGCCCTGCTAATGCTGATGTTTTAAGCTGTTTCAACATTTCCAAAAATGTGGTCTTGTAATTATCCTTTGCTGTCTAAGATAACTTAAATGGAGCCAACATTCCCCAATTAGCTTCCAGTTCGTATGAAAAATTATTTTCATTATGGATTTTTTTCCCTTTTTTCGAATCTTAACTTGCTAAGGAAACAGGGTGTGTAAGTATTTAAATAGGGAGTCTTAAACGCCCACCTAAGGGTTTTCAACACTGTATAAAGATAATATATCTGTAATATGATATATCTATTATTTATATACTGTAGTTTTCAACCACGGGGATTTCAATGGTACTAATATATGCTTACCAGCCTGTACTCCAGATATGACACAAAAAGTTCCATTTTGGGTTACATGTGGCACTTTAAGATCACGTCATATGTAAGCATTAGTTTTCAATCTTTAAGTAGCTCTCTACGATGTTCAAGTGCCCTACTAATGCTGGAAAAAAGTCTTGCTTTTTCAGCTCCTTTTTTCAGTATTCCCGAAAAGTTGTTTTCGTAACGAAGTATCAAGATAAATATAAATAACAATTTTCATTCCTGAATGAAATTTAAATGAGACGGCTTTCCCTAGGCATTGAATTTTTAAACGTGGTTTTTTGGTTTTTACTGACTAAGAGGGGTATGAAGAGGAGTATGAGGGAGTAGGAGTAGGGGAGTAGTAGGAGGGAGTAGGAGTAAGAGGGGTTATGAACGGGGAACGTGAATTCTTAAAGTTTCTTGGCAATCGGATGAACAGTGTAGTAATACATACAAGGCATACACTCGCAGAGACATACACGCGATCATGTCTATAGATTTTCAACATTACTAACGAGAATGATGAAGAAGAAGCAATCAACTAAGTATACTAAAACATGAAATGCATGGTGTTTACAAGTGTTCATCCATGCATCTTTAAAGTGTCATATTCACATGTTTAAAAACTTCGCTCGGGGTCTATTTTCAGTACTATTGATGAAAATGATGATGACAATGTTTTTATTCAGCCCTCTATGGTACTCTATAATTTAAACCTTTTACAATGTCATTAAACAGTCTGATCTTAGTATATATTTTTTTTCTTTTTCAGTGACACAAGAAATGGAGACAATTATGAAGACCAGGAAGAAAAGGCTTGGGAAAATGAAACCTGGCACTGGTGGAATTATTTTCGACAGGTTGCCGATTTTAATAAAAAACTTGGTATTGCCCTTGAGATATCTGAAGATCTACCAAGCCATGCTGCTGTATCTAGATGGCTTGGCGAGCCAATAAAAGCTTTTTTAGTTCCAACTTATTTATTTTTAACAAACAAAAAAGGATATCCTGTTTTATCTAAGCCTCATCAGCAGTTGGTAAAGAACTTATTCCGAATTAAAGCTCAGGGAATCATTACAGGATCTTTGAGACACACTAGTATGAAGCATTATCAGGAGTATATGGAATTTTTATTTAAACAGTCAATTAGTCATGATCCTTTGAAAAAATTTGGTCAAGGGTATGAAGATTATCTGCAATATCCGCTGCAACCACTGATGGATAATTTAGAATCTAACACATATGAGATTTTTGAAAAAGACCCCGTTAAGTATCGGGAGTATCAAAATGCTATACGACAGGCGTTGCAGGACAAATCTAAAGAAGAAAAATATGATGGTAAAACTCTTGTTGTCACGGTTGTTGGTGCTGGAAGAGGACCTTTAGTCCGTGCTTCCTTGAATGCTGCAGCAGAGGCAGAAGTTGAAATAAAAGTATACGCGGTTGAAAAAAACCCGAATGCTGTCATTACTCTCCAACTACAAGAAGAGGAAATTTGGGGTGATAAGGTCACTGTTGTTTCATGTGATATGCGTGATTGGAATCCAACTGAGTTAACTGATATATTAGTTTCGGAGCTGCTAGGATCCTTTGGTGATAATGAGCTAAGTCCTGAATGCTTAGATGGGGCGCAAAGATTTCTGAAACCGGATGGCATTAGTATTCCTTGTGATTATACATCATATCTAGCGCCAATACACTCCTCGAAGCTGTACAATGAGGTTCGAAACTGTCGTGAGGTTGATAAGCCACCTCACACCCCTTTTGAAATGCCGTTTGTTGTGCAGCTTCATAACAAAATGGACCTGGCCTCTGCTCAACCACTGTTTAAGTTTGAGCATCCTAACTTATCAACGAACATCGACAACTCTCGCTACAAAATTCTCAAGTTTCAGGTTGAAAGTGATGCCACCCTTCACGGTTTGGCTGGCTACTTTGAATGTACTCTTTACAAAGATGTAATGCTCAGTATAAATCCTGCGACTCATTCAGAAGGAATGTTTTCTTGGTTTCCAATTTTATTTCCAATCAAAATACCGATTCAAGTTCGTAGTGGCGATGTAATTGAAATCCACTTTTGGCGGAAAATATCGAGGACACATGTTTGGTATGAATGGTGTGTTGCTAGCCCATCTATTGTAGCGGTGCATAATCCAAACGGTCGATCTTATTCTATTGGACTCTGAGACTGGAATGCTTATTTTATACGAACTTTGATTAAAAAAATAGAAGAAAAAAGAAATGAATGTTTTCATAGTATTTATGGTAGTAGTCTTATTATATAAGATCTCATTCTTTGTATAGCAGGCTATTTTTTTAAGAGTGGCCTACTTGGGAAGTTCACACAGGTCAAACCAATGATGTGTCAAACCAAACGAGGTTTCGAGTTCTGTCAATTTAGAGTTGTCATTGTTTCTGTTGAAAGGATTTTTTTTGTATAAATGGGCCAAAAAATAGTTTTTTTTTACCGTCACTCACTACTGAGAAATCTTTCACCCCCCCCCCCTATCTTGAGTAAGTAGTACCCCAAGACAAAAAAAATGAAGTTCCTATCTCTATCGGTCCTATCCTAAGGGGAATTATAGCTTTTGATTTATATTAGTTTTGTTTAAAAAATATTTCGAAGTTTGAGCTGAAAGCAGTCTTAATAAATGAGATTTTTTGTAAATTTAACTGGCTAGACTTCCAGAGCTAGCCTATCCATTTACCATTGGTTTTACGGTTGTACCTTGTAAGCGGCAGGGTAAATCCTGCCCCTTCGTCCCGCCTTCTTGGATAAGTTGAGACGCGAGACAATACAGTTTAAGTTAATAGGACTCTGAGGATAGACTTCTTAGCCATGTAAGTTTTATTAAAAGAAAAGAAAAACTCATTCAAATGTCCAGTTGTATAATTAAACAATAAACTCTTTTCTTAATTTTACTGGATTGCTTTTCAGATTAAACTTGTTTACTTCGTAAAGCTGCCTCAGGGTTGACCGAGGAAACGGTGTCAAGGCCCTTGAAAAATTTCTGTTGCGTTGAAAAATAATTTAAGAGAAACAGTCTTAAAGCAGATTTTCTTTTGTCCCTTTCCCTGAAATAATCCTGTACCTTCCCCATTGCCCCTTGAATAAACAGAAGCAGAAGTCAGAAAACTTAAAAATCATATGTGCATAAGGGGGAGGTCCCTATTCCAGAGTTTTCTGAAACTTTCCTTGTTGTCGAATCAGGCAGTTTTTTTGGGGGGGGGGAGGACGGGAGTACCGTGTCTCCTTTCTCAGTTCTCTCTTTAACAATTGACATTCAACTTGGAAAACGAGACCATGATGACAGTAAAAAAACAAGATTTTTGGTAAAAACAACAACAAATTTTAAAAACATAGTAATTTCTTATTAAAAGAACATCTTGGACCGTTTTAAGAGTTAATTGAAAAACAAAATTTCTGAAAAATAATTTTTTCAAAGAAAAGTAAAGAATCATATTAAAATTAAAATCTGCAGAAATAAAAATCTACAATAATTAAAACTCAAAACGACCAGAAATTACTATTAAAGAGTAAATGAAACCTAAAACGAACATAAATTAAAATAAAGATCATAGAAAGAAGAGATAACAGGTAATAATATAAATGAATAAATAAATACTAAAACGAGTAAAAATTAAATTGACTATTCAAATCAAGCTTAAAACGAACAAATATCACTACAAACAGTAGTTTGGCTACTGTTCCCTTCCCTCTCCCCTAACTTTAAAAGCCTACAATCTATTGTATCATTTGTACTTTATTAAAAACTATCCGTGCTTTTGTTTTCAAAACATCGACGACAAATGAAAAATAAATCACTACAATAATCAAGAAGACTGGAAAGAACTAATGAAAATAAATTGAGTATTTTATATAAAACGATATTACGCAGCAGCTCCTAGAAGCTGGAAACCCAGCAATTGAAGTTTCTTTTTATTTTGTCATTTTTATTTTTGTCTTTCAATTCTGTAAATATCAAAAAAAGCTTTTAATATAATTAGTTTTGAGTAGAGTGCAAATGATGCAATGGGATTTGGACTTTATGGTTAGGGGATGGAAGTGACAGTTGCCCAACTCTTGTTTGAAGGAATTTTTATTTGTTTTAAATTTGACTTGAATATTCAATCTAATTTTTACTAGTTTTAACATCTATTTATTCATTTATATTATTACTTGTTATATCTATGTTTGCTGTGATTGCTTATTTAATTTCTCTTCGTTTCGGGTTGCATTTATTCTTTGATTGTAATTTCTGATTGTTGTAAGTTTGAATAATTATGTGAATTTATTTTTGCTGGTCTTAAGTTTAATTAAATAAAAAAAAACAAGTTTTTTAAACTGAAAGTAAGGAGCGACATTAAAACTTAAAACGATCAGAAATTATTCCGTATATGAAAGGGGCTGTCCCCTCCTCAACGCCTCGCTCTTTACGCTAAAGTTTTTTATTGTTTTAAAAAATAAAGTTGTGAGACAGGGTCAAACTTTAGCGTAAAGAGCGAGGCGTTGAGGAGGGGAGAGCCCCAAACCCCTGAATCACAAAGGCCGTTTAGTTAGAATAGATAGCTCTTTTGAAAGCTCTAAAAAAAACTGTAGCGTAAAGAGCGAGGTATTGAGCGAGCGAGGTTAACACATTCTTTTGATACATTTATTGACATCAAAATTCCGTTTTTAAAAGTTTCGATTACTATTGAGCCGTATCGCTTGTTTTTTTATTGTTTTTTTTTATTACGTATATGTTATTACGTATATGAGGGGGTTCTCCCCTTAGTCAATACCACGCTCTTTACGTTAAAAGTTAAAAAAAAATTTGATTCACAAACCCCTGAATCACAAAGGCCGTTTAATTAGAATAGATAGCTCTTTTGAAAGCACTAAAAAAAACTGTAGCGTAAAGAGCGAGGTATTGACTTGGGGGAGAACCCCCTCACATACGTTATAATTTCTGTTCGTTTTAAGTTCTAATATTCCTTCTTACATTTCAGTTGAAAAAACTTGTTTTTTTTATTTAATTTCTGATTGTTTTTTAAATAATGCTTGGAAATCCGGCGCCCCCTTCATAGAAATGTACCTTACCCCAAAGGAACATCCTCCACGGAAATATTCTCCAGAGTAACCCCTCCTCTAGCCTCCCCCCCCCTCCAGAAAAAATCCTTCCTGAAAATGGTTGTATACTTCCCAATAACCAATAAATAATGCTGGCAAGTCCGGCGCCCCCTTCATGGCAATTTCCCTTCCCCCACGAAAACTTCCTTCTTGAACAGATCCTCCAACATAACCACTGACCCACCCTTCCCTCCCACTACCAGAAAAAAAACCTCCTGAAAACTTTTGTATACTTCCCAATAACCAATACTATATGTTAACATTGGGTAAAGTTCATAACTTTTAGCCCTCCCTCTGGGAACTTCGGGGGATTAAGTCATCCTAAAAGACATATTTATCATATTTTTGACCATGCTGAACAAAATGGCTATCTCAAAATTTTGATCGGGCGACTTTGGGAAAAAAATAAGCGTGGGAGGGGGCCTAGTTGCCCTCCATTTTTTTGGTCACTTAAAAAGGGCACTAGAACTTGTAATTTCCGTTCCAATGAGCCCTTCCACGATATTCTTTGACCACTGGGTCAGTATGATCACCCCTGGGAAAAAAAAACAAACAAATAAACACGCATCCGTGATCTTTCTTCTGGCAAAAAATGTAAAATTCCACATTTTTGTAGATAGGAGCTTGAAACCTTGCTACAGTAGGGTTCTCTGATACGCTGAATATGATGGTGTGATTTTCATTAAGGTTCTATAACTTTTAGGGGGTCTTTCCCCCTTTTTTTGAAAATCAGCCAAATTTTCTCAGGCGCGTAACTTTTGATGGGTAGCACTAAACTTGATGAAAGTTATATATTTGAAATCAGCATTAAAATCTGATTCTTTTGATATATCTATTGGTATCAAAAACCCGTTTTCTAGAGTTTCGGTTACCATTGAGCCGTTTGATAAAAACTCTACTTTTCTTGAAAAAACTTCTTGTTCAGAAAAGTTTTTTTTTTATTAATTTTTGTTCAGTTTTGATTGCCGGAGTTTCCTTGTTGGTTAATATAATGATAATTTCTCTAGTTTTTCATATCTCCAGCGTAAGAATTGAAATATTTGATTCTAATTTATTAGTTATAATTAGTGTCTTTTAGTTTATTTAAACATTTCCTAAAAGATTTGATCAAGTATCATTAACCGTCCCTGGGATATTGCAGATACCTCCTTCTTAAGAATGGTATGCACATAGCAGCTTTTGACTGAGCTCAACATTCTCTGAAAGCTTCGAATAATACCCTTCGCTGTGCCTGAGATATTCCATTCAATATTTGAAAAAGATTTGTGTACATTAGTATTTTTTGATTTAGTTCAATATCCTTCTGATAGTTTAAACTAAATACCATTAGCCAGTCAATCGTCAGATATTGCCCATGCGCACTTTCGACAACCGTGATGCACATAGTTGTATTTTGGTTGTGTTTACTTTCCCCTCAACCCTTGAAAGGTTCAACTTATGACCCTTATCTATATGGCAATACACATATTTGTATTTTGATTAAGTTTAACATCCCCCTCAACAATCTCTGAATGTTCCAACCTGATATCCTTCACTAATTGCTCTTGAAATACTCAAGATGTGCCGTTCTGGATACTTGGATGCGCATGGTGTCTTTTGATTTTGTTTAAAATTCCCTTTAGCATTCCATGAAAGTTTCAATTTAATACCCGTAGCCATGTTTGAGATCAATACAGGTACGACTCTATGAAAATTTGGATTCACTCGGATTCTTTTGATTTAGTGCAACATCTCCCTCAATATTGAATGAAATTTATAATTTAATAACTTCAGTCAAGATGTTACAGATAAGACCTTTGACAACCTGAATACACTCTGCCATTTTGACAAATACTATATGTACCATTAAACTCTTTTGATTTAATTCAATAGTTTTAATTTTAAATGTAGAAATTGCAGTAGTATGTACAGTCGCAAGCAGTGCCAATTGCAGGCACGAGTTGTCACTTGCAAGTAGTCGCAGTCGTAAGTAGCTGCAGTAGCAGTTGAGTGGCATTCGCAGTCGTAAGTTGTCGGGATTTCAAATAATTTCAGCCACAAGTATTTGTAGGCTTAAAAACTTGCAGTCGCAAGTAGTCATAGTCGGAAATAATCACGGTCGCAAGTTCTAACAGTTACAAACAATCTCATTCGCAAGTAGTTGTAGTCACAGTTTCAATCGCAAATATTCTTACACATAGTCAAAGTTGTAAGCAGTCGCATTATCAGATAAAAATAGTCGCAGTCGTAGTCATAAGTAGTCAGACTCAATAGTAGTAGCAATAGAAATGTTTAAAGTGTAAACTTGTTACTCTTAGCCGCTTCTAGGGTATTGCAGATATTCCCTTTTGATAGCCTGGATGTATATAGTGGACATAGTACCGCTCCAAGGAGAGGGTAGTTGACGTTGAGTACTCATTCAGTCTCTGACCAGTTCACATCTTAAAATAAAAAGTACATTTCATGGATTAATTTTTTACTTGTGGATAAAACCTAGGCACGGAGCCAATTGATTTTGCGTAAGAAATTATTAAGCTAAAATCTGATTACACAAGTGACTTGCATGTGATTACGGCTTAAGGATTATTTATGGATTGTGGCTTTGGATTAGTATTCAGCACTATTATCATCTGAATCGTGCATTGAAATACTTGGACTACTTGCAATTACTTGAAATTATTTGCAAATTACTGGATTAATTGGCCCACTCAAAGATAAGTAATTATTTATTTTCAGTGCTACGCTCATGTCGAAATTCAAGCCTTTTTGACATGTTCTCGCTAGTTCAAAAGTTACCCCCTTGGCCAGCAATTGTTTTGCAGTCAAAAGTGGTGCTAAAGGATTATGGAGATATACAGTTTTTGCTACGGCGATCATTCTGAGCACCAAGTTTCAGAGTCTATTTGAAATTACTTTCAGATAACCCTAGTGCTCGCAAAAGAACGAAAAAAGATGTTGGTAAAGCATTTACCGAATTAGATTCGTTTCCAGACATTTATAAATCGTCATCACCTACTTATCTAGCATTAAACCAGCGAGCGTTATTGCAGAAGACTCACTGGCACCTAGCTAATCCTGCAAAAAATAGCTTTACCCAGGATGATTAAATCGGACACAAGTGAATCTTACAGCTGAGATTTCCCGTCAAGTAAGGCTAAACTATCAGACACCTGATACAGCGAATCAAGCAATGATATTATAGTAAAAAAAATCATGATGCTATTTCATTGTTACAACCCAAAATTCCAAGAAATAGAAAAATCACTCAAAGGACTATTTGCAATGGTTAAAAGCTTGGAAAGTAGGATTTTGTCATTGGAATCGAAAGTGGATGATTTTGAACAAGAAAAAGATGTTGTATGCTTAGTGATGAATGGAGTAAGGCAGAGGCCTGGAAAGACCTAAAGAAAGAAGTATCGGTTATCATTAAAGACAAGATGCTGGTCCCTGGTTTTGAAGTTAATAATATTGTAAATGTTTATCGATTTAGTATTGAATGACTCTAACGATCATCTAAAGTGTCTCCAGTGCTAATACGCTTCAAAAATGTGGAATTAGCTCGAGTTGTTTTCAAAGAAAAGACTAAACTAGCAAAGAGTGGAATATTTTTATCAGAATCGCTAACAAAAAGCGTCGTGAAATTTTAAATGCGGCAAGAGATGCTACGGTAAATTTAATGTATGGACTGACCGCGGGCAAATTTTGGCCAAACCACCTGGTCAATCAATGATACGAAAGATCGATCATTCGCGGATTGTGCTTAGATTTTTTTTTTTTTTTTTTTTTTTTTTTTTTTTTTTTTTTTTTTTTTTTTTTTTTTTTTTTTTTTTTTTTTTTTTGCATGTATATGTTTATGATTAAATGCCATATCTAAAATCGATTGTCTTTTTTTTTTACTGGCAAATTAGAAACGCCCCAGTTGTAGGACGACTTTTTGAGCTTGGAAAATAACCCGTAGATGTTTTAAGCATTTCTCAATAATTCTATCGGACATGTCAACAGTGATTTGATCACAGTGAAACACACAGTAATAAGTAAATATGTTCTAGTCTGAGGGAGGCTGTCAAGCGGGATGGATATTTTTCAGTGCTCCAGTTGAATATCCAGGGTCTTTGTTCTTCAATTGACCATCTAAAAACATATTGTTTCTGATGGGCTACCTGGACGTTGTTGGTTTATGCGAGACTTTTTTAGATTCTAAAAATGATATGCTTTTGGATTTGCAAGGTTATAAAATGGAACGACTGAATCGACCAAAAGATGGCCAAGGGTGGTCTTGCTTTGTATATTTCTAATAATCTCCCATATTCTCTTAGAAGTGGATTTATCCAGAAATATCGAAGGTGTCTTTGAGTCACTTTTCGTAGATATAAATGTGGAGGTAAGGATTTAATTGTTGGTATTATTTATCGATCTCCTAGTGGCTCTATTCCACTGTTTCTACACACCCTTAATGATCTACTGGATACCATCCTAAAACAGTCGACTGAATTAATTATTATGGGAGATTTTAATATAACCTTGATGGATATAAAGTCTTCTGTATCGTTGGATTTTTCTGTCGTCCATGCTTGCCGCAGGTACTTTACCTTCTGTTGCATCCCATCTCGCATAACAGAGAGTACGTCATCTCTGATTGACAATATTTTCTGTACGGCCACCTTGATCCAAAATTATGTTTTAGTGAGCGACATTTCGATCATTTCCCTGTTTACTCTAGATACTGTTTTGATAAACTGACTATTGAGAGGACTGTGAGTCTGGTAAGAGGCCTTTTAGGTTTGGTGAAGTGGAATTGATGCTTCTAGGTCAAGATTGGCAGAAATTTCTTGGGGTGGTTTTGAGAATGATTCTGGATTTTTGTAATTTATTGATACTTTTTATGAGTCTATTAAAGACGCTGTTTCTTGATATTTGTTTCTGTTCACCTTCTAATCGTAAGTCTAAGAATGCTTTCCTCTAAATCCTTGGATGACCCCTGGTCTCCTTAGGAGTTGTAGGAGAAAAATAATCTCTGGAGGGCCTTTAAGTCTGCTAGCCCCTCAATGAAGCTATTTGCTTTCAGCGATTTAAAATTTATAGGAATATTTCATAATTCTGTGTGTCGAAAGGCCAGTCCCAGTATTATTTTAATTGTTTTTCAGATTGTGGTAAAGATATACGAAAACTTGGCAGGTTATAAATTCTGTGCTTAGCCCTCTTTTCAGTCTCCATCAACCCCTTCTTTTTTGGATCTCGATGCAAAATCATCGAAGGTGAACTGAATGTTCAAGATGCATTACTTCATATTTGCGAATATTGGTAAAAGGACCGCTTCGGCTGTTGGTTCTTCTCCTTCAGGATCCAACTTCAGGTCTTATCTTGGCCACTTGTATGAAGTCAATGTTTTTGGAACCAGCGACGAGAAAGAAATAGCTAAAATTGTTATGGGATTGAAAAATTGTTCGTCGTCTGGCCCTGATAATATTCCTACTAAAGTAATTAAGTTCATACTTCCTTCCATTATTTATCCTTAACAAAAACTTATTAACCTCCTCTTCAGCATGGTATTTCCCGAGTAGTCTCAAGCGTGCTCGAGTCATCATATTGTATAAGGGGGGGACACGAAATGATCCAGCCAACTATCGGCCATTTCTTTGTTGTCTGTGTTTAGCAAAATATTTGAGAAGGCGATGCTTTCTCGTCTTAATAATTTTCTTACTTCTAAAGATTTTTTTTCACAATTTTCAATTTGGTTTTCGAGCAAATCATTTCGACTGAGCATGCTTGTGCAGTTTTACTGAATTTATCTTCACTCGGCCATAGATTCCCATTTGATTCCTGCTGCTTTGTTTCTGGATGTTCGTAAAGCCTTTGATTCTTTAACCCACAGTGTTCTTCTATTTAAACTTCTCTCATTTTGGCGTAAGAGGTAGTGCGTTTGATTGGTTCAAGTCTTTCTTGTCTGGTAGAATAATTTCTGTTGATCCACTTTTTCGCTCACCATCAAGTGTTGACCAGGGGGTCCCTCAAGGGTCAGTTTTAGGGCCGGCACTGTTTTAATTTATATAAATGACCTAATTTTTGCAGTTAGAAATAAAAATCCTCTTTATTGCTGTCGTCTATGTCATCCAACAGTCTCCCTTACCCACAACTATAGTTTGCATACCTCGGATTCTCTTGTTACTTTTGCCGATGATACCACCCTTATTACTTCTGGGAGAACAGAGGATGAGGTTCGTACAAAGTTAGTGGACCTCTTTGAGAGAGTTTCAATTTGGTTTGATGCTAACTCTCTGCTTAAATGTTTCTAAAACTAGTTTTTTAGTTTTTTTCTCGTATATCCCAGGCTTGTCCTCAATTATCTGAAATTCATATATCCAAAGGCTTATTAGTAGACCAAAGGACGGCCATGTCCGTTTCCTAGGTATCCTCCGAGATGAAAATTTATCTTTTAAACACCATATTGATTTGATTAAAATGAAGGTATGCAGAAACCTCGGTATTCTAATGAAAACTAAAACATATCTTTCCAGGGCCAATTCTAAGAATCATATTTCATAGCTTAATTCATTCTTATGTTTTCCTATTGTTCAGTCATATGGATGTCTACTTTCCCTTCTTTTCTCAAACCGCTTTCGAATACTTATGATAAAGCTATAAATCTTATCCAGGATGTAAATCGTTCGGCAACTAAACCGTTACTTGATATTAAAAAACTTTATATTCTTTCCTGTGCGTCTTTCGCTTTTTCTTCAGCTCCATGTGATATTCCTAGGTCCCTTAGATTTACGTCCTTCTTTTGTATCTGATCGGTCAAATTATCAACTCCGTAGTTCTCTAAATATCCAAATTCCCCATACACCAACAATAAGATCCGATTTTAATCCTCTTGTTGCGTGTCATTTGACATGGAACCACCCTTCCCGATTCGGCTCGAGAATGCCACTCGTTTGGCACCTTCAAAAGACTAGTAAAAAAATATTTGTTTTCATGTGATTTAATTTTCTTTACTTTTGCCTGCTGCCAATAGTTTTTTTTTTCATTTAATTTTTTTTTTTTTTTTTTTTTTTTTTTATATATAGATGTGTGATTCACTGTAGTTTTGATAAAGCTTTATTTAGTGAACTCTCCTTTTTTTGTTTTTTATAGATGTTGTGATTCACTGTAGTTTGATAAAGCTTATTTAGTGAACTCTCCTTTTTTTTTTTTTTTTTTTTGTTTTTTTTTTTTTTTTTTTTTTTTTTTTTTTTTTTTTTTATTAGCAAATGCTTTACATGTTAAAAGTTAAAATGCTTATGTTTATATGTTTAAATATTAATGTTATGTTTATATTGTTTTAAATCTTAAGCGTTTAAATGTTTAATGTTTATTTGATCTTTTCATAATCCCCCTCCTACAGGCCATGGAGCCTTTGTGGGGATTTGTAGATTGTTATGTAATTATTTTACTGGTATATGGAATAATTATCTATCTATCTATCTATCTATCTATCTAGTTGCAAGGAGCCTCACTTGTAAATAATCCCAAGTAGTCCTGGATGCACAGTGTCTTTTGATTTAGTGTAACAACCCCCTCGGCAATTTTTAACGGTTTATATTAATACCCTTAGTCTTTTCTGACACAATCAGTCCCTCTCTCTCCCTCTGATAAATCCTATATGAAAATAATGGGTATATTGTATAATTTACAACCTTTTCGCCAGGGACTGTTGGAGCCTTGACATTCCCAGAGGTATAATTATGAGTCTTGTTGACTAATTCGAACAAAATGGCTATTCCATAATTTTGACCAGTCTAAAAAGGACAAGGGAGGCCCTTTACAGCGGTTGGCCGCAGTCACTTTTTTTAGGACGTGTCACTTTTTGTCACTTTCTCACTGAACTTGTCACTTAAGTCACTTTTTTGTTCATGCTTTGAGCTTTTTTCCCCAGCAATTTAGTGAACAAACGGAAGGTTGGACATTCAAGTTCCTAGAAAAGGTAAATTCACTCTTGATAAATAATCCTCTCATAACTGCTCATAGACCCCCGTTCACTGAGCATCCACCCAAATTGGCTGCTTAGAAGATGGGCATTTTGGGCCAGATTCTTAAATTATGTTCCAGTACTTATTTATGTGTGTGTGTTAGCTGTTGCCTGTAGAGGGTACAAATTAAGACCCATAAGTTTAGGGGACGTCAAACGTAACAAGGAATAAGTGTCTTTCATTGGCTTTATGAGTTTAAACTTGTTTCCATAAATATATGAGTATGTGAGAAGGCTTTCTAAATCCATTCTAACGCCTGTTCTTTTTTCAGGTCACTTTGAGTGATGGGTAAGACGAAATTTTCGGAAAACTGGTTTGGTAAGGAAGACAGGACTGGATGCATAGTGCAAGAGTGGTGTGCCAAGAGTAGTGGTGGTGACAGTTAAAATACTGCAAAATATGTAAAAAGACACTCAGCTGCCAAAAAGGGCTTCAAAGTCTTCTTCAGCATGCCACCAAAAAGGAACACAAGATGAACACGTCTACTGTGCTAAACCCGCGTCAACTCAGACTCACTGGATCATCTTCAACCGAAAACAAGTCACAAGCTGGAAATACTGTACCAGAAAAGAAGCTTGGGATGTTCTGTGAGTAAGATGCTGCTTCAAAGGCAGAAATAATATGGGTCTGGAAAACCATAGCCAGTTCTTTTGCTGCATCTTCGTGAGATGGTGTTGCCGATGTTTTTCGAACTATGTTTCCGGGTGCTGTCCCGGACGGCTTCTTGTTAAATGCTAAAAAATTTTATTAAAAAATATATATGTTTTGAACAGTTCTTGAAAAGAATTATAAAATTAAATTGTGTCAATATATCTCTCAAACGAATATATCGAACTGGAGGCCTATTTCTATGTTGCCAGTGCTTTCGAAAGTTTATGAAAAGCTATCTGAAACTTTATGATCATCTCACGAGCCTGCATGCTTTGAATGATGGCCACTTTGGATTCCGAAAGGGCCATTTGACTTTGCCTGCTGTGCAACATCTTTTAGAAAATGTTAACCTAGCCTTGGAAAAGGGTGAATATTGTATTAGTATTTTTATAGGTTTAAAAAAGCGTTTGATACTGTTGATTTCAGCATTCTATTGGATAGATTAGGAGATTTGAGTATAAAGAGGAGATGTTTGGACGGGTTTAGTTCGCATTTAAACGGTAGGTCAAGAAGGGTAAATCTAGGAGAGAGTTTTCTAAGTTTTTTCCCTGTTTGATGTGGAGTTCCCCAAGGTTCTGTCTTAGGACCCCTGTTGTATTTAGTGTATGTCGACAGTATGTGGTTCTATATTCCTGGTGCGTCCGTGACATGTTTCGCCAATAATACAGCACATGTTGTGGCTGCGCAGACTCTTGAAGAATTGGCCCTGAAAGCAAACAGACCTCTGCAAGGGTTGAGTGAGTCTGTAGGCACTAGCTTACTTAGCATTAACGCGACAAAGAGTAACTATATCAGGTTTCACCGGACTGGTGTATCTCCAAATCTTCCCCGTGAAATAGCCATAAATAGTTCTTTACAAAAGAGGGTTGAGAAAGTGCAATACCTAGGATTTATTCTCGAATCCAGGATCTTTTAGGGGGAGGAGCACAAAATAGGTTGATCCGATAAACTTGTGTTAGGAGCAAGTTTAATTAACGCAAACTTGCGTTAATTAGGTAAATTACACTACTTCCGACTACGTTAGGGGGGCGCCCCCCCCCCCTGGATCCGCCACTGCAGCTGGATAAGACACGCTGATGTGTTTGCGTGTAAGGTAGCGCGCGGCCTTCTGGTTTTAAGGCGTTTTCAATATTTTTTACCTTCTTTATTTTAACTTATCCACCGGAGATTTCACATAGGACAAAAAATATACTTATAGAATCAAGTAGGTGGAAAAAATTGGCTTGTGACTCTGTAATATCTGAAAAGCTAGAACTCACACTGGGAAAAATCATTTTAGTTTTGACACAAAAAAGTTTTACTTTTAATTTTGTTTTGTCTAAAAACCAAGAAATTCCACTGGGGATACCATCGAGAGTCAATTATGTTAAAATAGCTTCATTTCTAGTACTAATTTTTTCTAAACACCAAAGAACTCATGTAGAGGAAAAAAGGTTCTCTTGCAACTGAACCTCGTGCAACCTAATCCCCGTTTAACTTAACGCCAGTGAAACCCAACCCTCGTTTAAATGGCCACCATTCAACTCAAGCTCCATGTGACTCAACCTACATTTAACTGAATCCCGGTCCAACTGAAACTATTTTACTGAACCCTCGTGCAACTCAACAACTGGTTTAATGATCCCCTGTAGGACTCAACCCTTCTGTGTAACTCTAACTCAACCTCCGTGCAATTCAATCAGCATTTAACTGAATCTTTTTGCAAATCAACCTCCTTTTAACCCAGCCCTGTTTGATTCAACCCCTATTCACATCAACTTCATTCAGCCTAAACGTTCTCAAATCAACAGTATAACTAGAAAATGAAATTCAACCTGTTTTATCAGAAGTGAGACAAGTTGACTTGAATGAAATAGGCCTAGTCTTTAATTCTGAAATACAGTGTTTCAAGTTAAGGCACTAATATAGTATCTACCGGTGATCCTTTCGAACCAATGGTCCTAGAAGTTCAAAGAGGGCTCGTTGAAGTGAAAATTTGAAGTTCTTGTGTTCTTTTTAGGTTATCAAAAATATTGGAGGGCATTAAGCCTCCATCTGAAGTCTCTTTCTCCCCCAAAGTCATCCCGCCAAAATTTTGAGATAGTAATTTTGTGCAACCTAGTTGAAAGGTCTAATAACTGCGCCTCTGGGGATGTCATGACCCCAACAACCCTTGAGAAAAAGGCTGTAAGTTTTGAAGTTTGCCGGACCTTCACATAAAAATAGTGTTGGTTTTTGGGAAGTATACCGATTTAGTTGGAGGGGGGATTGTCCAAGGGGAGTGTTTGCCGTGGGCAGTGAAGTTTCCGGAGATGAAAGTTTTAAAGGAAGTTTTTACGGAGGGAATTTACGAGAATTCTTATACGAAATTCTTTTTATTTGTATTACTCTCTCTTTGATGACTTTTGATTTTACATGTGGAGATGTTCCAGGGGAATTTTTTAAAGGATTGGAATTGTCAAGGGGATTTTCTCGTGGGGGATGGGGGCTGATTTTCTGTTGAAAAATTTCTTTATGCGAGAATTTCCCACGGACAAATTCTCCATGAGGACGTTTTGGCGGGGGACACTTTATATTTGGATGGGACGGGGGGATTTCTGAGAAAACAATTCCCCTTAGGGGGATTAGCGGCACCATCTGAAATAGATCAGAAATTAAATAAAAACATGTCTTTTCTAGTGAAAGTAGGCTACGAAGAAATATCTGGGAAGAATCGTCTGAAGTAAGTATTTCGCGGGGAATTTTCAGTGAGAATTAAATTGTTCTGAGGACATTTTTTTGGGGTGGGGCTTATTTGGCAGTCCTTATCCGTGGAGGAATTTTCTATAAAGGGGGGGATTTTTTGCATTATTTGAAAAACCATCAGAAATTAATTATTTTTTTAGCTGAAAGTAAGGAGCAGCAATAAGACATTAAACAAATAGAAAATATTCTGTATATAAGGGGAGCTGTCCCCTTTTTAATACCTAGCTTTTTAGGCTAAACTTTGACTTTTTCCCCACTTTTTTTTCAGGACGACTCCTGAAACACTAGGACTTTTTTATTGGAATAAGAAGATGTTTGCAAAGCGATAAATAAAACTAAAGTCAAGAGCGAGGAATTGAGGAGGGGCTAGTCTCCTCATATCCAGAATAATTTGTGTGCATTTTGAGCTTTGACCTTGCTCCTCACTCTGAGTTGAAAAAAACCTGTTTCTTATTAAATTATCGGTTGAAAAAAATTCTTATTAAATTATCTTTAAAAGCGTGAAGACCATTCTTTATCTGGGGTCTAGCAGAAACAGTTGAATCGAGCCACTCCCGACATTTTTGAATTTCAGTTATCCAAAGATTTTAGTTTGGGATAAGGTGACACTTCTAAAGCAATAGAATCGTGATTATAGATCTCTTCTGAAAAATCCTAGACTTCTGCCTCGTAAAAGTGAAAATTTTAATTTACTTCCTTATTATAAGTAGATATTTTAAGCTTTTTGTGTTATTACTGGTGCCAAAAGCGAGCATTCTTGGGTGCTGTAAAACCTTTGGCTTCTGCATCCTAAAAGTTTCGAATTTAGTTTATATCGTTACTGTAAATGGATCACTCTATGTACAGTTATAAGAACGAACACCGAGCCCCCTTGTTGTTTTTTAATGTCGACTTATTTGTTATGGCTATGCAAAAATGCTAACGAAATTCTGGGTAGTTTTCAAAAGCAAATCCACAATATCATTTTGTTTTGTTTCAATTAGTATATCAATGAATTGAGTAAATTTTTCGGACCCAAGACCTAAAAGTTTCTTATAATAGTCCAAAGATGGAGAATCACTTTTTATTATATCACTAAGCGTTCTTTGAGAGAATATTTTCCTTTGAAGCTCTTGAATATGTGTCATTTAGAATCAAATAGAATCACTAGATTCCGTATGATTTTTTGCTTCTCAAATCCAATCATTTTTAGTTTTGACACTCTCACTACCGATTATAGACTAAAAAAGAATGAAGATTCTTTCTACCTTCTCATCACTAGTAAAATATCCAACTACAAATAGTAACAAACTCACTCCTTTTTTATATATTGATTCAGAATATTGTCTTCAATATATTTCAGTAATGCATTTTATCCGTCTTGTAATCCTTGTATATGCATTATATTCACCTTTGCTGAAAAACATAATTGTTCTTCCAACTTGAATCTACTCAATAAAATTACGTATTTTGCAAACATCTTGTCCCATTCTCGAGTTAGCCGACAATCAGTAGCGTCGTTTGGGAGGGGCAAGGGGGCTGTTCCCCCCCCATTAATGTGGAGAAAAAATATTATATAGCCCATGCTCTTTTAATATCAGAAGGTAGACCCCTCTTGCCCTCCCCAATGAAAATGTTTGCCCCTGCCAACAACCCCTCGTAATTTCTACTGCTACGTCAGATACTCTAGGTTTTATTTCGCCATTGCTAGCGCCTTCAATATCCACTAGAGCAAAAGCATCCATTACTAAAGAATATGCCAAGAAAAATATCCACAATGTTGACACACTGAACTATTTTTCAATACTAAAGCAAGTGATTCGTAAGATCTAACAAGTCACGTGTCGTTGACCTTCAAAACCTGTTTTCGACCGATTATAAAGGTCCTCTTGAACCAAAACAAGTCACACGATATTACGTCATCCTCATATTTAAACATTGGACCAAGATCATTTTTTTACAACCTTGGTTTCCCCGCGGACCCTGAGTTCCAACAAGTTATGCAACATTACGTACATCTTGAAGAAAACATTTGCATAAGTAAACAAACAATTCCTATTGCGCAACAAACTCCTGCATCTTGAAGAAAACACTTTCATAAGTAAATAAAACAAATCCTATTATGTAACATACAGGTGTACCTTAGTATTACGAAAGACCCAGGTGCACGTAATAACGTCTTGAGGGACTAGCAACTCTAAAAGTATACATCCTATTGACCGCTTTAAAGTGCCTATGGCATCACTACTTAAATATATTATTGATTAAATAAATTGATCGCTTTGCTAGGATCTCTTTTCGTTTAAAATTTACTGTATTTTGTTTCATTTTGCTTGCAATTTAATTGCTCTTTTTATTTGAGTTTTTTTCCTAAAAGTATTTAAAAATAAACTTATTCTTACGAAAAAATTTCCTGAAATATATTCCCTGTCACTCAACCACCTATTTGGCTATTATGGCGTCTGCCGCTCCCCCCCCCGGAAAATTTTCTGCCGGTGCCCTTGCTACTCATGTTAGTTTCTCCTCGTTTTGCGTTTGACTCGCTTATTTATTGTAATTTCAGTTCGTTTTGGGTTTCATTTATTTATCAATGCTGATTTGTGGTAGTTTTACGCTTGTTAGATTATTTGAATTTATTTTTGGTCATTTTCGGTTTAATAGAGTTCTTTACTTCTCTTTAAAAAGCTTATTTTGTTAATTTGTTTCAATTAATTTATTAAAGACTTAATAGCTTTATTTGGAACTCTGTAGAATCGTGAAGTTGTTGCCGTTTCACAAATTACCTTTAAAAACTGAGTTTCTTACTTATTAAGTTACAGCTGAGCAATTTATCGTAAGAACGCAGAATCGAATAAAAGATCTAAAACCAAAAATCCAAACGGAAGATATATACTTTATTTGACATCCCTATCATCATTTTTGGTTAGGATGCCAGGCTGAGGGAACTTGAGAAAATGAGTGTTGATCCACAGAAGGCTTCCCCAAATACATCCAGTCAAAATTTTGAGATAGCCATTTTGTTCAACGTAGTTGAAAATTCTGGAAATTAGGTCTATGATGATGACATCCCCCCCCAGTCCTCAGGGCAAGGGTTGAAAGTTATGCCCTGGGGGCATATAAGGTATTTATAGAAAGCGTCGTAATAGAAACTTCAAAACGGGCTCATTCAATTGGAAATTCAAAGGGCTAGTGCCCTTTTAATTGTCGAAAGTGACTGGAGGGCAACTAACCCCCCTCTCACGCCCACCAATTCCCCAAACAGATCTAATCAAAATTTTGAGATAAGCATTTTCTTCAACATTGTTGAAAGGTCCGGAAATTATGTCTTTGAGGATGACACTCCCCCCACAGCCCTCAGGGCAAGGATTTTAAGTTATACCCTGGGGGCATATAAGGTTTTTTTTAGAAAGTGTTGTCATAGAAATTTTTAAAAATGACTCATTTGATTGGAAATTGAAAGGGCTAGTGACCCTTTAATAGTAGAAAGTAACTGAAGAGCAACTAACCCCCCCTTTCACGCCCACCATTTCCCCAAACACATCTAATCAAAATTTTGAGATAGCTATTTTGTTCAACGTAGTTGAAAAATCTGGAAATTTTGAACAAGAAATTTTGTAACAACAAGCGTTGTAAGTTTTAATTTCACACACGAAACTGTTCCTAAGATATTGCTGATATGCCCTTTTGACAATCTGCATAACAGAAATATTCATAACATTAACATAACAGACATCCGTACAATAGAAATATTATCTGATAATATCACCTTCATACCTTCATAGGTTGTTGATTTTGAGTTAGCCAGAAGACACTGTGGGTATTCATTTAATGCTGCTTCTACGGTTATTGTAACTAACGACACAAATGATATTAAGTTGAAACTTTGAGGGAGCGCTTAGGAGGAGTTTCAATTAAACGAAAAACCTCTAGGCCTATGCATGCAGATATTAAAAGGGCATATAAGCACTATTGGACATATAAGGACAAAGGAAGCGATGCTCTACAATAGCTAGTAATATCATTGATATTTTAGAGGAGCTAATTTGATTAAAAATTAAAAGTTCTAGAGCCCTCTTAAGAGTAAAAAATGATTGGAGGACAATCAGCCCTCCTCTTTAGCTCATAATTTTCCAGACACTTGTTAAGACAGTCATTTTGTTCAGCATAGCTGAATGGTCTAGTAATTATATCTCTAGGGTTATTGGGTAGTTCATCCCCCCACAGTTATGTAATTTTGCCATTATGCTTAAAAACCAAATGTTGCTTTAAAACTAAATCAAAACACACTGTTTGTATGCTGGTTGCCAATAAAACATCTCAGTAATATACCAAGAACGACTGAGGATATTAAGTTCAAATTTTCGGGGCTACTTCTATTACCGTACTACTTCTGATCCTAAAATTTTATTAAATCAAAAGAGTGTAATTGTATCCAGGCTGTGAAACTGCATAGACATATTTCTTTTGGGAATGGTATTAAATTTTATTTATCAGGTCAACTAAAGGATGTATAGCCTTTGACTAAATCAAACACAACTATTTGTGTAATGATTTTCAAAAGAGTTTATGTTGTTAAAAATTGCTGAAAAAGTTTTTCCACCGTATAAATAGCAGGCAAAACTATAAATTCTTAAAAAAACCCGGAAAGATTCAAACTACTATTTTCCTTTTCTCTGAAAAAGACTATGTCAATATAAAACGAACAGAAATTAATTTAAAAAAAAAATTCTACAAAATAAGTTTTTCAAAAAAAGTAAAGAACTTCATTAAACCACAAATAAACAAAAACAGGATCAAATAATCTACCAAGCATACAACTACCACAAATCATTATCAATAAATAAAGGAAACCCTATACGAACAGAAATTAAGATACATAACAGAGTCAAACTCAAAACGAGCAGAAATAATACGAGTAGGATCAAAACCAATATGCTTTTTAAAAGCAAGAATATAATTTGTACTTTACTAAAAGAAATTCTTTTAAATGTTTTCACTTTTATAACTTTGAGAAGTCAAAACTTAATTAAGATTTTAAGGAATAATTATCAACATATGTATATTAAACTGACAATGCACATTCCTTTGATTTTTTTTTCAGTAAAGTACGAATTATATTCTTATTTTTAAAAAGCATATTGGTTTTGAACCCTAATGCTCATATTACTCGTATCAATTTCCGCTCGGTTTGAGTTTGACTCTGTTATTTATTTTAATTTCTGTTCGTTTTGTGTTTCAATTATTTATTGATACTGATTTGTGGTAGTTGTATGCTTGGTATATTATTTGATTCCATTTTTGTTCATTTTTGGTTTAATAGAGTTCTTTACTTTTTTCTGAAAAACTTCATTTGTGGAAAAAGTTTTTTTAATTAATTTCTTGAAAAATTGGGTCAAATAGTCAAACTTTAGAGTTAAGATCAGGTTATCAATGAAGAAGGTCATTCCCTCATATACAGAAATAATTTCCGTTTGTTTTGAGTTTTAATGTTGCTCCTTACTTTCAGTTGGTAGAATTTACCTGTTATTTAATTTCTGATTTAATTTATGATTTTCAAATACTACTACTACTACTACCATTAACAACTCACCGCAACACCAAGCCGCCTGAAGCCAACACAGCTACGCACGATCCTCCTCCATCCCAATCTATTCAAAGCCTCCCTTTTTGCACCCGCCCACGAAGTTCCCATTTCCTTTAAATCTTTCTTTATGACGTCCTACCACCCCAGACGAGGATGACCTTCTTTCCGTTCAGCCCTAGACGGTTGGCCGAAAAGAACAATCTTCGGCAATCTGTCATCCTTCATCCGCACAACGTGCCCTAGCCACCTCAACCTTTCTTTCATTATAGCCCTAGAGAGCGGTATTGAACCACATTTTTCGTATAGCCTATTGTTTGAAATACGGTCAGTCAGCCGGGTACCCAGAACAATCCTTAAGCAATTTCTCTGGAAAACATCTAGCAAATCTTCATCCGCTTTTCTCAGTGCCCATGATTCAGAGCCACATTTGACCACTGTCATCACTGTAGCTTACAATATTCTAATCTTGGTTGGCAGACTTATCTTCCTGTTCGTCCAAACTTTTTTTTAACTGTGGCTATTCTACTTTTAACATCTTCACTATTCCCACCATCCTTACTAATAATACTACCAAGGTAAGTGAAGCTGCCCACCTGATCAATCTTTTCATTGCCCAACGTCACCTTTTCATCTTCACTTATTCCTAGCCTTAGTGACTTAGTCTTCTTAACATTAATTTTCAAACCAATTCTAGCACCCTGAACTCGCAAAACCTCTAAAACTTCATTCATTTTGCTCACACTTTCATCTAGGATGCTTAAATCATCAGCGTAATCCAAGTCCAGGAGATTTTTTCCTCCCCATTTTATTCCGTGGTCTCCCATTGCCTTTCCTGTGCTCTTTAAGACAAAGTCCATCAAAATAATCCTTATAAAGGGAAACAGAACACAACCCTGCTTAACTCCAGATTTAATACAGAACCAGCTGCAAACCTCATTTCTTACCTTAACCGCAGCAGTGTTATTCTCTTACACAACACTAATCACTTTAATGTATTTGTCTGGTATACCATACAAGGATAAAATCTTTACTAAAACCCTTCTATCAACAGAATCGAACGCTTGCTGATAATCTATAAAATTGATGACCAAAGGTGTTCGACAACTCAGGCACTTCTTAATTATTAGCTTAAGAGAGAAAATTTGGTCGACACATCCTCTACCTTTTCTAAAACCGCACTGTTCTTCTCTTAAAACTTTGTCTACGATATCTCTCAGTCTAAAAAGTATAATATTACTAAGTAATTTACTACCTAAAGAGACCAGATTAATGCCTCGATAATTACCACACTCACTTTTATCACCTTTCTCATAAAGTGGCGTAATTAAGGTTTTCCTAAAATCTTTATGTAATTTTGCTTTTTCATAAATCATATTTATAATGTTCAGTAACTTATTTCTAACCTCAGAGTCACCATATTTAAGAAACTCATTTACCACCCTATCAGCACCTGGAGCTTTATTATTTTTTGATCCTTTTAGTACTGTCGCTAATTCTTCCTCACAAAATAAATCTTCCTTCACATCCAAGGTATCACAAACTTTTTCATTTTCTTCTATATCTTTTCCTGCAACTCTTTCTCGGTTAAGCAAATTCTCAAAATGTTCGGCCCATCTCTCTTTAGTTCTTTCCTTATCGCTAATTGTTGCCCCATTCCTATCTTTAACTGAGTCATGTCCGGATGGACTTCTCCCTCTCAATTTATTAACATGCCAGTACAATATTTTACTATTATGCCGTCTAGCTGCATCTTCCAGATCCTTGGCCATTTTATCCATAGCCTCCCCTTCACACCTCCTTAGTTCATATTTTAATGCTTTCTCCAATTTCTTTACATTCCTTTTGTTTTCATATGAAACTCAAATAGTACCAATAAACCTGGCTCTCTTTCCATGAACAATTCCCTACCCTTATGGGAAACTCCTCCATAAAAAGATCGGCCACGTGAAATACCCTTCCCTTGTAAATTTCCCAACAGACAATTACATCTTTGCTGAAATAACCACTAAAATTTCTTGCAGATGATTTCTAATGAAAAATTCCCCTTGGCATAATTACATTTGAAAAGAACATTAATTTAAAATCATTTTTCCAATAACTCCGGAAATCCACTTTTCTATGGAAAAAATTTCCCAGAAATCCCCCTCCCCCAGTGGGAAGTTGTTTGTAAGGAACATTTGCCCATGGGGAATTTCTCATGAAGAAAGTTCTCGCATGAAGAATTCATCCTGTGAAAAATCCCTCCACAAAAAAAATTCGAAAGACAGTTCCAAATCTGCTGAAAAATTCTCCCGGACAACTCTCCTGAAATACCTCTACATACAAAATTGAGTCGGCAAAAAGAAAGTAAGACGAATAAAAAAATTGTATAGGAATCCTGTCAACCCCCAGTGTAAAAATTTCCGTCGCAAAGTTCACCCCTGGAAACGTCCTCTACGCGGAAAATTATTCCCATGGAAACCCACCCCAGCAAAATTTTCCCCCCTCCGATAAATATCTGTGTACATCCCAGTATCATATACTTTACGTATAAAACAGGTAAATTACATATCTTACAGACCTTTTTCAAGGGACTGTTGGGGGTCATGTTACACCCAAAGTAAAATTTATTGGATCATTTAACTATGCTCAACAAAATGGGCATCCCAAAATCTCGGCCAGACAACAGTGGGAAAAAAGGGGTGTTTGAGAAGGGGTAGGTGTCCTCAGAAGCGTCCCGAGAGGGAAAGGGGCGCCCCCTAACGTTTTTCGTATTCGGTAAATTTTCGCCGGAAGTGAAAATTTCGGCGGAAATTTTGCAAAATCAGGTGAAATTTAGCAAAATTCTTGATTTCTGCAGAAAATTCGGCATAAATCAGGTGGCGATTCAGTAAAATTTACGAAGATCGCCACCCCCCCCCCCCAAATGAAATGAGCCTCGGGACGCTCCTTGGTGCCCTCCAATCTTTTTGGTTGCTTAAAAAGGGAACTAGAACTTTTAATTTTCGTAGAAATGCGCCTTCTCCCAATCTTCTGGGGCTCTTGGATTGATTCAATCACCCCTGGAAAAAGAAGTAATAAAAATAAATCAGTAATCTTTTTCTCTGACAAAAAAAAGGAATACTCCACATTTTTGCTGATGGCAGCTTGAAACCTCTATAGTGGGTTCTTTGATAAGCTGAATCTGATGGTGTATATTCTATTAAGGTTCTTTGACTTTTTAGGGATGTTTTCCTTCTTTTTCGGAAGTCAGGCAATTTTTCTTCGACAAGTGGCTTTTGAGGGTTAACATTAAACTCAATTAATCTTATATATTTAGAATCAGCAGAAGGAGTAAATTCTTTTGGATGCATCTAGATATATAATTTTTTTTAGTTTTGGTTACTATGGAGCTGAGTCTCTCCTCGCTTACATTTCGGTACCACGAGTTGTTTGATAACGACTGCAGATATTTTGACACCTGGTCCACTAGTAGAAGCGTATTCGTCATGAAATGTGTCTGTATATTATGGAAGTGGATCTAAGGGTCTAATAGCGTACAGATTGATCAAATAGCAATGGTGCTTTCCATTGTTTTAACCTTCCCAGTTAATTTTCTAAGCTATAAAACGCTGTGAGAGTATTGAAGAATAGTTTAGTAAGTATAGGTGTTGTTGGTGTTAAGTGTTGCAATCTATGAACTAGCTCTCAAAGGGAATACACCTGTTTAAACTTGATTCTTTAACCTTGAATTAATTCAGTGATAAGTTGTACAATCGGATACTTGAATTTCTTACACAATCAGATTTTCACGCAGATTTTCAGATTTCATTAGTTTGGAATAAACTAACAATTGTTAGGTCAAAAAAAAGGAAAAAGAAAAACAGAAAAAAAAGAACTCGGGAGATCTGGCTTTCGCTCGGTTACCTGGATTTCAATGGTGGCCAATAAGAGTACTTAGTGTTCTTAGTCCCGAAAAGAAATTTCTAGTGCTCAAATATGGGGATCGTAAAACAGCAACTGTTAAGATTCAAAATATGATGGACTTTGAAACTAATAAACAGGCATATAGTGCTAGTAAACATGGATCCATCAAAAAAGCAATGGCTGACCTGAATAAAAATCCAAACTCTTACATGGAAACTGGTGCTAGCCTTGGAATTGACAAGGAAGTGCGGCTTGAGATTTCTGAAATAAGAGCGGAGATTTCGCAGGCTAATGATTCAATTAGTGATACTGTTAAGAAAAATATAGCCAAGGAGCTCGGTAAGGTCAGACTCTCACGAGATGACCTTGAGAAAATAACACAAACTGTTTATTCATCTGTTATGTTGGAACTTCAAAGTAGCCACGAAAAATTAGTGGAACGAATCGGAGCGCTGGAGTCTAGAGTTGATTTCTTAGCCCAAGCATTCTCAAACCTGCAGTATGACTTCGATGAAATGCAACAAGCTAGTAAGTCTTCCAACGTAGTTATTTACCAACTACCTGGTCTGAATGAAACAACAAGGCATCCCAGAAATAATGTGCTAGAGTTAATAACAAACAAACTAGGTCTACGATCGGTGCCTGAGTCTGACACTGTGAATGTTAATATTTTGGGAAAGCCCGGTAGTTGCAGAAACCCCCCCCCCAGTTGCCATTGGATTTAAAAGCCCAACAGTTGCAAGAAAAGTATTGAAAAATAGGAGTAAGCTGAAAGGATCTAATTGTTTTATAAGTGAAAGCCTTACTCGTCGTAGACAGGAAGTTCTAAATGCTGCTAGGGATGTAGTCAGTATGAGAAATGATTGGTCAGTGCAGGGCCGTATCCTTGCAAAGTCTGGCGATCAAGTAGTTAGAATTAAGGACCTATCAGAAGTTGTCTCGCTGAGCCGTCTTAAAGAAGCCAGGGTTCTGGCTAATCAATCAATCAATCAATCAATTTATTCAATCAATAAACTTAACAAAATACACTTCAATATAAACTCCCCCGTAAGGCTCTACGGCCAGGAAAAAAAAACAGGTAGAAACAAAAATGAAACAAATACATAAAAACAAAAATATTTTTAACATCATACATTCACACCTTTAAGAGACTTAACACAAGAGAAAAAAAATAATAATAAATAAACAAAAAAAAAGCAAGAAAAAAAAATTAAAATACAATGATCCACATAAAAATAGAAGAGAGAAAAAAATCAAAAACTAAACAGGGGACTACTACGCAATCAATTTATTCCGCGTGGACTGCCCTATGATCAATCAATCAATCAATTTATTCAACCAATAAATTTACGACAAAAACACTTCAATATAGAACCCCCCTGTGGTTCTATGGCCAGGAAAAAAAACAGGAGAAAAACAGAAATAGCGTAAATTATAAAAAAAAAAATTTCAATACAATGCATTTCAACCTTTCAAAGACTCAACAGTAGTATGCTAAGCATGGATTCTATGGCATTATGTTCCTTCCTATGCTATTCTATGGCATTATGTTCCTTGGTACCTTTCCAGAGCATGGACTTATGGATTTGCTTGGTTTATGTTCCTTACTGTGCTATTTTCTTAATGCTCTACACCTTTTCAAAGAGAGTGAGTATCCCCTCACATTGTCGTATGGATTTGCTTAATGCGCCTAGGAATCACAGTGCTATTTGCTTAATGCTCTACACCTTTTCAAAGAGACTGAGTATCCCCTCACAATGTCGTATGGATTCTACGACTTATGTTCCTTCCCGTGCTACTCTACTTTCTTTTTGCCGACTCAATTTTGTATGTAGAGGTATTTCAGGAGAGTTGTCCGGGAGAACTTTTCAGCAGATTTGGAACTGTCTTTCGAATTTTTTTTGTGGAGGGATTTTTCACAGGATGAATTCTTCATGTGAGAACTTTCTTCATGAGAAATTCCCCATGGCAAATGTTCCTTACAAACAACTTTCCTCTGGGGGAGGGTGATTTCTGGGAAATTTTTTCCATAGAAAAGTGGATTTCCGGAGTTATTGGAAAAATGATTTTAAATTAATGGTCTTTTCAAATGTAATTATGCCAAGGGGAATTTTTCATTAGAAATCATCTGCAAGAAATTTTAGTGGTTATTTCAGCAAAGATGTAATTGTCTGTAGGGAAATTTACAAGGGAAGGGTATTTCACATGGGCGATCTTTTTATGGAGGAGTTTCCCATAAGGGTAGGGAATTTTTCATGGAAAGAGAGCCAGGTTTATTGGTACTATTTGAGTTTCATATGAAAACAAAAGGAATGTAAAGAAAGTGGAGAAAGCATTAAAATATGAACTAAGGAGGTGTGAAGGGGAGGCTATGGATAAAATGGCCAAGGATCTGGAAGATGCAGCTAGACGGCATAATAGTAAAATATTGTACTGGTATGTTAATAAATTGAGAAGGAGTAGTCGATCCGGACTTGACTCAGTTAAAGATAGGAATGGGGCAACAATTAACGATAAGGAAAGAACTAAAGAGAGATGGGCCGAACATTTTGAGAATTTGCTTAACCGAGAAAGAGTTGCAGGAAAAGATATAGAAGAAAATGAAAAAGTTTGTGATACCTTGGAGGTGAAGGAAGATTTATTTTGTGAGGAAGAATTAGCGACAGTACTAAAAGGATTAAAAAATAATAAAGCTCCAGGTGCTGATAGGGTGGTAAATGAGTTTCTTAAATATGGTGACCTCTGAGGTTGGAAATAAGTTACTGAACATTATAAATATGATTTATGAAAAAGCAGAAGTACATAACGATTTTAGGAAAACCTTAATTACGCCACTTTATAAGAAAGGTGATAAAAGTGAGTGTGGTAATTATCGAGGCATTAATCTGGTCTCTGTAGG